>JAJTUV010002127.1:0-438905 GCA_021653895.1 Mastomys natalensis | reverse complement strand
TTTGCTTTATTTTCATTTTTAGTTTTCTGGTAACTTACTGCTGGTTTTTGCACTTTTGGTTGTCTCTCCACAGCTTCTGCAGAAAGACAAAGGCATCAGTTAAAGTGCCAATCTGTTGTTCTTTTCTTGTTGAAGATCTTTTTGGAGAAAACCGCTCCAGATTTAGGAGATTTAGAGACTCTGCTCTCTAGGCCAACTGACCAGCCGTCTGTTAGGGACATTTAGGAATGTGTTTACACTCCTAAAAATTTCTTTTTTCGTCCCTTTTTGTCCATGCCAGAGCACATCCTGCAATGGCTTCGCCAATTTGAATAAATGGTGCGGTGTCAGATGAGACAGTGACAGTGCCCCACTCCCTTTGTCTGGCCTGGGGTCAAGTTGTAAGGAGGGCAAGTGCCTTCTGGGAGGGATGTGGATCATCTCTGTGCTGTTCTCTTGCCAATATAATAGTTATACCTATGGTCCCTTCCTTGTTTCTCAAAATTTAATGTTTGACAAATGAGGTTAAGTTGCTCATGCCAACTGACAGATCTATGTGTGGGGCCTCTCTGCTTCCCTGATCTCTGAGGTCCTTCCTGGGTTCCACTCCACCTCAACATTGAGCCTGTGGGACAGACAATAGATGTCTGAGATTCACACCTTTACTTTTAATTCTAACCCCACCAGATAATAATAAACTGGGATAAGAGGACCTAGGCTTGGACTGCAGAACTGAAAATTTTCCAACTCTCCTGGACAGCTAGCTTTTTGTCTTCTTGCCCCTTGGAGCTGACTCACCCTCTCACTTCCAGGTCTTCAAGCCTGAGCTTGACTGGCCTGGAGCTCTGCTGTTGTTTTCTTGTCCTTCTGGAATTAGCTTCCTCAGAATCAGAACTTTGCAGGGGATCCCCAGATTTTTCATCCTTGACACTCTGGGGTAATGTGTCCCTGCTTCTGCAGTCCCACCTCTTCACACAGGTCTAAGACCTGTGGCAAGAGTCCCTGTGTCCTACTGTGTTTCTGAGAGGGTTCTACCTTTCATTGGTATTCAGTTATAATACTGATATTTGAGCATTGCCAAGTCTATTACTAAAGACTATTTGAGCACCTCCAGATATTATATTTCTGCAATGGTTTCCTCATGACTTTAGATAATGAGCATCTCCTAGATTCTAAAGTTCGCTTACTGATCACTGTCATTCTCCTTCCATTTAGTAAATGCTGAGTTGAAGAAGTATCTTGGTACAAATTAAGCACTAATTGTGTCTGTTCCCTCTTAGTTGTATTTGAGTTTGTCTCCTTACCTAAGCTAGAGACCAACTTTGGACCCTATGAGTGGCTGAGCTCATGATACTAGTATGTGAGGCAGTGGACTCAAGGTTGAGATTTTTTTAATCTTCCTGTCTTTGTGGTCTCAGCAGACATGTAAAAGTTCTGTAAACATTCACAGTCTAAGGAAGATTCACTTTTTAAAGTGTAAAAATATCAAACATTAAAAAAAAAAAAAAGATAGCTTAAGACTTAATGCTTAGTCTAATTTAAGAGTGCCTATGGACATCTGTGGATATTGCCCAGTTGGTAGAGTGGATACCCAGCACACATGAATCCCTAGGTTCAATCCCTGAACCTCATAAAGCCAAGCTCGGTGGTGCATGACAGTCATCACAGTACTCAGGGGGTAAAGGCAGGAGGATCAGGAACTTAAGGTCATCGTCTGCTATTAAAAAAGTTTGAGGCTGGCTGGGAATTCACAAGATACACGCACACATACACAGACACAGACACAACACAGCACACACACCCCACACACACACACACGTACATAAGAAAAAAGGCAGATAGGAAGGAGGAAGGAAGGAAGGAAAGAGAAGGAAGGAGGAGGTAGGGGGACCTTCTTGCTTGTTACCCACATGGTCACACATGCTATCTGATAGAGCAGGGATGATTAGACAATTTCCCCTTGCCCTTCTTGGAGCTTTGCACATATCTGGTCTCCCTCAGTGTTTCTGCTCCCACAGACTGCCAAGCACCCAGAAGGGAGGGGCAGTTGAGGAGTCTCCAGCTGTTCCCCACTCATCGTTTCTCATTACTTCTTGTTTCCAGGTGCCTGGGCTGAACGCCGAACACCATGGCCTTGGCACGGGCCAACAGCCCCAGGAGGCATTGCTTTGGGCCTTGAACGACCTTGAGGAGAACAGTTTCAAGACACTGAAGTTCCACTTACGGGATGTGACCCAGTTTCATCTGGCCGAGGGGAACTGGAGGGTCTGACTCAGGTGGACTTGGCATCAAAACTGATTTCAATGTATGGAGCACAGGAAGCTGTGAGAGTGGTGGGCAGGAGCTTGCAGGCCATGAACTTGATGGAGCTTGTAGACTACCTCAACCAGGTTTGTCTGAATGGTGAGTGTAGCCCGAGAGAGGGAAGTGACTGTGGCACCAAAGACAACCCTAGGTACCGCACAGACTCTAATAGTCTGGGATTTATGCCTTTCCTTACACCGCCCTCTCTTTGGAGATCCCCAGAGCCCCAGAGTCTAAGGTAGTTTCCAGATAAGGGGTCTGAAGAGTGTTGGGTACAGATCCTGAGCTGAAAGTAGGGGTTTATGATATCTTTTGAGCAAAGCACCCCACCTCCTATCTGAAGTTACTGTGCCGGAGAAGGGGTGGGACTGCAGAAAGGGCATGTGGATGGGCACAGTGTTGGTCAAGTGATTTCCACTAAGTAGAAAGAACAGCATTGGGGTGCACGGGTCACACTCCCAGCTTCATGACAGGCAGCTATGCTACTTTGCACAGAGAAGTCAGTGGGCTAATGTGAATCTAGACAGCAATGGAGACTAAATAGCCGCCTGTTTCTTATTTTGGGGTACAGGCCAAGGGGCTCTTTGGACACCTGTGATCTTTCTCAGTTTTCTTTCATTCCGGAGACCTCCTGTGGTGTAGAAATGGGAGTGGACAAGCTGGGACAGCGAAGTGACAGCTGTCATAAAGGGCTTGCAGCATGGGTGGAAGAACCTTAGTCCAAACACCAGAATCAATGTTTTTGTTTTTTTTAAGCTGGGCATGTGTATTTATTGCATTTTTGTTTTTTGTTTTTCATGACAGTGTTTCTCTGTGAAACAGAGTCCTGGATGTCCTGGAACTCTCTTTGTAGACCATGCTGGCCTCGAACTCACAGAGAACCTCCTCCTTCTGCCTCCCAAGTGCTGGGATTAAAGGCATGCCCCCATTTATATCCCAGTGTTGGGAAGGCAGAACCAGGAGGGTCTAGTATGCCTACTGGCTAGTCAGCATAGTCTACTTGGTGAGCTCTTGACTCAGTGAGAACCCCAACTCAAAAAGTAAAGGCAACACCGAGGAACTTTGTCTGAGGTTGTCCTGGCCTCTATATGAATTCATGTACCCATACACATGTGCACAGGTGTACATAAATGGAGGTGGGGAGAGGAGGAGGGAGGGAAAGGGAGAGGAGGGAGGAGAGGAGAAGGGAGGAGAGGAAGGGAAACAAAAGGGGAGAAAGTGAGGCCCCTGGAAGTTAGGGCTTTTGTTCATCTGTGTAGTCTTTAGCTCTGAACCCCCCACCCCTTACCAAGAACAGTCTCCCATTACTTCAAGCTTTCAGCTTCCCTTCTCTCTCCTCTCTCTGTCCTCACCTCACCCCATGACAAAATTTCACAGGACTTCAAAGGTCATCATCACACGCTGACATTGAGGTGTACACATGCTTTCCCTCACACAGTGCATACATAGCCTTGTCAGAACATTCTCATGGCATATGTAGATACAAATACACTCACATACAAAAACATGTGTACACACACACACACACACACACACACACACACACACACACACAGTACACATGGTAGTTTCTCTTCATGAAGCCACAACTACAATCTTCAAAGCAATGCAAGTTAGAGAGGGTAGAAGATGAGACTAAATGGCCATCTCAGGGTTTGAAGGGTTGATTTTTGCCTTTTGTTGTTCATATTCAACACCTGAAACCCCATTTGTGTTACTCAGATTACAGAGAAATCTACCGGGAGCATGTGCGCTGTTTGGAGGAGAGGCAAGATTGGGGTGTTAACAGCAGTCACAATAAACTGCTCCTGGTGGCCACATCCAGTTCAGGGAGTTGCAGATCACCTTCCTGTTCTGATGTGGAACTGGAGTTGGATTCTGTCCTTGTGGAAACTTTATTTGCTCCGGAGCAGAGTCCTACTCAACCCCGCCCATAGTGGTGATGCAAGGATCTGCAGGCACTGGAAAGACAACCCTGGTCAAAAAACTGGTGCAGGACTGGGCCAAAGGGAAGCTGTACCCAGGCCAGTTTGATTATGTTTTCTACGTGAGCTGCAGAGAAGTGGTCCTGCTACCCAAGTGTGACCTGCCCAACCTCATCTGCTGGTGTTGTGGAGATGATCAAGCCCCAGTCACAGAGATTCTGAGGCAGCCTGAGCGGCTCCTGTTCATCCTGGATGGCTATGATGAGTTACAGAAGTCCAGTCGTGCAGAGCGCATACTACACATTCTGATGAGGAGAAGGGAAGTACCATGCTCCCTTCTCATCACCACTCGGCCTCCTGCTTTGCAGAGTCTGAAGCCCATGCTGGGTGAACAGCGACATGTCCATGTCTTAGGCTTCTCTGAGGAGGAGAGGGAGACTTATTTCAGCTCCTATTTTACGGATAAGGAGCAATTGAGAAACGCCCTTGAGATTGTACAAAACAATGCTGTTCTCTATAAAGCGTGCCAGGTTCCAGGCATTTGCTGGGTGGTCTGCTCCTGGCTGAAGAGGAAGATGGCAAGAGGCCAGGAAGTCTCAGAGACACCTAGCAACAGTACAGACATCTTCACTGCTTATGTGTCCACCTTTCTGCCCACTGATGGCAATGGGGAAAGCTCTGAGCTTACCAGGCACAAGGTACTGAAGAGTCTGTGCTCATTAGCAGCGGAGGGGATGCGGCACCAGAGGATGCTATTTGAAGAAGATGTCCTCAGAAAGCATGACTTAGATGGCCCCAGCCTTACTGCTTTCCTGAACTGCATCGACTACCGAGAGGGGCTTGGCATCAAGAAACTCTACAGCTTTCGCCACATCAGCTTCCAGGAATTTTTCTATGCCATGTCCTTTCTTGTGAAAGAGGACCAGAGTCAGCTGGGAGAGGCCACACACAAAGAGGTGGCAAAGCTGGTGGATCCAGAGAACTATGAAGAGGTGACTCTCAGTTTGCAGTTCTTATTTGACATGTTGAAAACAGACAACACTTTGAGCTTGGGGCTGAAGTTCTGCTTCAAAATTGCTCCTCCAGTAAGGCAGGATCTGAAGCACTTTAAAGAACAAATAGAAGCCATAAAGTACAACAGGTCATGGGATCTGGAATTCTCTCTCTATGACTCTAAAATAAAGAAGCTCACACAAGGTATCCAGATGAAAGATGTCATTTTCAATGTGCAACATTCGAATGAAAAGAAATCTGCCAAGAGGAAGCCATTTTCAGTGATAAGCAGCTTTGGTAAGGGGAAGGTACAAAGTCCTTTTTGGAAACTGGTAAAAGCATAAGGAAACAAAAGAAGGCTTCTAGTGGGAAAAGCAGAGGGACAGAGGAACCAGCCTGGGAGGTTAGAAACAGGCTGTCAAGCAGAGCAAAGGGTCATATAGAGATGAACGATAAGGAGGATGGTAGGGTGGATGGACAGGAGGATGAGGAAGGACAGACAGTTAAAAAGGATGGAGAGATGATAGAAAAGAAGAATGGGTAGAAGGGAGAGGGAAGGACACAGGGACAAATAGAAGAGAGAATTACATAATCAAGACCAGGAGACTTAGCATTGCATGTGTGCAATGAACGACTCATTGGAAGCAACCAGCCCTTACCACAGATATCTGAAGTTTAATTAGTTAGCATCACTCCCCTAGTAGCTGTTCAGTATCTCCTGTGGTGTGAAGTCACTTTGAGTAGTCCCTTCTAGGTGAACATCCAATGACTCAGACTTTATTTCTGACATTAGATTCTTTTTTAAATAAAATAAACTGTTTAAAATAAGAAAGTGAGAATCATGCCCAGATGTCTGGGTGCCTTAAACAGTGAGCTTAGGACATGGTAGCCCTGGTAACTAGTATCCACATGGTAAATGTGGTGGCTTGACATTTGACAAACATGTCCACAGTAAGTTGAACCCACAGATTGTGTGTATATAGAGAGTATGTCTAAGAAGCAGTCTGTGTGCTCACAAGCTTATTTAGAGAGCAGTAGACAACTGGACAGCTGGGTGCTGCTTATTGAACTAGGCTGTGCTGTCTCCACAAACAAGTGATGCTCTCAGAAGACCAACTCCTGAATGTCCATGGATAATTTGAGAATAATAAAACAGGTGTACAGCCATATCCCTGCATGTTCTTGGTGCCAAGGAAGCCTGTTTAAGCAACATGAATTTAACACATAATTATGATTCTAGGCATGTTCAAAGATTTCACTAAAAAGACACATTCAATTCAGACTGGCTTGAGCAAAAGATTAAATGACCCAACAGTTTTACAAAAAGCCAGAAAACAATACAAAGAAACTCTACTTGATTTTTAGTTTTGAGCATTCCTGGCTCTATTGTTTTTGTTTTAAAACAGGGTCTCAGGTAGTCAAAGTTGGTCTCAAACTTACTATGTAGTCTAGGATGATCTTGAACTTCTGTCCTTTGTAACCAAATCTCCAGGTGTGGGGATTATACTTATGCTGCTCTTTTTACTAATGTCATTATTAATATTTCCCTCCCCCCCCAGTTGCTACTGGCGCTAACTAACATATATGAGAAAATTAGCTGAAGAAGCAGAATTTAAAAATTCTAGCAATCTCTTTAGGTTTTATTTCTTGAAGGAGAGTACTTTCTATCCTGTTTTACAGCTTATTTCAGAGAGGGCAGCTGGAAATATTTGCAGTTTTTTTTCAGCCCTAAGTTGTAGGGTGCAGCTATATAAGCGAGGCAGAGACCTTTCATGCAGACTTTACCACGATGAACGCAGAACCTTGTAAAATCCTACATAGAATAAAAAAACATAGATTTATAGAGATACGACAATGTCCTTCCATCCTTTCTGCCAGAAGTTAACCCCTTCTACTAAAAAATTAACTATTGGGAATGAGCCCAGAGGTGATCTAGAGATAATCTAGTCCCAGAGAGATCTGCACTTACAGGTTTCTATAACTAGTTGGCCATTCAGGAATGGGGACTGAACCTACAGGCTCACATGGGCTAGGCCAGTAAGTTATGTCCCTATTCACCCTCACAACCACCCTTTCAAGAGAGACGTTCACTAAGTTGCCCAGGTTATCCTTGAACTCATTCTGTAGCTTCAAGAGGCCTTAAATTCATGATCTTCCTGCCTCAGTATCCAGAGCAGCTTGTGTTGCAGGCTCAGATGACCATGTCCACCTCCCAATTAGCCTTTATTAGATGCTTCTTTGCCTTTAATTTGTCCCTCATAGAGACTCAAACTGCTTTGAGTTTTGCCATTTTTTCTTTTTTAAATAAAATTTATTTAAAAAGTCTTCTGTGTATACATATTTGCTTGATTGAGTGTGTGTGCATATGTGTACCTGGTGCCTGATTAGGCCACTAGAGGGCACTGGGTCCCCTGGAGCTAGAGTTACAGGTGTTTGTGAGCCACAGTGTGAATGGATGCTGGGAACTGAACTCAGGTCTTCTGCAAGAGCAGGAAGTCCTCTTAACCACTAAGCTACCTTCTCTTCAGTTCTGTCCTGTCCTTTCTTTAAACCTTTGTTTCATTGTCGAAAGCAGTCTATAAACAAACTCAGAGCCACCTCATTGCTCAGGGCCTCCTGTATATATACAGAATGGTATACATTAAGAAGCTCCCTGTCTTTTGTTACACGGGTTCATTCTAACTGAAAATTTTCTGTATTGAAAAAAAATCTCTTTTTCTATACTACACTAGAAGTTTATACCTATGGACAGTATTTTCTGAAAAATAACAAACAATGAAAAAGAACATTTAGTGACAAAACCTTTTTTTTTTAAGATTTTATTTTATTTTATATACAGGGTTTAACATAGTGCAGGTTGGCCTCCAAATAACTCACTCTGTAGTTCAGGCTAACTTTGAACTTTCTCCAGCCTCCAACTCCCAGTGCTGGAACTACTGGGCTGTACCACTATACCTGGTTCAAAACGACTCTCTTCTTAATCAAACTTTATTCCAGTGCCTCTGAGTCCTACTTTCAACTTTTTCTTGCCAGATCTGCACAGTCCAGTTCAGCAAGGATCCTATTAAGATGCCTTATAACCCCCCCTGCCCTTTGAATCTGATTACCCTGTATGTCTGATCAGGTTCTTCACCCTCTATGACCCTTAGGTGATGTCTCATCACCAGGTCTTATTGAGGAAGAATCTGGTCAGGTTGGTTAGGCTAGAATCTCCACTACCTTAGAGTCCCTTTTAGTGATTTTCTGGCCACAGAAGCCACCTGTTCCATCTCTGTAAACCACCGGTGATCCATGATGAATTTGCCTCTGTTTTCGTACTTTTCCTGGTATTATAGTAGCTCCTGGACAAATTCATCTCCTGTTGTGAGGTTGTGTGGCCTTCCACCACAATTGATAATCTACCATTATTCCTTTTGTGTAGTTTGGTGACCTCTCCACCACAGTGCATGGATCAGGCTTATTCCTCCATGTGAAGAGGTTAGGAGGCAGAGATCAGTGCCTGTTGAGATCAAGCTATGTCTGTATAAATACAATAAAACAGTGCTTTTGGGCCTTGGTTTGTCTCAGGTAAGTTCTTTGTATGGAGGAACACTTGGCTCCACTATTAGTATGATTGCAGAGTCAGGATGACTGTATGCCACTGTGTGTAAACACCACCTGTATGGCACCATCATGTGAGGCACAGACTGACAAACATGTTGTTCTTAAGAGCAAAATAAGTGTTAAGGCAGGACAGAAATATAGGGAGATGTAAGGGCACGAAAGGGGAATGGAGCCCTCTCCTTGGAATCTGGTTTAAGTCTCTTGCCCCTGAGAAGCAAGAAGCCCTCCCTGTAGATGCAGCCAATTCTATTTATTTATTTATTTATTTATTTATTTATTTATTTATTTACATTTCAAATGATATCCTCCTTCTAGGTTTCTCCTCTGCAAATCCCATCCCATTTTCCCTTCCCTTTGCCTCTAAGAAGGTGTTCCTCCACCCACTTACCTACTCCTGCCTTACCACTCTAGGATCATTCTACACTGGGGCATCAAGCCATCACAGGACCAAGACCCTCCCTTCACATTGATGCCAGATAAGACCATCCTCTGCTACATATGCAGCTGGATCCATGGGTCTCTCCATGTGTATTCTTTGGTTGGTGGTTTAGTCCCTGAGAGCTCTGGGTTGTCTGGTTAGTTGATGTGGTTCTTCCTATGGGGTTTCAATCCCCTTCAGCAACTTCAGTCCTTCCGCTAGCTCTTTCCTAGGGGTCCCTGGGCTCAGTCTGATGGTTGGCTGTATCTGGATATGTATTCGTCAGGTGCTGGCAAAGCCTCTCAGGGAATAGCCATACCAGGCTCCTGTCAGCAAGCACTTCTTGGCATCAGCAATAGTGTCAGGGTTTGGTATCTGCAGATGGGATGGATCCCTAGGTGGCGCGGTCTCTAGATGGTCTTTCCTTCAGTCTCTGTTCCATTTTTGTCTCTGTATTTCCTTGGTACAGGAACATTTCTGGGTTAAAATTTTTGAAATGGGTGGGTGGTCCCATCCCTCAATTGGGAACCATGCCAATCTACTGGAGGTGGTCTCTACAGGTTCTATTTTTCTTTTTGTTGGGCATTTCAGCTAAAGTCATCCCCATTGTGTACTGGGAGATTCTCACTTCCCTGCATTTGGAATTTTCTAGTGGCTACCCCTACCTAGTTCCCAATCCCTCACTATTTCATATTTCTATTCAATTTCCTAATTCTCTGTACTTCTCTTCTGTCTCTTCCCATACCTGATCCTGTCCCTCCTTTTCCCCTTCCCCTCCTCTAATGGGAATCTACCCATCTGTTCACCCCTCTGGATCTGGTCTTACACGTTGGTTTCATGATCCTTTGGTTTCACCTTGCTTTTAGACCTCTGGAGTCATGTAGCTCCATTCTGTAGTTCCATTCAACACTAAGGCTCTGTGGCTTGTCTTTCTGACTTTTCTCTAGCATTCTCCAAGTGAGTTTCTTAATATCTATCTACCCACTGCAGAGACTGTCTTTGCACTTTTAGCATCTTTCCACATCTACTAAGTTTTCTTTGAACTTACTGGGCTATCCTGTGATCTCTTTAATTCTTGGGTAGCTATTCTGTAACACACACACACACACACACACACACACACACACACACAGATTATGTGATTGGAGAGTTAATATTAGTATGTTGATGCAAAAACACAGATCCCATCTCAAGGGGGAGAAAACCATACAGTTTATTCTAAAGCCAAACATGAGAGACTGTGGTCTAGGAACACATGTTCAGATTTTCCCAAATACCATTCCAACAGTTTCATGGTAACAAAACAGAAAACATCATAAATCAAGACACTTTCCAAATACAGTGGTGGACATACCAGGTAGGCCAGTTCTAGCAGGATGGGGAAATCTGTGCTACAGGCCTCAGATGCTCTGTGAGACATTCTCAGCTTTTGGACTGGTGGAAACTAGTGATCTGTTAAATTAATGTTTCCCAAAAGGTTGCCTGTCACAAGAACATTAAGTCACATGCAGAGGAGGATAATGGCCTTTCAAAGGGCCAAGATAGCCCAGGTTGTTTTTAATTAGGTTCTGGAGCTACAACATTCCAACTGCTTCATTTAAGTCTCATAATCACTGAAGTTCTACTCAGACAATCAACCTTTGTAACCATAGCTTTCTGAGAACTTCCCTCTATAGAAGCAAAGACTGGAATAAAAGACCCCTTGTTTATCAGTAAGCAGCTCTCAAGGGAAACCTGGATGGCTTGGTAAACTGTAGCCAACTAAACTTATGTAACATATACATTTATTGTTATTCAATACACTTCAATGTTGTGGAAAGATAATAAATTCCAAACATGTCAGTCATTTTGGAGCATAGTGCACTCATGACAGTGGCCCTGGAAATCCTGGAAACCACTCCCTGACACTTCTTCAAAGGGATGACTTTCCATGTACCAGTAAGTGGGCCTATAGTACATTATGTTTCTAAGTTGTTAAATACCTTTAAGCCCACTGAGAAGCCAACTCTGAAAGTGGAGCTATGCTCACCCTTCCCAGAGCTAAGTATGTTTGCTTTGAAATGTGCACAAAGCCATTTGTTTAGAGATAGGCTGGTCTTCCTAACTCTGTGAAATGGAGGTCAAAACAAACCAAGTGTAAAAACACTATGCCTGAGAACATCTAGAAGGCAAACTATTTCTAACAGATGTTACCACTTATCCCACAATATAAGAGCCCCTATGGTGGGAAAGAGAGCAAAAAGTTCAGCTGTGGCCATTCAATTGGGATTCTAGTTAGCTGGAAATAGCACCAACTTCCTCAAGTTGTTTTCTGCTGGATGTTGTAAACATCTTATCTAATCTCTCTCTCTTTCTCTCTCTCTCTTTCTCTCTCTCTCTCTGTAGAGAGATAATGATATCATAATAGCAAAATAAAATAAATCATTAAAAATGAACCTAGGTATAAAATGCAAATGTGTAAAGTTGTTAGAAGATAATGTAAGAAAAATCTAGGTGACCTTGTGTTTAGCGAGGACTGTTAAAATATAACATAAAAATTATGATCCTTGAAAACCTAATTAGTCTTGGGGCTACCAGGGCTCAGATTCCGACTGGTCCAAGATCAGTGTGTAGTAGGGTGACTGATAGGTGAGCAGGTAAGGGGGGGACAACTGACTTGGATGTCTCTAACTGGAGTTCTGGATTGGGCTCGATGACATCCCAGAGACTAGCAATAGGGAGGGAGGCTGAGAGTCTGTCCAGCTGGTGTAGATTCTGGGAGTTCCTCCCTAAATTTCTGGTTTGGACCCTGAGTTTGGATTCCAAGTTGAAGTTCGGATTAGAATTGGGGGGTTAGACTCCAAGTGTCCCACATTGCTGTGGTAGCTGAGGTGGAAGAAAGGTGGGTGGACAGGGGAGAGGATTGACTTTGGAAGTTTCTAAGTGGGGTTCAGGGTCATGCTGTGGTTTCAATCCTGGGACTTAGTAGTTGAAGGGGTGTCTGCATATGGGGAGAGGGAGTTGGGGTAAAAGGCTCAATAACAAGGAAAAAAAAATCCCTAATTAAAAAGTACATAAAATCCATGGATCTCAGCACTGGAAAAAAATTGGAAAAAGTGTGCTGAATAGGCATTTTATTAAGGTTGAGAGATGAAGAATGGTTATTTGAAAGTGCTCAACTTCATGTGTCACTGGTGAATTGCAAAATGAAGCCACAATAAAATACTATAACGTGCCTGTAAGTGTGGCTAAAATATAGATGATGGACAGCATGGAATGAGAGTTTGGGTCAACAGCAACCCAAATTAAATCCTGGTAGTGATGTGAGATGTCATATATGTCTGGGAGACGGCTTGGCAGTTTCTTAAAAAGCGGGATGTAGTCTTACCCTACATGTGACCCGGAAGCCACCTCCCAAGATATTGGAAATTACATCCACACAGAAGACTGCACACATGTGTTTGTAGTTGCTTTATTACAATTTCGAGAAATGAGAAGCAACCAAGTTTCCGTTCAGAAGGTGAATGAATAAGATAGAAACGTCAGTCTAAAAGACCATGCATCCTGTAAGTCCAAATCCATGACATTATAAATCAGGCAACACTATGGGAACAGTGACAAGATATTGGTTGTCAGAGATTCTCAGATGGCAGAGAGGAGATGGCTAAGTGGCTGCATAGACAGCTTTAGGACCACGGAGAGTCTGTTCTACATGACATTGAAATGATGGTCCATGACATTACAGATCTGTCCAATGAAGAAAATCTAACAAAAGTATGGACCTTAGTTAATTTAAGAATGTTAACTTTTCTTTATTGATATATAAAATATTAGACAAGGTTGAACTACATAGAATCCATATCAAAATTAAAAAATGAGAAATGTCCTAGACAACAAATCCTTTGAAGGCACGTTTGCACATGTCACCTGTGAGATTCTCCTTTGCCTTCCTCCTCACTTTTCTCTCCTCCTTCTTTCTCTTCCACATTCTCTTTCTTCCCCTTCATCATGTGCATTCCTTGTATATTTTAGGTACTATCTTCTTATCAGATATAGGTTTATTTATAATTTCAACCATAAACTGACTTTTCATATCATTGTTTTCTTTGATGTGCTTTTAATGTGATCTCATTCCACTTGTCAGACTTCATTCTTGTAGTGTGAGCTCATGATGTCATATAAAAAACAAAACACACATACCCATGCACACACACACACATGCGCACACATTTGGGCGTGCATCCACACACATCCACCGGAAACACTCCTGTCAGCTTTCTTTCTGTGATTTTATTCTAGAAATTTTATGATTTCAGCTCTAACATTTAAGTCTTCAATTCATTTTCTTTTGGGTTTTTGGAGACAAGGTCTAGCTCTATAGCCTTGTCTTGGCAGGCTTGGAACTCACTATATAGCCACATTGGCCTTGAACATGCTCCAAGCCTCCTTCCCCAGCCTTCCAAGCTCTGGGATTCTAAGTGTGAGCCACTATATCTGCTTTAGTTGGTTTCAAATGCTGTAGAAGATAAGGATCCATATTCACCCCTTTGCAAAGGCACTCATTTTCTCCATCACCATTTATAGAAGACATTATCCTTTCTTGGAATTTATTCTTGGTGTCCTCAGTTGCTTTTCTAAAACCTAATAAGACTTAGAACATCTAGGTCAAAATGTCAGGAGAAATCCCTTCATCTAATACAGGAATGTGATACCCAGGTAGTTTTAACTGCATACTTTTTCTTCCCACTTAGTAGTTTTCATCTGGCTATGGAAGCTTGGGTAATTAAAGAGCTCTTTAAAGCTTATAAAAACAAAGACTTCAGCAAACAATTTTAGCATCTTTCCCTTTACTTCTCACCCCTTGGCCCTTGGTGTCAACATGAACACTTGCCAGATTATATTACTATCACAATTCATATTCATCTAGACCCCTCTGGCATTTCACCAGGAATCTTTCCTTTTATTGAAAAAAATCATACAATAGATTTTGATCATTTTTCCTTTTCCCCAATTCCTCCCTGATCCTCCTTCCCTCCTTCTCTGTCTCCCTCCATCCTTTCCTCTCTATACATCCAAATTTATGATTGATATATCTCTAGACCTATTTGGCATTGAACCAGGAATTGTCTATACTTTTGGATAAAGGCATTTGTAATTACTAACAATAATTTCCTTTTACTCAAATTAAGATACTCTGCCAGATGGCTCAGCAGTTAAGAGCACTGGCTGTTTTTCTAGAGGACCCAGGTTTAATTCTCAGAATCCACATGGCATCTCACAACTGTCTGTAACTCCAGTTCCACAGGATCTGACACCACAATACAGACATACATGCAGGCAAGACACCAATACAAATAAAAATAGATACTCTTCCCCATTTTAGCTCACTGGCAGTAATGTAATTACACAGTTTCTTGTGCCTTTTCCCAAATTCACTCTATTGTTTCTTTTGTTCATTAGTAGATATTCAAAAGGAAGTTGATGTTTTCTGTACATCACACTTCTCTTTACTAATTGCAAGGGTCCCATGGACTTTCTTACTGTAAAGCAGGTTTGGCATCTCCACAGAGTTCGTGACAGTGCATTGAAAGTTGAATTTTTAGCTCGTTTAACAAAAGTGTGGTTAATTCAATAGAGACTCCTGAGTTATTAAGATTCATCTATTTATACTAGACTTCTTTTAAGACCTTTCTCCCTTAGTCCTACTTGTAGCAGCAAGCCCCAAAGGCATTCACTGGTGATGACATGACACACAGTGAAGTCATCTGTCTCTACTTCTAGTTATTCTCCCGTTTTCTGTCTCTTTTTGTCACTGTCCTCCAGGACTGTCCATTCACTGTCTGTGAAGTTTATTGTATGGCCTCATTCATTCCATCCATTTCCATTCCTTACCACTCTGACTAACAAAAACAACGGATGCAAGTTTATTGGCTCTCAGCATTTATCTTTCCTTTTGTAGTCACACAGTGATTACAAGTAGACAAAGCATTTTCTCACTGGGATGTTAGCAAATTGAACCACAGCAGTTCTCAAGACTCATTCCTTTAGGCACAATACTTACTTTTTCCTGGGAAGTATTTTTTTTTATTAAATATTTTCATGTATATATCATTGGGGTTGACACCATGCCAGGTTATAGAGCAGTTCTGTCAAAATTATGCACCTAGCCTCATATTCCATCCCAGTGATGGTCATGCAATGTGACTCATGGATGGACAGATAACCACTCTGTAGAGAAGGACAATAGGAGACCTTGCGTTAATTTTTAGGTGTGAAATCTCTTTTCCATCAGGATGAGTGGTACATTTGCACTGGACACAGAACAAAGATGTTGTTGGCAGCTTTGATGCTCCTAAAAGAGGGATGTTCTTTGACAATGGACCCCATTCTAGAAAAGTAGAGAAAGGATCCATGTCTTTTGACAATGGAAAAGCTCCCCTAAGATATTAGAGAGGAGAGACTGAAAAAAGAATTTATGTCCTGGCCACATCATCTGAGCTCTGGATAAAGCTAAGTCTTGACTGGGTCATTCCTATATTTTCTGGGCATGAGACAATGGTCCCATTGATTGGTCAAGTCAGTTTGGACTAATTCAAGTCAGTTTGGATTAATTCCTAAGTCCCATGATTCTTATACAAGGTCTGTGAGAATAAATAAGATTGTCTTTATTTCACTTAAAAGTTAATAGGACTAGAGAACTTACATCTTTGGCTCAAGTTGCTATGCTTAGCATAGGTGTCATAAATTCAAGTTAGTAAGATCCAACTATGAAAATAACCAAAATCAAATTTTTTATTATTAATTATTTCATTTATTTATATCCCAAATGTTGTCTTCCTCCCCATTCCCCTTGCAGAGTTCTTACCCCGCTCCCCTTCCCCTTCACCTCTGAGAGGGTATCCCCCTATCCCCTTGCCCTGGGGCATCAGGTCTCTACAGGATTAGGTGCATCCTCTCCCACTGAGGCCAGACAAAGCAGCCAGCCCTCTGATACATAAGTGCTGGGAGCCTTGGACCAGCCCATGTATGCTCATTGGTTGGTATCTCAGTCTCTGGGAGCTCCCAGGGGTCCAGGTTAGTTGATGCTTTTGGTCTTCCTGTGGAATTGCTATCCCCTTCAGTTCCTTCAATCCTTTCCTTAACTTTCCCATAGGGTCCTTGACTTCTGTCCAGTGCTTGGCTGTATCTGCATCTGTCTCAGTCAGCTGCTGGTAGAGCCTCTCAGAGGACAGCCATGCTAGGCTTCTGTCTGCAAACACAACATAACCGCAGTAATGGTGTCAGAGTTTGTTGCCTGTGCATGGGATGGATCCCAAATTGGGCCGGTCACTAGTTATATATTCCTTCGGTCTCTGCTCCATTTTTGTCTCTGTATTTCTTTTAGACAGAAGTGCTTTTGGGTCAAAAATTTTGTAGGTGGGTTGGTACCCCCATCCTTCCACCGGGGGCCTGTCTAGCTACTAGACGTTGTCTCTTCAGGTTATATATCCCCACTATTGGACATTTTGGCTAAGGTCACCCACGCTGTGCCCTGGGAGCCTCCCTCATCCCAGGTCTCTGGGATTTTCTTGAGGTTCTCCCATCCCCCACCTCTAGCTGCTACATATTTCCTTTCATTCTCCTGGTCTTCTTGGCTTCTCTCCTCTCTTTCCCTGCACAGCACCTGATCTTGACCCTTATCCCCCCCCTTTCCCTTCTCCTATGTAGGTCATTTGCTCCCTCTGTCTCACATGATTATTTTGTTTCCTCTTCTAAGTGGGATTGATTGAAGCATCCTCACTTGGGCCTTACTTCTTATTTAATTTCTTAAGGTCTGTGGGGTATGTCATGGGTATTCTGAACTTTTTGGCTAATATCCACTTATCAATGAGTACATACCATGCATGTCTTTTTGGGTCTGAGTTACCTTACTCAGCATGATATTTTCTAGTTCCATCCATTTGCCTGCAAAATATATGATGTCCTTCTTTTTTTAATTGCTTAATAGTATTCCATTGTGTAGATGAACCACATTTTCTGTATTCATTCTTCAGTTGACAGATATCTGGGTTGCTTCCAGTTTCATGCTATTATGAATAAGGCTGCTATGAACATAGTGGAGCATGTGTCCTTGTGATGTTGTAGAACATCTTTTAGGTATATGTCTAGGAGCAGTATCGCTGGGACTTCAGGTAGAACTATTTTCAATTGTTTTGAGGAACTGCCAGATTTATTTTGTATAACACAGAGGGAAATATTATCATATCTACCTCCATTTATCCCTTTAATACTCTCCATATCCCTCCAGACTTCTTTCAAATTCATGTCTGTTCTCTCTCTCTCTCTCTCTCTCTCTCTCTCTCTCTCTCTCTCTCTCTCTCTTCATCACTAAGTTCAGCTAGCGATGTCCATATATGCATGGGTGTGGGGCCATCCATTGGATCATTTAGACCTACCAGTTGCTATATCCTCAATAAAGAATGATTCTCCCTGCCCTAGCAATTATTCTGGTTAAAAGTCCATGGCTGGGAAGGTCATAGGCCCTACAGAAGAACCTGCTATTGTTATTTTGCTAAATGGTCATTCTGTCAATTTGTCTTTAAAATCTTTATGCTCATACTTATAGGCCTGGGCTGCTCTCAGCTTGGTCAGTGAAGCTTCTTGTTCTGCAGTGGGCAGCAATCAGTGGAGAGATCTGGAACTGGTCAGAGTACTGGGAATAAGGTTGAATGCATAACCTAATTTTTATAAACAATTATTTTTAATCTTTTTTTTTTTTTTTTTACAGTCCAGTCGTTATCCTCCCTTCCCAGTCTGCCCTCAGACAGTTCCACATCCCATTCCTCCTCCCCCATCTCCAAGAGGATGTCACCATGCCCCCTGCCCCACCAGACCTCCCCACTTCCTAGGTCTTCAAGTGTCTCAAGTGTTAGGTGCATCTTCTCTCACTGAGGCCAGACCAGGTAGTCCTTTGCTGTATATGGGTTAGGGACCTCATAACAACTAGTGTACACTGTCTGGTTGGTGGCTCAGTGTCTGAGAGATTTCGGGGTGCAGGTTAGTTGAGACTGCTGCCCTTCCTGTGGGTCGCCCTCCTCCTCAATTTCTTCAATTTCTTTCCTTAATTCAACCACAGGGTCTCTGATGTCAGTCCATTGGTTGGGTGTAAGTATCTGTGTCTGTCTCAGCTGATGGTTGGGCCTCCAGAGGGAACCCATGCTAGGCTCCTGTCTGTAAGCACACCACAGCATCAGTAATAGTGACAGGTCTTGGAGCCTCCCCTTGAGCTAGATCCCAATTTGGGTCACTGGTCCTCCTTTCCCTAAGGCTCTTCTCCGTTTTTGTTCCTGCAGTTCTTAGACAGAAACAATTGTGGGTCAGAGTTTTTAACTGTGTAATGGCAACCCTGTCACTCCACTTGATGCCCCATTTTTCTACTGGAGGTGGACTCTACAAGTTCCCTCTCCCAATTGTTGGGCATTTCATTTATGGTCCCTCCTTTTGAGTTCTGAGAGTCTCTTACCTCCCAAGTTTCTGGTACATTTTAGAGGGTCCCTGTACCTCCTATCTCCCAAGGCTGCCTTTTCCCATTCATTCTTATGGTGCTCAGGGCTTCACTTCTGTCCCTTTTGTCCAATACCTGATCATGTTCCCCTTTCCACCTGCCGTCTCCCATGCATGTCCCTCTCTCCCTCTGCCCCACATGATTGCTTTCCTCTCCTTCCCAAGTGGGATTGAAGCATCCTCACTTGGGCCTTTTTACTTGTTAACCTTCTTCAGTTCTGTGGATTGCAGTCTGGGTATTCTGTACTTTTTTAAAGCTACTGTCTGCTTATTAGTGAGTGCACATCATGCGTGTCCTTTGGGGTCTGAGTTACATCATTCCAGATGATATTTTCTAGTGCCATCCATTTGCTTGGAAAATTCATGATATCCTCATTCTTAGTAGCTGAATAGTATTCCATTGTGTAAATGAGCAACATGTTGTATCTATTCTGTTGTGGGACATCTGGGTTGTTTCCAGCTTCTGGCTGGAATAAGGCCTCCATGAACACAGTGGAGCACTTACCCCTGTGATGTGGTGGGGCATCTTTCGGGCACAATCCAAGTTTTTAAAAAAGATTTTATTTATTTTATGTATGTGAGTACACTGTTACTGTCTTCAAATACACCAGGAAGAGTGTATCAGATCCCATTACAGATGGTTGTGAGCCACTATGTGGTTTCTGGAAATTAAACTTGAGTTCTGAAAGAACAGTCAGTGCTCTTAACTGCTGGATCATCTCTCCAGACCACACAACCTAAATTTTGATGCTCTCAAATAATTTTTTAAAAAAATGATGATAATAAAACCAAGCTTTCCACAAAGTAACTTTACACACATTTTTTTTTTTTTTTTTTCGGGCTGCTGTGAGCAAGCACAGGCAGGACTTGAAGTCAGTCGGGAGAGACAGACGACCGCCTCGGACGAGAGAGCGTGGCGACTGCAGCGGTGCGCCACCGCTGGTCTTACACACATCTTATAACAGTGTACAAGATGGTCACCTCTGATGAGATCTCCCCTTGGGTCAGCTTGCTCTCATGGTGGCTTGCACTCCCCCTTATCTTCTCAGGTCTTGTTTATAGCATCTGTTCAGTCTCCACTTCCATTTCCTTAAGGTCAGGCCAAGTCATCTCATCACCTACAAAATTTCATTTTCATAATTTGGGACACTATGGTGAAACCAAATCTCTTGTGTGCAGACATGCTCATTATTCCCTGTAGAATCCTGGTGGAGAGCTGCACCTAGTTAGTACCATCGTGTTTCCTGATTTCCACAGAGGAAAGTCTGTATTCATGGAGTATAAGGTCTCCAGAGAGAAGGCTTCTCCCAGAGCATGCAATGTTATAAAATCAGTGCACTCATTCACCAAGTTGTATGGATGAGAATGACTTTTAAATACGAGGTCAAATATCTGATCCATTAGGCTAAGCATCAGTTCATAGGTTTCGAGCTAAAGATTGCACTTGAGATTCTGTCAGTGGCTTCCACCTTACCGATCCTATCAGAGGGATCCCATTTCAATTCTACTGGCATTTGGGAGTACTTGGCAAGTGATTGCTCTGCTCTGGTAAGCAAACCAGTTGCTCTAGTTGCTCCACCTTTCTTCTTCATGCAAAGGTCTAGATAACAGCTGTAGCTCTAAGGGAGTAAGCTCGCACCAGTCATCAGTTCACAGAGGGATCAGAGTGAGGGTGATCAAGAATAATTCTGTAGAAAAAGGAAGCTCTGAGGAGAGAGCTACTTGCTCAATGTGATAAGGAAAGTTAATGCGAAAGTCAGTGAAATGTGCTGGTGAGTTAGCCAAGTAGCACCAGGCACTCCATATTAAAGCAAGAGAGGGAGTCAGATCCAGTTCTTACAAAACTTTCACGAAAGTGTTACTTAGATTTATTTTAATAAATTTTATCAGCCCACTTGTTTGTTTATTTAAATAAGATCCTCTCTGTATTACCTTATATTTTAACTTGTTTTGTACATTTGAAATTTTGTTTTTGAGTTAAAGATTTATTTTTCTTCAGAGATTATTTTACTTTAGACATCAATAACATATTATTGTAGTTAGCATAGACGTTTGGTATTTGTGTGTGTGTGTGTGTGTGTGGTGGTGTTGACCTGCATATGTAGAGTTCAGAGGCCATCATTGGGTGGCTTCTTCTATAATTTCCCACCTCCTTCTTTTTATTCTTTGAGACAGGATCTTACTGTGTAGCCCTGGTTGACCTAGAACTTGCCTGTCTGTTTCCTGAGTGCTGGGATTAAAGGCATGCAGCATCATGTCAAGATATCTACCTTATTTTCTATGACAGAGTCTCATGAAACTTGAGCTTGTCATTTCAGCTCCACAGACTGAGCAATGAGTCCTGGAATCTGCCTGTCTCCACCCTGCCCTGGGTGCAGGGATAACAGATGTATATCACTAGACCCAGCTATTTCAAGTAGTTGCTGGCTAAGTTTTGGCTAAGGTCACCCACGCTGTGTCCCGGGAGCCTCCCTCATCCCAGGTCTCTGGGATTTTCTTGAGGTTCTCCCATCCCCCACCTCCAGCTGCTGCATATTTCCTTTTATTCTCCTGGTCTTCTTGGCTTCTCTCCTCTCTTTCCCTGCACAGCACCTGATCTTGACCCCTTATCCCCTCCCTTTCCCTTCTCCTATGTAGGTCGCTTGCTCCCTCTGTCTCACATGATTATTTTGTTTCCTCTTCTAAGTGGGATTGAAGCATCCCTACTTGGGCCTTACTTCTTATTTAATTTCTTAAGGTCTGTGGGGTATGTCATGGGTATTCTGAACTTTTTGGCTAATATCCACTTATCAATGAGTACATACCATGCATGTCTTTTTGGGTCTGAGTTACCTTACTCAGCATGATATTTTCTAGTTCCATCCATTTGCCTGCAAAATATATGATGTCCTTTTTTTTTAATTGCTTAATAGTATTCCATTGTGTAGATGAACCACATTTTCTGTATTCATTCTTCAGTTGACAGATATCTGGGTTGCTTCCAGTTTCATGCTATTATGAATAAGGCTGCTATGAACATAGTGGAGCATGTGTCCTTGTGATGTTGTAGAACATCTTTTAGGTATATGTCTAGGAGCAGTATCGCTGGGACTTCAGGTAGAACTATTTTCAATTGTTTTGAGGAACTGCCAGATTTATTTTGTATAACACAGAGGGAAATATTATCATATCTACCTCCATTTATCCCTTTAATACTCTCCATATCCCTCCAGACTTCTTTCAAATTCATGTCTGTTCTCCTCTCTCTCTCTCTCTCTCTCTCTCTCTCTCTCTCTCTCTCTCTCTCTCTCTCATCACTAAGTTCAGCTAGCGATGTCCATATATGCATGGGTGTGGGGCCATCCATTGGATCATTTAGACCTACCAGTTGCTATATCCTCAATAAAGAATGATTCTCCCTGCCCTAGCAATTATTCTGGTTAAAAGTCCATGGCTGGGAAGGTCATAGGCCCTACAGAAGAACCTGCTATTGTTATTTTGCTAAATGGTCATTCTGTCAATTTGTCTTTAAAATCTTTATGCTCATACTTATAGGCCTGGGCTGCTCTCAGCTTGGTCAGTGAAGCTTCTTGTTCTGCAGTGGGCAGCAATCAGTGGAGAGATCTGGAACTGGTCAGAGTACTGGGAATAAGGTTGAATGCATAACCTAATTTTTATAAACAATTATTTTTAATCTTTTTTTTTTTTTTTTTTTACAGTCCAGTCGTTATCCTCCCTTCCCAGTCTGCCCTCAGACAGTTCCACATCCCATTCCTCCTCCCCCATCTCCAAGAGGATGTCACCATGCCCCCTGCCCCACCAGACCTCCCCACTTCCTAGGTCTTCAAGTGTCTCAAGTGTTAGGTGCATCTTCTCTCACTGAGGCCAGACCAGGTAGTCCTTTGCTGTATATGGGTTAGGGACCTCATAACAACTAGTGTACACTGTCTGGTTGGTGGCTCAGTGTCTGAGAGATTTCGGGTGCAGGTTAGTTGAGACTGCTGCCCTTCCTGTGGGGTCGCCCTCCTCCTCAATTTCTTCAATTTCTTTCCTTAATTCAACCACAGGGGTCTCTGATGTCAGTCCATTGGTTGGGTGTAAGTATCTGTGTCTGTCTCAGCTGATGGTTGGGCCTCTCAGAGGGAACCCATGCTAGGCTCCTGTCTGTAAGCACACCACAGCATCAGTAATAGTGACAGGTCTTGGAGCCTCCCCTTGAGCTAGATCCCAATTTGGGTCACTGGTCCTCCTTTCCCTAAGGCTCTTCTCCGTTTTTGTTCCTGCAGTTCTTAGACAGAAACAATTGTGGGTCAGAGTTTTTAACTGTGTAATGGCAACCCTGTCACTCCACTTGATGCCCCATTTTTCTACTGGAGGTGGACTCTACAAGTTCCCTCTCCCAATTGTTGGGCATTTCATTTATGGTCCCTCCTTTTGAGTTCTGAGAGTCTCTTACCTCCCAAGTTTCTGGTACATTTTAGAGGGTCCCTGTACCTCCTATCTCCCAAGGCTGCCTTTTCCCATTCATTCTTATGGTGCTCAGGGCTTCACTTCTGTCCCTTTTGTCCAATACCTGATCATGTTCCCCTTTCCACCTGCCGTCTCCCATGCATGTCCCTCTCTCCCTCTGCCCCACATGATTGCTTTCCTCTCCTTCCCAAGTGGGATTGAAGCATCCTCACTTGGGCCTTTTTACTTGTTAACCTTCTTCAGTTCTGTGGATTGCAGTCTGGGTATTCTGTACTTTTTTAAAGCTACTGTCTGCTTATTAGTGAGTGCACATCATGCGTGTCCTTTGGGGTCTGAGTTACATCATTCTAGATGATATTTTCTAGTGCCATCCATTTGCTTGGAAAATTCATGATATCCTCATTCTTAGTAGCTGAATAGTATTCCATTGTGTAAATGAGCAACATGTTGTATCTATTCTGTTGTGGGACATCTGGGTTGTTTCCAGCTTCTGGCTGGAATAAGGCCTCCATGAACACAGTGGAGCACTTACCCCTGTGATGTGGTGGGGCATCTTTCGGGCACAATCCAAGTTTTTAAAAAAGATTTTATTTATTTTATGTATGTGAGTACACTGTTACTGTCTTCAAATACACCAGGAAGAGTGTATCAGATCCCATTACAGATGGTTGTGAGCCACTATGTGGTTTCTGGAAATTAAACTTGAGTTCTGAAAGAACAGTCAGTGCTCTTAACTGCTGGATCATCTCTCCAGACCACACAACCTAAATTTTGATGCTCTCAAATAATTTTTTAAAAAAATGATGATAATAAAACCAAGCTTTCCACAAAGTAACTTTACACACATTTTTTTTTTTTTTTTTTCCGGGCTGCTGTGAGCAAGCACAGGCAGGACTTGAAGTCAGTCGGGAGAGACAGACGACCACCTCGACTCGAGAGGGTGGCGACTGCAGCGGTGCGCCACCGCTGGTCTTACACACATCTTATAACAGTGTACAAGATGGTCACCTCTGATGAGATCTCCCCTTGGGTCAGCTTGCTCTCATGGTGCTTGCACTCCCCCTTATCTTCTCAGGTCTTGTTTATAGCATCTGTTCAGTCTCCACTTCCATTTCCTTAAGGTCAGGCCAAGTCATCTCATCACCTACACAATTTCATTTTCATAATTTGGGACACTATGGTGAAACCAAATCTCTTGTGTGCAGACATGCTCATTATTCCCTGTAGAATCCTGGTGGAGAGCTGCACCTAGTTAGTACCATCGTGTTTCCTGATTTCCACAGAGGAAAGTCTGTATTCATGGAGTATAAGGTCTCCAGAGAGAAGGCTTCTCCCAGAGCATGCAATGTTATAAAATCAGTGCACTCATTCACCAAGTTGTATGGATGAGAATGACTTTTAAATACGAGGTCAAATATCTGATCCATTAGGCTAAGCATCAGTTCATAGGTTTCGAGCTAAAGATTGCACTTGAGATTCTGTCAGTGGCTTCCACCTTACCGATCCTATCAGAGGGATCCCATTTCAATTCTACTGGCATTTGGGAGTACTTGGCAAGTGATTGCTCTGCTCTGGTAAGCAAACCAGTTGCTCTAGTTGCTCCACCTTTCTTCTTCATGCAAAGGTCTAGATAACAGCTGTAGCTCTAAGGGAGTAAGCTCGCACCAGTCATCAGTTCACAGAGGGATCAGAGTGAGGGTGATCAAGAATAATTCTGTAGAAAAAGGAAGCTCTGAGGAGAGAGCTACTTGCTCAATGTGATAAGGAAAGTTAATGCGAAAGTCAGTGAAATGTGCTGGTGAGTTAGCCAAGTAGCACCAGGCACTCCATATTAAAGCAAGAGAGGGAGTCAGATCCAGTTCTTACAAAACTTTCACGAAAGTGTTACTTAGATTTTTTTTAATAAATTTTATCAGCCCACTTGTTTGTTTATTTAAATAAGATCCTCTCTGTATTACCTTATATTTTAACTTGTTTTGTACATTTGAAATTTTGTTTTTGAGTTAAAGATTTATTTTTCTTCAGAGATTATTTTACTTTAGACATCAATAACATATTATTGTAGTTAGCATAGACGTTTGGTATTTGTGTGTGTGTTGTGTGTGTGTGGTGTTGACCTGCATATGTAGAGTTCAGAGGCCATCATTGGGTGGCTTCTTCTATAATTTCCCACCTCCTTTTTATTCTTTGAGACAGGATCTTACTGTGTAGCCCTGGTTGACCTAGAACTTGCCTGTCTGTTTCCTGAGTGCTGGGATTAAAGGCATGCAGCATCATGTCAAGATATCTACCTTATTTTCTATGACAGAGTCTCATGAAACTTGAGCTTGTCATTTCAGCTCCACAGACTGAGCAATGAGTCCTGGAATCTGCCTGTCTCCACCCTGCCCTGGGTGCAGGGATAACAGATGTATATCACTAGACCCAGCTATTTCAAGTAGTTGCTGGGGGTCCAAACTCAGGCTCCCATGCTTGAACATGAACAGCAAGCAATCCACCCAATGAGCCGTCTCCCTAGTCATAGGTATTTGCTTATATAACATCACCAGAGCTATATTTAGTAAATTAACTTTTTAAAAAAACTCTCTGTTAATGTCCTAATGATCTGAACCCAAGGTATCATTTGCCTTCAGTTTGTTGTACAATTCTGTCCTTAGACTTTACTGTGTAAAGTCAATACCATATGTCTATGCTAACTACAATAATATGTTATTGATATCAAAAGTTTCTTAAAATAAGTAGAATAATCTCTGAAGAAAACTAAAAACTTTCACTCAAAAACAAAATTTCAAATGTGCAAAACAAGTTAAAATATAAGTTAAAATACAAATCTGTTTTTTTTTTCCTTAAAGCTTTATGCAAAGGCTGGCATCCTCTTTTCTAGTACTCAGGTGTCACTAGAGTTCATTACCCTTAAGTATGCTTCTAAAACAATTATTTCCACTCTGGTTTCTTTACATGCTTGCCAGAGAAATGAACATTTTATTCTGTGAGTCAGGGGAGGCCTGAAGGTTTTGGGAGGAAGCATGGGATTGTTTTGATGGAGTCAGGAAATACAGATGGGAGGAGGAGGTGTAAGACACGGAAGTCATCAGGGCTCCATATACTGATGAGAAGGAATTTGAGTGGATGGCAGGATCTGACAAGTGTTTATGGTTTCTGATTCTAAGGATTAGTGAGTACTGACAGTGGGGAGAAATCTGGACATGGGGAACTGATCTGGGAGGTGCAGGGACTGACCATACAGATAGGGGTTCACATGCAGGGAGGGGAACAGGCTCAAGCTGAGGTGTTGTGGTAGGGTCAGGAGTAACTCCTAAACAAGTGGTGCTCCTATATCACAGCATCCTCAAGCTTCTAGAAAAGTCAGACAGTAGATGCAGCTCTTCTTTGTTCTCCTGTTGTTGATCGTTTCCCTTTAGACACAGTAGTCAACTGAAGGTGGAATCTGAGCTTTCTTAATTTAAATAACTATTCCTCTATGGATTTATTAAGTATCAATTCATCACTTTTATCTATTATGTATGTGGGACCTGTTTTCAGTTCTGGGAACAACACAAAGTCTAGATCAAAATTACTGTCATCCTGAAGTTTATATTCTAGTTTATATGATATTAGGTATGAAGCATAAAAACCCAACTAGATTGGATTATTTCCACTGGTAGTGAGTGCTCTGGCAAATGATAAATCAGGTGATGAGGGTTAGAGATCTGGTGGCAGGGATGTACAGTGTATCATGGATGTCTTCTGTGGAGTGTGTGGCTCGGGTTTATCTGAAAGGGTGCAGACATTCTTTAGTGATGGGCGCTCAACCAGTAAGTGGGTGACACAAACTCCAAGTATAGCTGTATTTTCTTTTAAAAGGAGCAAGTGAGTCATAGATGCAGAATGGTCCTACATGGTATCTTCTAAAGTCATTTTCTGCTCCTAAGGATCAATGGTAGAAAATTGGTTTCTAAAATTTCTCATTGGGGAAAATTTCAGTAAATTTGGTTCACCTGTACCAGAAGCCAAAGAAATATTCTGGAAGCCATTTGACTTATGTTCATTTGGAGTCACTTTATCTCCAAATCATTTTTTTTTTGGGGATTTGGTATATTTATTCAGGTATATATAGTTTATTTTTCATTTTTAAAAAAGTAAAACGAGTATGCTTTGTACTTTTGTATTTATAAAAAATATTTATCAATATATTTACATGTAAAATTATCATAGTTTTAATTTGTTTTACTATTTGTCTAATTTGAAATTATTTATTTAAAATTCATATATAAGTTTACAATTAAAAATAACGCAAAGATGCATGCATCAGAGTAATGGAAAGTGGATTCTAAATAACACAATGCTTGTGTATGTTCTAAGAATGGGTTTGGTTAATTTTTTGCTACATAAAAAATGTTGCCAAAGACTATTATTCTAGTAGTTAATGTTTTAGCCTTAAAATTATTATTATTATTATTACTATTGTTGTTATTTCTCTCTCTCTCTTTCTTTGTGTGTGTGTGCCTGTGTGTGTGCCTGTGTGTGTGCCTGTTTGTGTATGTGTACATTTGCCATGGGGAGCTTGTGGAGGTCGAGTGACTTTTAGGAATGCTTTTCTCTGTCCACCGTATTAAGGATGATCTATTTTGATTCTGTTGCACCATACTTTCCAGACTAACCTTGAGCTTATGGCTATTTCACTCGGCTTTGCCTCTCACTCTCATCTTGTCATAGGAGCACTGGGATTACAGATTACTATATTATTTATATCAAACTCTTTTTTAAATTGTGGGCTCAAGGGATGGAATTGAAGTCAGGATGTGTGGTAAGTACTTTACTAGCTGAATCATTTTACCAGTCTTATTTTTATTTGTTAAACGATCCAAATATAAAAGTTGTAACTTGTCCATTTGTGTTCTAAAGATTCATTGTTACAACTTACTGACCATTCTTCAAAACAGCTAGTCTGAACCTCTGTCAAAATGAGCATGTCTTTATAACTTCTGCCAAGAACTCTGAATTTGAACTCAGTTCCTGCACTGTGACTTCATGGTGTATGTACTAAGTCCCTACGACCAACACAGGGCTCCACCATTGTAATGAGGAGGCAAAATCACAGCTCTACAGTTGAATTCATCCTCTTGGGATTTTCTAACTATCCTGAACTTCAAGGGCAGATGTTTGGGGCTTTCCTAGTTATTTATCTGGTGACTGTGTTGGGAAATGCCATCATTATCACCATCATCTTCCTGGACCAGAGCCTGCACATCCCCATGTACCTGTTTTTGCAGAACTTATCATTAGTGGACCTCTGTTTCAGCACAGTCATCACACCTAAAATACTGGTGGTCCTGACTAGTGAGAAAGCAACCATTTCGTTTGGGGTTGTTTTGCACAGATGTACTTCATTCTTCTCTTTGGTGGTACAGAGTGTTTTCTCCTGGGGCAATGGCTTATGACCGATTTGCTGCAATCTGCCATCCTCTATCCTACCCCGTGATTATGAACAAAAGGGTCTTTGTAAAATTAGTGATGTTCTCATGGGTCTCAGGAACCATGATGACTACTCTGCAGACCACATGGGTGTTTAGCTTCCCTACTGTGACCACAAGGAAATTAACCATCTCTTCTGTGAGACTCCCCCTGTGCTGGAGCTTGCCTGTGCAGACACCTTCCTGTTTGAAGTCTATGCCTTCACAGGCACCATTTTGATTGTCATGGTCCCCTTCCTGTTGATACTTTTGTCTTATACTCGAATTCTCTTTGCCATCCTGAGGATGCCATCCACTACAGGGAGGCAGAAGGCCTTTTCCACATGTGCCTCTCATCTCACCTCTGTCACCCTCTTCTATGGCACGGCCAGTATAACTTATCTACAGCCCAAATCCAGGTACTCACCAGACACCAAGAAGCTGATGTCACTGGCGTACACACTGCTCACCCCTCTGTTGAACCCACTTATCTACAGCTTGAGGAACAAGGAGATGAAAAGGGCTGTGGTAAAATTATGGCAAAGAAAAGTGGCTTTACACACAGGTTGATTTGTTGAGGAACTTAGTGTTTTCCTACCATGCTTTTGATGTTATGAATTTTGAAGGTGGTGAAAACAGAGTACACTTCTTGGTTAGAGTATGTTTTCTATTTTGATATCTCTATGTTTGAAAACCTATCACATTAATCTTTTTAAATATTTTAGACAATTGTTTTTAAGAGATACATGCTTCTGAAACACAATTGACAGTTTATTCATCTACTTTCTGTTATTGACATGCAGATCACTGCTATAGCATTGCCTTTAAGACAATGTTCCAATAAATATCTAGTTCCTTACGTTCATACATTTGGTGATTTTTAATTTTCAATCAATTAATTAACTTTGCATACCAATCACTGCTCTCCTGTTCCCCCTCACACAGTCCCTTCCTATTCCTCCCTCCCCTTTTTCCTCTGAGAGGAGGGATACCTCCCCTGGGTTACCCGTTCCTGGAACATCAAGTCACTGCAGGGTTAGGTGCATCCTCTCCCACTGAGGCCAGACAAGGCAACCAAGATAGGGTAAAGGAATCCACAGACAAGCAACAACTTTAGGGATGGTCCCCTATAGTTGTTGGGGCATGAAGACTGAGGTGCGCACCTCCTACATATGTGTGGGGGGCCTTAGGTCCAGCCCATGTATGCTCCTTGGTTGGTGGTTCAGTCTCCAAGAGCCCCCAAGGGTCCAGGTTGGTTGACTCTGTTGGTTTTCCTGTGTAGTTCCTATCCCCTCTGGGACCCTTGATCCTTCCCCAGCTTTCCATAAGGCATCCCCATGCACTGTTCAATGTTTGGCTGTAGGCCTATGTATCTGTTTCAGTCAGCTGCTGGGTGGAGCCTCTTAGGATAGTTTTGCTAGGCTCCTGTTTGCAAGCATAACAGAGTATAATTAATAGTACTTGCCCTTGGGAGGGTCTCAAGCTGGGCCAGTTATTGGTTGGATATTCCCTCAGACTCAGCTCCATCTTTGTCCCTGCATTTCTTTTTTTTGAATATTACTCAACTTTCATTGGTTATTTTATTTATTTCCTTTCCCAGTTTTCTCTTCATAAACCTCCCATCCCATCCTCTTCCCCTTTGCCTCTATGGTGCTCCTCCACTCTCTTACCCATTCCCTCCTCACTGCTCTAGCATCCCCCTTCACTGGGGCATCAAGCCTTCACAGGACTAAGGGCCTCCCCTCCCCTTGATGCCAGATAAGGCCATCCTCTGCTACATATGTAGCTGGAGCCATAGATCCCTGCATATATACCCTTTGGTTGGTGGTTTGGTTTCTGGGAGCTCTGGGTGGTCTGGCTAGATGATATTGTTCTTCCTATGGGGTTTCAATTCCATTCAGCTCCTTCAATCTTTCCCCTAGCTCTTTCACTGGGGTCCTTGAGCTCAGTCTGATGATTGGCTTTGAGTATCTGCATCTGTATTTGTCAGGTACTGGCAGAGCCTCTTGGGAAAGCCATACCAGGCTCCTGTCAACAAGTACTTCTTGGCATCAACAATAGTGTCGAGATTTGGTATCTGCAGATGGGACAGATCCCTAGATGGGGTGGTCTCTGGCCAGTCTTTCCTTCAGTCTATGCTCCATTTTTTTTGTCCCTGCATTTTTTTCCCTGTGATTATTTTGTTCTCCCTTCTATGTAGGGTTGAAGCATCCACACTTTGGTATTCCTTCTTTCTTAAGCTTCATATGGTCTGTGGGTTGTATCATGGGTATTCTGAGCTTTTGGGCTCACTTATCAGTGAGTACATACCAGTGTGTTCTTTTGTGTCTGGGTTACCTCACTCAGGATGATATTTTCTAGTTCCATCCACTTGCCTAAGAATCCATGAAGTCATTGTTTTTAATAGCTGTGTAGTACTCCATTGTGTAAATGTACCACATTTTCTGTATTCATAATTTTGTTGAAGGACATCTGGGTTGTTTCCAGCTTCTGGCTATTATAAATAAGGCTACTATGAACATCGTGGAGCTTGTGTCCTTGTTATATGTTGGAGCATCTTTTGGTTATATGCCCAGTAGTGGTATAGCTAGGTCTTTAGGAAGAACTATTTCTAATTTTCTGAGGAACCACCAGACTGATTTCCAGAGTGGTTGTACCAGCTTGCAATTCTACCAACAATGGAGGAGTGTTCCTCTTTCTCCATATCCTTGACAGCATCTGCTGTCACCTGAGTGTTTGTCTCTAGCCATTCTGATTGGTGTGAGGTCAAATCTCTGGGTTGTTTTGATTTGCATTTCCCTGATGACTAAGGATGCTGAACATTTCTTTAGGTGCTTCTCGGCTATTTGAGATTCCTCAGTTGAGAATTCTGTTTAGCTCTGTACCCCATTTTTAATGGGTTATTTGGTTTTTCTTGAGTTCTTTGTATATTTTGGATATTAGCCCTCTGTCAAATGTAGAGTTGATAAAGATTTTTTCCCAATCTATAGATTGTCCGTTTTGTCCTATTGACAGTGTCCTTTGCCTTACAGAAGCTTTTCAATTTTATGAGGTTCCATTTGTCAGTTGTTGATCTTAGAGCCTGAGCCATTGGTGTTCTGTTCAAGATATTTTCCCCTGTGCTGATGTGTTTGAGGCTATTTCCCACTTTCTCTTCTATTAGATTCATTGTACCTGGTTTTATGTGGAGGTCTTGATCCACTTTGACTTGAGCTTTGTACGAGGAGATGAGAACCTATCAATTTGCATTTTTCTACATGCTGACCTCCAGTTGATGCTCATAGATTGGAAGGATTAACATAGTGAAAATGGCCATTTTACCAAAAGCAATCTACAGTTTCAGTGCAATTGTCATCAAAATTCCAAGTCAATTCTTCACAGAGATAGAAAGACCAATTCTCAAGTTCATCTGGAATAAAAACAAAAACAAAAACAAAAACAACCCAGGATAGAAAAACTATTCTTAACAACAAAAGAACTTCTGGGGGAATCACCATCCCTGACCTCAAGCTGAACTACAGAGAAATAGTGATAAAAACTGCATGGTATTGGTGCAAGGACAGGCAGGTAGACCAACGGAATAGAATTGAAGTCCCTGCCTTTCTTATAGACAGGACAAATTTTGTGTCAAGGGTTTTGAGGGAGGGTTGGAGTCCTTATATCTCCATTGGTGTCCTGCCTGATCACAGGAGGTGGACTCCTTGGGTGCCATATCCCCACTGCTTGGAATCTCAGCTAAAGCCACCCCCATAGACTCCTGTTAGCATCCCCAATCCCAGGTCTCTGGAACATCCTAGAGATGTATGCCACCCCCACTCATGCTGGCCACAGATTTCCATTCATTTTTGGTGATTTTATTTTTCTGCGATACATTCCTCAAGGATGACTGAAGAGATGATTGTTTTGTATTTACATAGTTAAGTAGATATTATAGATGCTGGCTGAAGTGGTGCATGATTGTAATCCCAGTATTGTCAAGGACAATACAGGAAAACGCAGACCTCAACATCAGCCTGGGGTATATGTGTTCCACAGCACTGTGAGATGTATACAAAATGAGACTCATCCTGAGAATACAAGGTCTGAGGATTTCTCTCAATCATAGAATGCTTGTTTAACATGTGCTAGGCCCCAGGTTTGATCCCAATACCATAAAACAAGCAAAAAACATGATTGCAGAATTGCTGTGTACATGTATCTGCTTACTTCAGGCTGATGTAGAGCCCCACTGAGCATCACTCCTGCCTAAAGCTTCAGGAGACCAACAATATGGTGAGATTTATCTAGAGAGAAAAATCCATTCCAAGAAAGAGTAAAAAATGCATTTGAATTAATAGATTCTCAGATTATAATCATAGTCTATAGTTTTTGATTATCTATATCTATACTATATCTATACTATATCTATATCTATATCTATACTATATCTATATCTATACTATATTCTATACTATATCTATATCTATATCTATACTAATATCTATATCTATATCTATATCTATATCTATATCATATCTATATCTATATCTATATCTATATCTCTATATCTATATCTATATCTAATGTACTTTGATGTAATACAATGTCACTACAGTATAGATCTCTTTGGGTAAGCTCCCATGTTTTCCCTTTAGCATTTTTTTTATCTGTGGTATTTCTCTGGAGAAGGGGACCCACATTTCTCTATGAGCAGACATGCAAAAACGTTCCCCACAAACTCGCCACTCAGTGTTGTGTCAGGCAATTTCCTGATCCCAATCTGCACTTCATTAAGAGCTCAGGTGATGTGCACACACATCAAATCTTGAAACTTGCTGCTGCATGATAGAGACTTCATCCTCAGACTGAAGAGGAGTTTCCCCTCCTCTGCTCTCCTGCTGTCAGAACACTAGAGCTCACAGCACACAAGGTCTCACTCATCCAGGCTTCCCTGACATTACAGTTGTTGAGTGATCTGTGCTCATCTACACCTACTGTCTCTCTTCTGTCAAAACAGGTCCAGGGAAGCCTTTATTATAATCTTCCCACACATCTGGAGCAAGAGGACCATGGCTTCTGCCCTCCAGGGCACGGTGTTGCCATGGTTTGTGTACATGAGATGTAGGAGTTGAAGGCTCTGCTGGCATCCCCATAGGGACTTCCCAGACCTGAGATTTAGACTGACACAAGATAGACTTTAGGGGGAAGAGATGAAGAAATAGGAAGCACAGCCAGTCACTTCCATACTAGTTTGGACTGGCAATCGTGAGTTATGAAGAAGCAAATGGATTATGTGGGAAGCTTACAGAAGGAGTGAGTTTTTAAAAACAAGATCTTTGTGGAATCCTCATAGCCTCGATGTTTCATCCTTGAGAAGAAGGATGCTGCATCTTTCCCAGGAGGATCCATCTCCTGCTTCTGAGGGTCAATAGGAAGGTCAGAGTGACCTTGTACCTGATGTCTTTCAAGTGTCTTTAATTTCAATAACCAGCATGAGAGACCAGCTTATTCTAACCCTTTTGCGAATTTCCTAGACTAATACAAAGACATCTACATTTGTATCTCACCCTGCAGGTGTGAGTGTCTGTGGTGAGGTCTGGTAATGTGCTTCTCTTGCAGGCTCTCTGAGTCTCTGATGCTGATGACAGGGGGTATCACTCTGAGGACCCAGCTCAGAGCCCAAGGGTCTTACTGTCTTGGTCCCAGTTGTGCTTGGTGTGTCCCTTCCAAATGCCCTCTCCACCCCCACCACTTTCCTTGTCCTCACCATGTCTCCTATATTGTTTAAGTGATGCCCTGGGATTTTTAAAAAGGAAGTTTAGATTCCCATTTTTGATTACTTGGATGTTGTCTACTGTTGCCTTTTTGTTTGTTTGTGTTTTTCAGATTAGATGTAGCCTGGGCTCGAAATTTTCAGATTGAGGTTTCACTGTGTAGACCAGGCTGGCCTTGAGGTTGGTATCGTACTATCTCAGTCTTGGAAGGGCTGAGATTACAGATTTGTTCCTTATGTCAGGATTCCTTTCCCATTAAGTAAGTCTGAATTTCACTTTTCAGCTTTTATAAACCTTCCGTGTATTTATTCCAAAAAAAAAAAAAAAAAAAAAATTAAGCAGGAGATGCGTGAAATAAATACAGACTGTCTTTCAAAGTTCTGTCTGCTTTCATCTCCAATGGCACTCCATTGCCAAAACAAACAACAAACAAACAACCAGTCATTTTAAGTTCATTTGTGACTGTTCGCTCTGACATTTCCTGTGATCTGAAAACACAGGTGTGTGACGTAGTCTCATGACATTGGAATGGGCGTTCATGCTCTGGGCTTAGCTTGTCTTCCTCACTCGTAAGCTTTTCCCTTTCCTGTTTGATTTTTGACTTTGTACAGCTTTAGTGACAAAATGTTTCTTGCATAATTTCTATGATTTTGAAACTTACTGGGATTTCCTTTCTGAAAAAAGGAATCATATTTTATAAATATTGCAGAAACATTTTAGAATAAAAATATATAGTTAGGGGCTCTGCAATGTGTTATTTTAGTCTCCTATTTGCTTTCATTGACATACATTAATCTGAACATCATTAGTTAAATCTCTCTGAATGCATTTTATGTGTTTTTTTGATGTAATGAGTGCCCTCACTCACAAGGAGTATGAATTTCTCCACACCTTGGCTATTGTCATATAACTGATTTTTTGCTTGATTAATAATTGATGTTATTACTCACCATATGTGCTTTACAATGCACCTGGAATTAGCTCATTTTCACTGAAGTATCACATAGGAAAGGGCACATGCCATAATTCTAAATACCCATGATCTGCAGACATAATCTTGGGTTCAGAGTGGAAGCAGAGAAAACTCACCTCAGATATGGAAGCTCAAAAATGAAAGCTTTAGTTTCTGAGAGCTCAAGGGAGGCAGCCAGCTTGGGTCTGAACCAAGTCCTCGATGGGAGAAAGGAGATTGTATAACATTTTTAAAGGATGGGAACACAAAGGGAAGGAGTTTAGGGGGGCACTGCAGTGTTATCTAATTCATTTTCACAATATGGGGTAAGCGAGGGAGTACCTACTGGAGACTGGGCTGTAGCCGGGCTCCTGGCTTCAAGGTCCTTAACTCATTCTCTTAGACATTAGGTCTGGAGCTCAGAGTGACAAGGGCACAAAGGAGTGGGTCAGCTGCATGTAGTTAATTAGGGCAAAATACATACAGTGGGTAATAATAACATCAATTATTAATCAAAAAACATCTTTTATATACCATTTATATACCAATATTATATTTATATACCAATATATTGGTTATATATTTTTATAATCTATGCACCTTGGTTTAGATAATGGCAATGTCTATATTCTTTACTGGTTAACAGACAATTAAGAAAACATTTGGAGAAGTGGGATAGGTATTTCCTGTGAACATAAACTTGTTTAACCCTGCCAGCAAGATGGAGAAGTTGTCCTTGAGATGGCTGGACTCACACAACTGTCTCCTTACACATTGTCCCTGAGATGTCTTGACTCAGATAACTGTTTACAACAGAAGCTGTTTAGCTATAGGGAAGTCCCCAGTTCCCCTAGGGCCTGGTACCTTGAATTTAATTTCTATGATTAAATGGAGTCCAAAAATGAAAAGGTAGTACTTAGAATTAGTTTCTTTTGCTTGTTCCTAACAATAGAGTATACTAGGGAAGAGATGCTCCCATGAAAGAATTTGATGTAGGAATAATGAAAGTCCTGAGAATTATGGAGGCATGCTGCATGTCTGGGCATGCATGCCATCCTGCCACAGTGATTTAGGATGGAACCCCTGATTGAACTCTGAGAATGAAAACCTCTTCCCTCAGGACATGTGGTCCACTTCACATTACGCATAGATCCTGGAGACTATATCTCTGTCATCTCCAGCCTATGGTTGCAGGAAGGATGAGTCTTTTGGAGGTGGAACATTCTGCTAGAAATCTGTAGAGAAGGGCAGCCTTGGTGAGGACATCAGTAGAATTCTGTAAAGACAGCACCAGCAGGTCCATGGAACCCACGCTTTTCTGGGCAAAGTGAATGGTCTCTTACTGTTCTGGACAGAACAGACCAAAACCCAAGTTTCTGATTCACATATATGCTCTATGACACTATTAACACTTTCCTTTTTACAGAGAAATTTAGTGAAACAGAGAAGTTCTTCTCAGTTAGGCAAGCCTTCTAAATCTTTGCACTCTTAGGATAAGAATTTGTAAGATGCTCCCCTCCCTCTTGTGGGAGCGTGGGCAGGGCGAACAAGCCCTCTACTCCTGCTTTGCCTGGGTGCACAGACCAGCAGGTGCTTCTTTGATGAATGAATGTGTGGTGGAAGAGCAGAGCAGTGTGTGTGCTGAGGAGAGAAGCGGAACTGGAAGTGAGTCGTGATGGAGGTGACAGGTGTGAGAGAGGGCTGAGGTCGACAGTGGAACAGGTGTTGCCTAGTGGAGTCAGTGGAGTGGTGTGCAGCAGCCTGGAGCTTATGAAGATTTATACTCAGCTCCTGAAAACGCTGCTCGCCCAGGATTACCCTGGTTCTTCACAGAAGCCAAAACCGAGGAATGGTTCACTCTCGGGATTGACCTCCTTGGAGGACCACTGTGGTCCGTGATACCACTGAGAGCCATGTGCAGGTCAGTGATCATGATGTGGCTAGGGACTGGTTGATGGTCCATGTTACCACCTAATACCATGCAGATGTCTGTGGTCTGTGTCACACAGCCATACTGATGTTCCTGGGTCATGGTTTGTGTTACCAATGAAGGTCATGCAGATGGATGTCTGTAGTCTGTTCTGCAACCTGAAAACATTTTGTTGTCTGTGGGTCATGATGCCTCCGGGGGAAATATTGATGTGAGTTGCCTGTGCTACCTCTTAAAGCCATGGTGATATCCATAGTCTGGGCTTCCTCTGAGGACCTTGTCTGTGGCCTACTATAGCAGGGGACCATGTTTATGGTCCGTGCTGTCCTCAGAAACTGCAAGGAAGCCCTAACCTGAGCTCTAGCTGATGGTAGAGAGCAAGAAAGCTACTTTAGCTGTGATTTTGATGACTGCAGATGCACAGTTGAGAAAGGGGCCATGGAAGGCTTCTGTACCAACCCATACCCTAACTTCACCCTCACCCCACCCCCAAAAAAGTAACAGCCTAAAAAGGAAACCATCAAAGAGAATTCTTAAAACCTTGTGATAAGGATGCTGAAGTGTAGCTCTCCACAGATGACGGCTCTGGCATGGGTGCAGGTGGAGAAGGACTCAGTTTTCTTTAGGGAGAAGCCACTGGGAGTCTGACCATGCTCCAGTAAGTATATGGACAACACAAATTGGACTTAGACATATTTTTTTGGTGGGGGGAGGTCACAAGGGTAAGGGAAGGGCAGACATGAAAGGACTGGTAAATGTGTGTGACTGAGGTATATGATGTGAAATTCCCAAATAATCAATAAAAATACTAATTGGAAAGAAAAAGAATTTCTGAGATTAAGTGTAAAGTTCTTTTTTTTTTTTTTTTTAATTTTAATGATTCTATTTTCCTTCTAGAAAAAAAGAAAGTTCTGGGCATGGAAACCTGAATGCTTTTTATCCAGAGTCTTGAATTTACCTGCCTTGTTGGTTGTACAAACCATTCTTATGTCAGATCAAATCCCCTCCCTCTAGAGCACACTCCCATCCTGCCTCTCACTGTTTTCCTGTTTAAAATATCATCCTGTTTTTGCATTCTTCTCTTTCTGAGAGTGCTAGTGTGAAATCAAATCTCTAGTGTAAGGGGAGGTTATTCCTACAGACACCCAAAGGAGTGACGCTCCACATCTGTTCTCTAGAGCGTTCCCTTCCGAGGGGCCAAGCCACAGCCCCTTGAGTCATCGTATCAAGTATGAGGTTGGTTCCAAGTTGTTAGGGGATCGACTCTCTAAGGCACAGGGCTCATATCATCTAATGTTATAAAATCAGCACCGGCTCACTAAACCACAAGTGAGTGGGTTTTGATTAGTATTAGAACAGATGATAATGTATGGAAATCCTAGAGACAGTCATGAGGTAAGGAAGTGTAGCCTCTGCTTGCATTGTGTGCCTGTTAGAAAGTTCCCTTTACAGTTCTTATCACTGATGGCTGCAGATAACTGTGGAAGAGACACCCCAGTGCTCAGGGATCACAACATAGAGCTCAGTTGTTTAAATCATCAGTAGAATTTTGTTTTCATGTGTGCTCATGTCTTTTCCTTTCTTTTCTGCGAGGCAAGTAGACAACAACTTCAGGAATAAGTACTTTGCATGTAACTAACCATCAAATCCTAGAACTTTCTGACTAAGTTGCTTGGTCCATACTTTTCTCAGTGGGATGGTTGAAGTATAAGGAAAGAACTACCTGCCTATTACCTGTTGGAGAGTTATTTAAGACAACATTAGGGTCTTTAATAATTGAGCAGCCATTCATAGTTATTTTTCGACCACTCATGTGCTGTGAGTTGCCCTGATGCTGTTTGTATTCTGATATTAATTCTGCTTCCTCGAGAGGGGTTGCAATCAATCACATATTCAGGTGATCTCATGTGAACCTTCTCCCAATTCTAACTGGTCAGTAATGGCTAGAGCCCGTAATTGGGCAGTCCAGGGGAAAGGTGGGACAAGAGGTTTGGGAGAGTGAAGGAGGAGAAGGAGTAGGAGATAGGGAGACAGAAGAAGAGGAGAAGGAAGCCATGATGGAGCAGAACCATGTGGCCAGGAAAAACTGCAAGTAGCAAAGGGTCTTACAGCTGGGGAATAAGTTAGCATAGTGCTAGATCTGCCCAATCTAGGCACATAGCTTATGATTACAACTGGATTGGGTGATTTTATATGGGCTTATTGGGGTTGGAAATTCCTGCAACATTCATGATAGGTTCTTTATTCCCTTTGTGGAAAATTTGGCCTTTGTTTTTCTTTCATTTGTCCCAGTTATTTTACATCTATGAGGTACAGAGTCACATTTCTGTAGTTGTATACAATGTATAATGATCAGATTAGGACAGCTGGCATATATGTTGCCTCAGATATTTATATCTTTTTAGAAAAAATTATAATTATATTATTTGCATATTTGTGTGTGTGTGCTCAGAGTACAGGTACCCATGGAGAACAGAAGTCATTTGATCCCCTGGAGCTGAAGTTTTAGGTGGCTATGATCCTTTTGATATGGATACTGGGAACCAAACCCAAATCCACTGGAAGAGGAGCAAGTACTTAACCACTGAGCCATCTCTCCAGCCCTCAGACACTTATCTTTGCTTGCTCTGGGAACATCTCAAATCTTTATTATTTGTTTTGAAATATACAGCAAGTTGTTGGCAGTTATAGGCTTCCTAATGTTATTAAAGATAATTTTATTTCATAAAGTGTTTTTACTGAGTCCCATAAAGGTTTCCTAATTTTTATTTTATTTTTTACTTTTTGAGATATACCTTTTTCCCTGTCTTTAAAATCCATGGCCTCTTTTTATTTAACTGCTATTACATGTGTGTATTCCTAAATACATTAAATAGAACTTGCTCAGTCTGTGTGATGTTACAGCCTAGTCAGTTTCATATATTTAGAGATAAGTATACATTGCTATATTTATGCTTTTGGAAAGAAACTTGAGTCTTGGTCAGCAGAGTCTATTTTTTCAACTTGAAGAGACTTATTTTCAAAGCCAAGTACATGTGAGCTTTGTGGTTGCTTCAGGCTTAGATATGCAAGCATGGTCCAAATAACTAATACATGAACTCGCTCTGTTTGCTAATGCTCTTCAGATCTTCAGTGAAGTTGTGTGTCTATCTGTGGTCCTGATCTCCTCATCTCTCCTAACAAATTTGCTCTGGATTTCAGAACATCCCACACAGGCCAGTGGGCTCCATTCTAGTCCTATGGTGTGATCAGGATCTATGAATAGGGGAAGTCAGTCTTCTTGCATCTTTGTCTTCCTGAATCAGGGGTTCTTCCACTGCAGCATCCTGAGGTCAGAACTGTTACTCTCGCTTTGGCACATCCCCTATTCCATACCTCAAAACTTCGCAATCGTTTTCCCACTGTAATATATTATGGCTTCACTTTCATGCATATTATGAATTAAGGGTGAAGTCTAGATGTTTGCAAGTTTTTTATTCTCAAAATATTGTATTAATGTCTCTTATGAGCCAAGAACTGTTGAAGACATTGTGTGTAAACATAACACGTGTTCTCTGTTTATTCTGTTCTAGAAGAAAGGTTTTTATGTATGAGAATAAATGTCAGTTGGTAATACCAGGGTCAAATATAAGTGAGAGTTCCAGGCAGAGCTATGGGCTGTAGGAGGGACTGTTTGTTGTTGCATATTGGGTAGGGGCATGCCAGTTTAATGCAGTATGCTTAGCTTCTCATGACCTCAGGGCTCTAATGTGGCCAAACAGAACCTTGGAAATGGTAGTTAATCAGAACTTACAGAACAACTAATAATTTATGGACTTCTACATGAATAGGGGACTTGAGAGAAGGAAGAACTTGACAAGGAGAGTTGAGTAGAAACTCTCAAATCACAAGTCCATAGTGACCTTGAAATGGGCTTAGAAAAAAACTGAGGGTCACAAGGAAGATACTTGGGCATCTATCCCTAAAAATAGCACATCTGGGCTCATTCTGACAGAACCTAGTAGCTCTAGTTTGGATAGAGATCTGAAACCAATTCAAATAAGTGTGAGTGTCATCTAATAAAGGTAAATTTGAAAAACACCCACTTTGTTTATTCCTGTAAAATATTGAAGAGTTTAACTGTCTAAACTACTCCATTCATTTTTATTTTGAATGTAATAAATATTTTCAATAAATATGTAATTTAAAAATATACATATCAGGTTATAAACCTTTTGTGGATAGCTTTTAAAATCTATTTTCTTTTTTACATTTTAGTTTTGGAGGTTTGAATTTTCGTATTTAATTTAAGTAAATTTAGGTAAAATAAATAATACTTATTGTGAAAACACACAGAAACATGTAATTTATCTTTACTTTAAATTATATTTAATTTTTACACTACTGTACAACTTGCAATAGAAAATTGGCAGTATTTTATATATTTCAGAATTTATTTTTAGTATAGAAATCTTTTAGTCTAGAAATTTCTTCTTTTATATTTGAAAGATTAAGTAGTACAAGTGTGTAGCTTTTCTCCAAATTGACAATGGGAGTTTTTGTGGGGATGGTCTCCTTTTAGTATAGTCTGCCATAACTCCTGGAGTGAATGCAGGCTGGACCAGAAGTCATGGCTCCTTTCTTATTTTTTATGTCTCTAAGAACAGCAGGGGGCTCCACTACTGCAACAAGGGGGCAGAATGACAGCTCTGTGGCTGAGTTCATCCTCTTGGGTTTTTCTGCCTTTCCTGAACTTCAAGGGCAGATGTTTGGAGCTTTCTTGGTTATTTATCTGGTGACCCTGATGGAAATGCTACCATTGTTGCTGTCATCCTCCTGGACCAGAGCCTGCACATCCCCATGTACCTGTTCCTGCAGAACTTGTCTGTGGTGGAAATGAGTTTCAGTGCAGCCATCACGCCTGAAATGCTGGTGGTCCTGACCACGAGAAAGCAACCATTTCCTTTGGGGTTGTTTTGCACAGATGTACTTCATTCTTCTCTTTGGTGGTACAGAGTGTTTTTCTCCTGGGGGCAATGGCTTATGACCGATTTGCTGCAATCTGCCATCCTCTATCCTACCCCGTGATTATGAACAAAAGGGTCTTTGTAAAATTAGTGATGTTCTCATGGTATCGGGATCATGGTAGCTACTGTGCAGACCACATGGGTGTTTAGCTTCCCCTACTGTGACCACAAGGAAATTAACCATCTCTTCTGTGAGACTCCCCCTGTGCTGGAGCTTGCCTGTGCAGACACCTTCCTGTTCGAAGTCTATGCCTTCACAGGCACCGTTTTGATTGTCATGGTCCCCTTCCTGTTGATACTCTTGTCTTATACTCGAATTCTCTTTCCATCCTGAGAATGCCATCCACTACAGGAGGCAGAAGGCCTTTTCCACATGTGCCTCTCATCTCACCTCTGTCACCCTCTTCTATGGCACGGCCAGTATAACTTATCTACAGCCCAAATCCAGGTACTCACCAGACACCAAGAAGCTGATGTCACTGGCGTACACACTGCTCACTCCTCTGCTGAACCTCTTATCTACAGTCTGAGGAACAAAGAGATGAAAAGGGCTGTGGTAAAATTATGGCAAAGAAAAGTGGCTTTACACACAGGTTGATTTGTTGAGGAACTTAGTGTTTTCCTATCATGCTTTTGATGTTATGGATTTTGAAGGTGGTGAAAACAGAGTATTTTTTGTTAGATATCTTGATATCTTCATGTTTGGAAACATATTACATTATTCTCATTTAATATTGTAGTCAATTGTTTTTAAAGAGGCATATGCTTCTGAAACACATGATTCACAATTTATTGATCCACTTTCTGTTATCGACACACAGATCATTGCTACAATGTTGTCATTAAGATAATTCTCCAATAAACATCTAACTCTTTATACTAATGTGCTTGGTGATTTTATTTTTGTGTGCTAGACTCCTCTAAAAGTGCCTGATGGAATGAAGTCACCTTGTTTTTATATATTTAAAATTTTAAAGTTGAATTTTATTTATTATTTGTGTGTATGCAGACTTTTTTGGCATGCCATGGTACATATGAACATCACAGGTCCTTTGCTAGGAAGCAGGGTTTACATACAATCATGAATGGGATATAGTATTTGCACGTTCAAGCTGTTTTAAAGCACACGGTGTTGGTGTTGGGTCTGTTTGTCTTGTGTTCCATGGCATCTTTTCTGGTTTCCCACAGCTCGATGAGCTTTCTGTACATCACCAATATCAACATCTGCCATAGTAGACCAGATGGCCTGAGATTCATTCAGACTGCAACTTCCTATGCATTTCAGAGAATTATCAGACTCTGGTAAAATATAAACAAACAAAACCAAAAAATATACTACTCCTATCAGAACCTCTCCTGGTCCCAGCTCTTTTACACTCCCGAGGGTAAGGAAGGGGAGATTGTGGGCCATGTCATTGCTGAAATGGAGGAGGACTCTGATGATATCCCCCATGGCCAGACTGGTTGTGAAACGTGTGTTACCAGGGCGTTGGCTTGACCCAGAAGCAGATAGAGCAGGGCTAATGGGCCATGATTGAGAACTGCAGTGCCAAGTATTTGTCTTGCATGTCATAAAGATCAAACGGACAACTTTGGACCTTTATTCTGACACACTCAACTTCCAACCTGGTGAGATAGAACCCAATACACTATGCAGATGGGAATATGCATATGCTATGAAGTGGTGTGTGTATGAAAAGTTAAATGAGCTTGGATAGCAGCTGATGCTAAGGAAGAGTAGAATGTGGTTCTGGCCTTTAAGGAGAAATCAGAAATTCAGGCAGTACAGCTCTTGGTTCTGAAGAGGCTTGTCTGCAGGAGAACCCGGATGGACAGGACAGTTGCAGGGCAGCAAGGAAAGCACTGATTGTCCAGGACAGTTAACAGGATCTGGAGAGTCTACTTGGGCATCAGAGGTTTCTGTCACATTTACATTCTGGCTCCTGGCTGTCTGCTCTGCTGTATCTGCTCTGAGATCATCTCCTAGTGATGTGAATGGCTTCACCTCTTAACACTACCATTCCCATGACCTACTTTGATCATAAAGGCACACTTGGACACAGAACTATTGTGAAGCAGCCAAGGAAGGTGGAAACCTGCTGTGATTAATTTTCCTTGGCTGACTTATCTCATGCTGGTTCTGTTTGCTGTGTTCTGGGCTGGTTTTGGTGATCCTATGTGCATCTCCTAAAATGTCATACAGGAAGCAGGAACAACTATAAAAGCATTTGACATTTTTTATGTTTTTTTTTCCCATCCTGGTAATCAGGACCATCAAGTTAGACTTATGCCCCTTTCCATGTTTTCCAGTGTGTTATCTATTCTGTTCTGCCTTCTCTCAAAACTGCTCATGTTCTATCTTGTATGTGTGTGTGTGCAATTTCCTTTCCCAATGGTAGAAGGTAATAAATATTGGAATTCTAATATAGTAGCACAATTCATAGATTTTAAGAAAGGGATAAAATTGGAATATCTAACTTGAAAAAATACATAAAAATAAACAAATGAGCAAAATAAACCAGCTGGCTATCATGGAAATCAATAATCCTAGCACTTCTAAGGCCAAAATAGGAGAACCATACATTCCAGGCCAGTCTGGGCTACACAAAAACCAACTCCCCTTTTCAAAACCAAATGCTCAAACACAAATAGAACCAAACACATAAAATATAAAAACAAGACAAGAGAAAATATAAAGAAAATCCTAATTTCAGTGCTGATTCTGATGTCTTTTCATTCTTTGAAATTTACTTGTCCTTACTGAGACCAGGATTGTTCTATGTAAAAAGATGCAGCGATGAGGACTATATGGTGGTGGGAATGTTATTTCATTAGAGACACTTGAGGAACGGCTATAATGAGACTATTAGTGGGTGAGTGCAGTGCTTGGCAGCTTCCTCAAGGTGAGGAAGGAGAGTGCCTTGAGCTCAGGATTTGGGGATGGTACAATGAGAAACGTAATGAGACATTGCTCTAGGAAGAGAAAACAAAAAGGAAAAAGAGAAAGAAAAAGATGAAGGAAAAGGAAAAAGGTCTCAGTACAGCCATCACAATACTCTTGATGAAAAGATGTAAAACTGTTATGAACCCTTCTGCTCTGGGCACTGTTTTAGAATCTCTACCTTTCTTTCTCATCCTCCCTCATACTATTGACACACTACTCAGATCCCATTATGAATCAATTCTTTGATATTTCCCCCTTTGCTAGGTATGTGCTGGATCCTTTTTCTAGTTCCATAAATCTGTAGTTTTAATTAAAACTTTATTATAAAAACGCAAATAAAAATATCACTTGGATAAATTCACAAGACCCAACATTTATATAGCTCAGTGAAGTTCTACATTCTGAAGTTCAGCCATTCTGAAGCTGCTGAGCTGCATGGGGCATTTTACACTTTTACTATCAAATGTATCTTTATATATTACTCACCACTAAAAAGTGAAAAAATCCACGACAGACTTAGAACTAGAAAAACAGTAGCTTTCTATCTTCTGAGGTCTGTATTTTCTCTTCTCTCCTTTTTTTTATGGCTCTCCTGAAGCCCTGGCTGGCCTCAGATTGACCAGCAGCTGCTCTTGATCTTACTCCCCCATCTCCATCACTTTTGGCCAAGTGTATTTTTCACTTGAATTATTTTTAAGTTATTTTGATTCTTGTTTTACTGTCTCTGACCTTTCTGTTCTCACTCCAACTCCACCTTCCCACAGCTATTCTGTTAACCTGTCGTTTGAAAATTAATCTCCTTTAAACCCCAATAGTTATTGTTTTTCTCCATTCTTATTGTTCTGTAATATTGTCTAGGAACATTTATCTACTTTGTGATTTTCTTTTGTAAAATAGTTGCTCCATAGGTTTTTAGAAATTCTTAGATGTTGAGCCAGTAAGATGGCTTGGTGTGTAAAAAGTTACTGGCCACCAAGCCTGATAACCAGAACTCACATGATGGAAACAAAGAACTTATAGCCAGTGGTCTCTTACCTTTCATATGCACAAAGTAGTACCACGTGCACACATACATGAAAACACATACACAGACATGCATAATATATGCATATGCACATATACTCACATACAGACACACATACATGCACAGGCATTTATGCACACACAGACATGAAAACATATCCTTAGCTCTATTTTTTTTGGTGACAGTTTATATAATCATCTGCTCTCTGTTGCTTTCTTGAATAATCTTTATACGTCCTTTGCTTTTCTCATTATTTTAAAGGTTTATTTATTTTATGTATATGAGAACACTGTCACTGTCTTCAGACATACAAGAAGAAGGCATCAGATCCCATTACAGATGGTTGTGAGCCACCATGTGGTTGCTGGGAATTGAACTCAGGACCTCTGGTAGGTCAGCCAGTGCTCTTAACCGCTGAGCCATCTCTCCAGCCTCTCATTATTTTTATAATCTAGTGTTCAAATTACTGGAATGTGCAATCTCTATGGGGCAGCTCTCACACTGGAGAAGAATGTGTTTGTTCTTTCTTGACCATTTGTTTATCTGTGATGTTTGTCCAGAGAAGGGGGCCCACATTTCCCTGTGAGCAGGACATGCAAAAACGTTCCCCACAAACTCGCCACTCAGTGTTGTGCCAGGCAGATTTCCTGATCCCAATTGCACTTCATTAAGAGCTCAGGTGATGTGCACACACATCAAAGCTTGAAACTTGCTGCTGCATGATAGAGACTTCATCCTCAGAATGAAGAGGAGTTTCCCCTCCTCTGCTCTCCTGCTGTCAGAACACTGGAGCTCACAGCACACAAGGTCTCACTCATCCAGGCTTCCCTGACATTACAGTTGTTTGAGTGATCTGTACTCATCTACACCTACTGTCTCTCTTCTGTCAAAACAGGTCCAGGGAAGCCTTTATTATTATCTTCCCACACATCTGGAGCAAGAGGACCATGGCTTCTGCCCTCCAGGGCACGGTGTTGCCATGGTTTGTGTGCATGAGATGTAGGAGTTGAAGGCTCTGCTGGCATCCCCATAGGGACTTCCCAGACCTGAGATTTGGACTGACACAAGATAGACTTTAGGGGGAAGAGATGAAGAAATAGGAAGCACAGCCAGTCACTTCTATACTAGTTTGGACTGGCAATCGTGAGTTGTGAAGAAGCAAATGGATTATGTGGGAAGCTTACAGAAGGAGTGAGTTTTTAAAAACAAGATCTTTGTGGAATCCTCATAGCCTCAATGTTTCATCCTTGAGAAGAAGGATGCTGCATCTTTCCCAGGGGATCCATCTCCTGCTTCTGAGGGTCAACAGGAAGGTCAAGTGACCTTGTACCTGATGTCTTTCAAGTGCCTTTAATTTCAATAACCAGCATGAAGACCAGCTTATTCTAACCTGTTTGAGAATTCCTAGACACAAAGGAATTTGTGTCCCACCCTACAGGTGTGAGTGTCTGTGGTAAGGTCTGGTAATGTGTTTCTCTTGCAGGCTCTCTGGGCTATCACTCTGAGAACACAGCTCAGAGACTGAGGCTCTTGTCTTTGTCTCATTGGCCTTGATTTATCTTTTCTGACTTCTTTTTGACCTCACAGAATCTCCTTCATATTATAAATTATACCCTGGTTATTAAAATATGAAATTTAGATTCCAGTATCTCAGTCATTTGTTTTTGTACAGTTTCCAGGACAGTTTCTCTCTCTCTCTCTCTCTCTCTCTCTCTCTCTCTCGTCTCCTTCTCTCTCTCTCTTCTTCTTTTTGCTCTCTGTCTCTCTCTCTCATCGCACACATGTGAGCATGCACTCGTGCTCACTCTCCTTCTTTCCCTCTCCCTTCCCTTCCTCCTCCTTTTCTCCCTCCTTCCTTCCCTCTTTCCCTCCCTTTCTTGTGCATTTTGTCAGACAGGATTTATTGTGTAGCCCAAGCTGACCTTGAATCCTCTTGCCTCTAGAATGCTGAAATTACAGATGTGTTCCTGATGCCCTTTCCTTTAAAAACATCTGAATTTCATTTTTCTAGCTTGCACACCTCATTTTTACTTATCACAAAAAGAATTACCAGCAGGAAATGCTATAAATACACACAACTTCTCAAAAGTTCCTCCACTATCCTCGCCACTTCTGTTTCAAGAAACTGCCTTTCTAAACTCATTCATGAATGTTCTGTCTGACAGTTCCTGTGGTCTGAAAACACTGGTATGTGTACATGTTAATTGTTTTTTGTTGTTTTTTTTTTTTTACAAAATTAGGGTAAACATTCACATGCCATGCTTGCCATTTTGTTTTTCCTCCTATTACTTTAGGTTTTTTTTTGAGTTTCAACTTGATACAGTTTAAATAATAGTGCTTCCATATGCTTTCTAAGATTTTGGAACATATTGAAATCATACACAGTAAACATAAAGTTTTGATATATCAGTTATAGAATGGTTGCAAGGGGTTAAGAGGCTAGTTGTAGGGTTCAAAAGCTTTCAGAAGAGGGTGGATAGAAATGTAAGTAGAGCCTGTATTGATAAAATAAAGATCAGAACAGAACTGCAGATAGAACTCAACAAGGAAGCAGAAGGATCCCAAGTGTCATAGGTTTAACAGGGAAATTAGGAAGCTGAGTTCAGCTACAAAGGGGAAAGGACAGGATCAGATGAGGAATGGGTGGGCGGGTAGAGGGCAGATCCGGAGAAGCAAACAGGACAACTGTCATATAATCATTAAATAGATTCCTGCAACAGTACAGGATGAGGTGAATACACCCCTGAAAAAAAGTGGAGAATTATTTGCCAGTGGGTTCTTGAAGCTCAAACAGTGGTCAGATGACAGGTCAGTGGAGGCCATCTTCATCACAGTTCTGTCCATTGTGAGGTCCAGGGGAAGAAACTATTCCCATTTGTTGGTCTTGTATTTCTGGTATCTACTGAAATTGAGATATATTCATGTAGCTCTACAATATCAGTTCTCCTGGGTAAATTTATAGATTGGCACCTTTCTGCTTCCAGGAATTCGATTTATCAGCCTGTGCTGTGTGGCTGGTACTGCACAAGTGGTGCTATTTGCACATGAGCTCAGGTGAATAATCATGTCCCGTCTTTAAAATGGAGTCAAATGCTGCTTGTGAAATGGAGTCTTGACCAGAACTCATGGAAATAAGGTCTCTACAGGCAAGGCTCAGTCAGACACTCCACTGCTTTACATAACATGGAGCCACTTAGCAGATTAGCTTGATCTCGGCAGATATTTATTTGGGTTAGGAATAATGGAAGTCTGTGTTTGGCAGTACTTCCTGTCCCTGAGGTATGTAATTGCATGGTTGTGTGTGTGTGTGGTGTGTGGTGTGTGTGTGTGTGTGGTATGTGTGTTTCCTTGGTGTGAATTCTGAGAATAAACACTTTGCCTTTTAAGACAAGTGGTTCATTTCATGTTTGACATAGATCAGAGTCAACTCATATCTGAGTGTCATTCAGTCTCATTGTTTCAGGAAGGGAAAGCTTTCTTGGAAAGGAAACTCCTCCCCAAATCAGAGGTAAAAATTAGAAAAGGGGAACTTTGGTGGACATCCCTTTAACTCTGGCAAGGCCCCTTTGTAGGCTTAGGCAACTCTGCACTCTCCTGGGGAGGAGTGAATGATCTCTCACAGATCTAGCCCACATACATAAAATCCTGAGTCATGTGCCATATAGATTAATAACATAATTACCGGAGAGAGATATCTCAGTGGTTAAGAGCACTGACTGCTCTTCCAGATGGTCCTGAGTTCAATTCCTAGCAACCACATGGTAGCTCACAACCATCTGTAATAAGATCTGATGCCCTCTTCTAGTGTGTTTGCAGAGAGTGACAGGTTGTGTTGTGTGTGTGTGTGTGTGTGTTATTGTTATAAACAAAACAAAGAAAAAATTTCTCTTTTACATAGAAAGTGACAAAAACAGTGACAGTGACAGAGCTCAGTGCCGTTCAAGTCAGTCAAGGATTTATGTCTGAGCTCAATGGTAATATTTTTTTTCCTATAGCATTTCAGTGATTCTATTATCTTCTAGAATGGGTGAAAGTTGTGGTGTGCAGACATACAGACTTCTTACCCAGCATCTTATAGCTACCTGTGTTGCTTCTCACCGTTGCATAGACTGCCCACTCTATCCAACCACATCCTCTCCCTCTTGGTCACACTTACTCTCAGTACTTCCGTGTTCTGCCTCTGATTATCATTTCCTAGAGGGAGATGCCATGGTGAAGTTAAGTCTCTCGTGTGAGAGGTGTTTAATCCCCAGGACATTTGAAGAGTAACAACTAAGCTTGTTCTCTTGAGCTTTCTCACCCAAGAGGCCAAGCGATTTTCTCTTAAGTCATCATGTCAATTATGAGAAGATCTCTTCCAAGGTTTTCAAGGGGGGAGTCTCCAAGGCACATGACTTGATAATGTTTTGTGAAAATTCTAGAGACAGCCATGAGGTAATAGAATGCAGCCTCTGCTTGTGCCATGTGCCTGTTAGAGGGTTTCCTATATGATTCTTGTCACTGGTGACTGGAGATGATGAACAAGAGAGATACCTCTGTGCTTAGGGGTCACTAGGCACGGCCAAGTCATCTGGATCAAGAGACTTTTTGTTCTGAAGCTTGCTGATTTCTTCTTATTTCTATTTTGAGAGAATAGACAGTGATGTCAGGCATAAGTACTTTGCATGCACTAACCATCACGTCCTAGAAGGTTCTGACTGGTGTACTAGGTCAGTGAGCCAATACTGACCTTTCTCTACGTGCAAGGTGAACCTTAAAGAAAAGAGCTTGCCTAGTACCACCAGTTACAATTATTTAGGTCAATGTTGGAGTCTTTCAATATTTGAGAAAGCATTTATAGTCAGTTCATCTTAACCTTCATGATAATTCTTTGCTTTTAGCTTTTGAATGTTTGTTTTTCATGTACTTATGAAGAACAGAGTCACATGTCAGTACTTGTATATAATGTGCTATGATCACATCAGGGCAGTTAGTATTTCTGTCATCTCAGACATTTATCTTTCCTTTGTGCTGGGGACATTCCAAACCTTTACTAGCTGTATTGAAATGAACAGTGAATTGTGAATTGTCTGCTGTAGCCATCCTAACATGCTATTAAAGACAGTTTTATTCTATTAGTTGGTTTCATGAAGGTTTTAAAATAATATAATTTTTTACTAAAGTAATAATAAATCACTTTCATACATTTAGATTTGAGTACACACAAAATTTCAACTTTCTCAGAGACTATATTACCTGTGGTAGGAGGTGTGTGTGTGTGTCTCTCTCTGTGTATGTGTCTGTACCATGAGTATGCTTTCATGCATGTGGAGGCCAGAGTCTGATGCTGTGTGTTCCTTAGGAGCTTGTTTTTTGAGACAAGGCCTCTCACTGATGCTTGGGGCCTGCTGACTATAATAATCTAGCTGTCCAGTGAGTCCCAGGAAAATTCCTGTCTCTATCCACCAAGAATTGGAATCAGAAGTGTATACCACCATGCCGGACTTTTTGTGTGGATTCTAGTGATTGAATCTTAGGTTTTCATGATTTTACAGGCCTTCTACACCTTACTAATGACATACAGAAGTGCACTGAAGGTCATGGTACATATCTTCAAATGGTCATGTCCTTCTGTGATTCTGGTTCCTCATCTCCTTCAGTAAATGTCCTCTGCACTTCAGAACATCATACAGAGCCCAGAAGGCTCCATTCTAACCCTGTGACATCATCCCAGGACCTTCTTAGTGAGCCAATCAGTCTTCATCCTTTTGTCTTTCTTACCCTACCCTCTTAGCCCTTCCACCATGACAACCCATGGTTATGATTGTTATCTCTCCTTGTCATGTATACACTGATTCCCTCATTTAATTTTTCAAGCTAGATTTTATTTCTCAATTCTTTCCATACTCTGTTATGTACTGGCTTAGCCTTTCTTTTAGACACCCCCCCCCTTTTAAAAATTAAAGATAGAGCCTAGATTTTCCTAAGTTCCTTTATTCTAGAAACACTGTCTTAATATTCCTTATGATCCTAGGACTGTTGCAGGCATTGTGCATATAGGCAAGAAACCAACACAATCTCTGTTCTTCATAGTTATGTCATTGTATGGGGTAGGATTTTAATATACAAAAATACTATGACAGTTGTTAATAAGAGGAAACATAGAGGTAGAGGTGAGAGACAGGTATGTGTAGGATATGCTTCTTGAGACTTATGCCTGCTTTATGCAGTGCCTTTACCTTACTGAATTGTAGAAGCTATTGGAACAGTTGTAACTACATAGTGCCTAGAAAATGATAGCTACCTGATCTGGGTTTGCCAAGGAAGTAATTAATGATTTCATCAACTTCCTGAAGTAGAGGAGGTTAGAGAGATGGACAAGAGATAAAGAGGAGTAGAGAGTAAATGCATTCATAAGAAAGTTTCATAGACCTTTTCTTTCCTTATCAGGGTCACAAGGAGGGACTCCAGCATTTAGTCCTAAAAAAATTAAAATCACACTTTAGTAAATTTCAAGAGAACTGATCACTTCGATTCTAGGCTGAAACCAGTAAGCCTGAAACTCATTGAAACATGTTGGTGTCACCTAATATAGATAAATTTAGTATACAACACCCTCCATGCATTTCTATGGAATTTGATCACTACCTGTCAAAACTACGCTAATCATTTTAAATGTAATGAATATCTCAAACAAATATACTGTACAGTTATAACTGAATGATTAACCTATTTTTTTCTACATGTTATCTTCCATGTTGTAAAATTTTTTATTTAATACAGCTTAGTAAAAGATATATCTCTAACAATAGTAAGGGGCAGAAATAGAATTATAAATTATTTGTATTTACTTTAGGACTATGAATTAATTCAAGTATATAGAATTCTATGATATTTTATGCTTTCAGACTAAATTTCTAAGCCAGAATCATTATTTCCTTTTTTAATGTATAAAAGATTCATTAATCCAATTGTTTAGCTATTCTTCAAACTCAGAATAGATAATTTTGTGTGGACAGTCTTCTCTTGTAATGCTCTGTCAGAATTCCTCAGGTGGATGGAAGCTGGAGCCGGGACTGTGACTTTATTCTTATACACTGGTTCCTAAGAATGACACAGGGCTCCACTACAGCAGTGAGGGGGCAAAATGACAGCTCTGTGCTGAGTTCATCCTCTTGGGATTTTCAAACTATCCTGAACTCCAAAGGCAAATGTTTGGGGCTTTCTTAGTTATTTACCTGGTGACTCTGACAGGAAATGCCCTCATTATGTCTGTCATCCTTCTGGACCAGAGCCTGCACATCCCCATGTACCTGTTCCTGCAGAACTTGTCTGTGGTGGAGACCGGCTTCAGCACAACCGTTATGCCTGAAATGCTGGTGGTCCTGACCACCGAGAAAGCAACCATTTCCTTTGGGGGTTGTTTTGCACAGATGTACTTCATTCTTCTCTTTGGTGGGACAGAGTGTTTTCTCCTGGGGGCAATGGCTTATGATCGATTTGCTGCAATCTGCCATCCTCTATCCTACCCCGTGATTATGAACAAAAGAGTTTTTATGACGTTAGTGACATGCTCGTGGCTCTCAGGGACCATGATGACTACTCTGCAGACCATATGGGTGTTCAGTTTTCCCTACTGTGGCTCCAATGAAATTAACCACATCTCATGTGAAACCCCAGCAGTACTGGAGCTTGTATGTACAGACATTTTTTTCTTTGAGATCTATGCCTTCACAGGCACTGTTCTGATCATATTGACTCCCTTTGTGTTGATTCTTTTGTCTTATACTCGAATTCTCTTCTCCATCCTGAGGATGCCATCTACTACAGGCAGGCAGAAGGCCTTTTCCACATGTGCCTCTCATCTCACCTCTGTCACCCTCTTCTATGGCACGGCCAGTATGACCTATTTGCAGCCTAAATCCAAGTACTCACCAGACACCAAGAAACTGATGTCATTGGCTTACTCTTGCTCACCCCTCTGCTGAATCCACTTATCTACAGCCTGAGAAACAAGGAGATGAAAAGGGCTGTGGTAAAATTATGGGAAAGAAAAGTGGTTTTACACACAACCTGATATGTTCAGGAGTTGAGTGATATTCAGATAGCTCATAACTGAACTGTAAATAAACTAACAAGATGAAAACACTAAATTTCTTGATGAGCACGGTTTAATTCTTTCTTTCTAAAACAATTCTATTATTATTTTTAATATTTTGTTGCTGTTGTTTTTATTTGCATTTCGACCACAATTTTCTTTCCTTCCCCTCTTCCCAGTTGTTCCCCCACCTCCACTCTGCTCCACACCCAGTCCTTCTCTGTTCTTATTCAGAAAAGGGCAGGTCTCCAACAGATATCAACCAAAGACGGCATATCAAGATGGAGTATGAATAGGTACCTCCCTTGTATTAAGGTTGAACAAGGCAACCCAGTAGGAGTAAAAGAGTCCTAAAAACTGGCAAAAGAATTGGAGACAGCCCTCACTCCCACTGTTAGGAGTCCTACAAGAAGTTCAAGCTACACAACTGTTACATATGTGCAGAGGGCTTAGGTCAGTCATATGCAGGCTCACTGGTTGTCAGTTCTGCCTCTGTGAACCCCTATGAGCCAGGTTAGATAATTCTGTGGATTTTCTTGTGGTGTCTTTGATCCCTCTGGCTCCTATGATCCTTCCTCCCCTCTTCCACAGGATTCCTCAAGTTCTGACTAGTATTTGCTGTGGGTCTTTGCTTCTGTTTCCATCAATTGCTGGATGAAGGCTGTCTGATGACAATTGGGCTAGGCACCAGCTTATGAGTGTAGCAGAATATCATTAGGCATTATTACATTGACTTTTTTTTTTTTTTTTTTTTGGTCAGATGTGTTTTGTTCTATGCTAAGTTTCTGAGCTGACGAGCCTCTTGGTCCTGGCCCTTCTGGCAGTATCAGGGTGGGCTCCCTCAGGTGGTGTGTGTCTCAGGTGCAATTGTTTATTTTTAAAGTTTTAAAATGCCTTTTTAAATTTTGCTGTCTTTTTTTTTGTTTTACAAGTGCAGACATATTTTATTAGTTCATTTAATTTCTGACAACTGTTTAAACATGTTGCATTATCCTTTGGACCATAGACCCACAGGCTAAAAACATTCTTGAAAAAGATATTCCTATATAAATATTGGTGCAATGTGTGCCACACATCCTCAAGATGACAGAAATCTTTGCAAATAAAATTCAAATAGAATCTGAGTGAGAAATGATCAGATTTCCAACTTCGGCAAAGACTGAGATGAGGCATCAGTCGCTGGTCAGACATATTGGAGTTGGATCTCTGAGTAGAAGGGAAGGAAAAACACATGACAGGGTGAGCTGTGTCCTCCAGGCATGGGGCATGAAACCTTGTCTGGGGATCATCAGGCCAGGTAGGCAGGCGGAGGCCAGGGGAGAGAGGAAAGGCTGCACTGGGGGAGGTGTATGTGTGTGTCTGTAGGTGTACATGGGAGGCCATGGGTGGAGATGATATCAGGTTTCCTATTTTCACAATTGCTACTAAGTCACAATGGACAAAGGCTTGGATTTTTTCTTCTGGCCAATGTGACTTCCAGGGCCATGTGTTCCTGACAAGCTGCTGATACTTGGAACCCATTCCCACATAGACTTTGGTGACACTGAGCCTGTAACAATGGGACTGGATTGGAATTCTATGAGATGGGCACCCTCTCTTCACTCTGCACCCCAGAGTAAGACTGTTGATTCAGTGTTGCTCTCCAGAAGGTACAGTTTAAGGGTTAGGGACGTTCTCAAGGGTTTTCCTATGGTTTGAGTGGTCAAAGTCCAGCTGGCCCTGAGGGAAAGAGTGGCTGCTGGCTCTAGATCAAGCCATCCAGCTTGGCCATAGCCTGCTTTAGGTCCTGCATTATGATGTCCACTTCAGCCATGGTGGTACTATGGCCCACACTAAGCCAGATTGAATTCTGGGCCATGTTCATGGGGATACCACAGTTCAATACCACCAGGGATGGCCCGTCTTTGTGATCTGAGTGGCATGAAGCTTCCACATGGCCAATAGTGTCTGGCACTATGTAGCATGTATCTTTGAAGCTGGGACCCCTGGATGGAAAAGTTGCAGGTGTTTGGAAGCCTCTCCACCCCTGGAAATCAGCTGCTCAAAAGGATTTCCTTACCAAATTCAGCCTCCAGCCTCTCTTCTAGGTAACCTTGTCACCTCTCACGTGAATCTCTCACGAGGGCTTCATAAGTCTGACAGTTTTTACTCACCAGATCAGCAGCCTTCCCAAGCCCATCAAACATGGGCATATTCTCAGTCCCTGGCCTGAAATGCTTCTCTTGTTTGCCTCCAAACAGCATAGGATACAGGGGGCTAATTTTACTGATCCCTAGTACAAACAGAGCACTAACCCTGGAACCATAGAACTTGTGCTCCACGATGGTCAGGAAGTCCACACCTAAGTCCTCTACATCCACTCGCCTCTTCCCAGTGCCTGATCAGTATCTGTGTGCAGGAGGACTTGGGGCAGCCTGGAAGCAACCAGGATCTAGTTCTGTGCCTTAATGTGTCAACTGATCCTGGAGATAGGCATGATGACACTGGTCTTGTTATTAGCCATCATGATGGTCATGAGGCTTGTGGTGGAGCTGACAGCAGGTAGGAGATCCTCAATTTTTGCTTGCCCATTCACCTTTGATACAAAAGTGTCAAAGAGAGACAAGAGTGACCTCTGCCATTTGTTCCATTAGGTGCTCTAGGGACAGCCAGATGGAGTCATGTTCCACCATAATAAAATGGGCCTGGTCTCCTCCTCAGGGTTGTGCTGGTCAACCATGTGCCCCTTTAGAGTCTGCTGTTCATGGAAACATCTCACCATAGAGTGGATTACTGAATTTGTCCCCCAGAAATAAAGACGATATCCTGTGGCTTTCCCCCATCATCTTGGCAAGGCTCACTTGAGCTGTGTTTATGATGTCCTTGGCCTACCTACCTGTCCAGAGGGCTCTCTATATGCCTCCCATGAACCCTTCAATGAGCTCATCCATCCTGATTGCCCCTATGTTGCTTTTTTAATATGAAAATTATTTATTTCTAAAATAATTTTTTATTTTTAAAAATTTAAAATTCTTTCAATTTAATTTTAAATTCTTTATTTTACAAACATCTCAGATTATTTCCTTCTTTTAATCCTGTAGTCTATTGGTTTTAAGGTGCACATGCTTCTATAACACAATACAGCCATTTATTGATTTATTTCTCTATTGTTGATATATACAAGCCAATGTAAAACATTGCTATTAAGACATGTAGTCCCAAATGTTTATATGCTTGGTGATCTTACTAATTATTCCGTGGGAGATTCTTGGATTGACAGTTGACAGGATGAGGCCTGCTGTGATCATATATTTTATCCATCATTATGAGGTGGTGCATAATTGTAATACAAACACGTGCAAAGTCATGGTGGGAAGTTGTGGAGTTCAAGTCCCGTTTATTCTCATAATAAGTTCAATGAGAGCTGTGTCTTGATAAAACAAGAGTATTCTCTGCTTTGTGTTTCTGGTTGAGGATGTGAGCTCTCAGCTTTCTTCTCCTGTTGTCATTTCTATGGCTTACTGCCATGCTTGCCTGCCAAAATAGACTCTTATCCTTTTTGGATCTGTAAGCCCAAATAAACTCTTTCTTCTATAAGTTTCCTTGGTCATTGTATTTTATCATAGCCACAGAGAAGTAACTAGCACAATTTGGTACCAGGGAGTGGGGTGTTGTTATGAAGGACTTGACCATATTGCCTTTTGATGGAATGTAGACTAGTTTGGAAGTTTGGTGTAGAAAAGTGGTTGAATTCTGTTGTAAGCAGAGCTTAAAGGGCCACATATTTAGGGGCAATGACTTATGACTGTTTTGCTGCAATCTGTCATCCTCTGTCCTACTTGGTGATTATAAACACAAGGATCTTTGTGAAATAAGTTATGTATTCATGGATCTTGGGCATCACAGTGGCTACTGTGCAGGCCACATGGGTAATTAGCTTCCCCTACTGTGGTCACAAGGAAATTAACCATCTCTTCTGTGAAACAATAGATTACAGAGGGGAGCAAAGAAGTTAACAGCACCTGGATGGGAAGTCATTTCTCTGAATCTTTGGTGAAGAATGTGGCCACCTTCTTTTATTTTTTTTTAATTTGACAAGTATTTATTGGATATTTATGGAGCCACTATTCCTGTTCTATAGAATAGAGTAACTGACAAATAGCCCACTTATAAAGCCTCCCAACCAAAAACAACCCAGGGCCAGAAGATTTTAGTGCAGAATTCTACCAGACCTTCAAAGAAGAGCTAATACCAATATTCCTCAAACTATTCCATAAAAGAGAAACAGAAGGAATATTACCTAATTCGTTCTATGAAGCCACAATTACTCTGATACCTAAACCACACAAAGACCCAACAAAGAAAGAGAACTTCAGACTAGTTTTGCTTATGAATATTGATGCAAAATACTCAATAAAGTTCTAGCAAACTGAATCAAAAAACACATTAAAATCATCATTCAGCAGGATCAAGTAGGCTTCATCCCAGGGATGCAATGTTGGTTCAATATATGAAAATTCTTTAACATATCCACTTTATAAGCAAACTCAAAAAATCATATAATCATCTCTTTAAATGTTGAAAAAGCGTTTGAAAAAATACAACACCACCTCATATTAAAAGTATTGGAGAGATCAGGAATTCAAGGCCCACACCTAAACATAATTAAAGTAATATACCACAAACCAACAGCCAATGTAAAATTAAATGGAGAGATACTTGAAGCAATCCCACTAAAACCAGGGACAAGACAAAGATGCCCACTTTCCCCGTATTTATTCAATATGGTACTCGAAATTCTAACAAGAGCAATAAGACAACAAAGGGAGATCAAGGGATACAAACTGGCAAAGAAGAAGTCAAAATATCACTATTTGTAGATGAAATGATAGTATACATAAGCGACCCCAAAAATTCTACCAGAGAACTTCTACAGATGATAAACAACTTCAGTAAAGTGGCCAGGTATAAAATTAACTCAAACAAATCAGTAGTCTTCCTTTATACAAATGATAAACGGGCTGAGAAAGAAATTGGAGAAATGACATCCTTCACAATAGTCACAAATAATATAAAATATCTTGGGGGTAACTCTAATCATGCAAGTGAAAGATCTGTATGGCAAGAACTTCAAGTCTCTCAAGAAGAAAATTGAAGAAGACCTCAGAAAATGGAGAGATCTCTAATGCTCATGGATTGGTAGGATTAACATAGTAAAAATGGTCATCCTACTAAAAACAATCTATAGATCCAATGCAATCCCCATCAAAATTCCAACACAATTCTTCAAGGACATAGAAAGAACAGTTCTCGTTGTCATATGGAAAAATTCCAGGATAGCAAAAACAATTCTTAACAATAAAGAACTTCTAGGGGGAACAACCATCTCTGACCTCAAGCTATACTACAGAGCAATAGTGATAGAAACTGCATGGTATTGGTACAGAGACAGACAGGTTGATCAATGGAATAAAATTAAAGACCCAGAAATAAAACCAAACACTTATGGATCTTTGATAAAGAAGCCAAAAATTATACAATGGAAAAATGAAAGCATCTTCAATAAATGGTGCTGGTCTAACTGGCAGTTAGTATGAGGAAAAATGAAAATAGACCCATATTTGTCACCTAGCACAAAGCTCAAGTCCAAGTAGATCAAGGACCTCAACAAAAAAACCAGATACATTGAATCTAATAGAAGAGAAAGTGGGAAAGAGCCTCCAACTCATTTGCATGGGAGGAAACTTCCTAAACAGAACCCCAATGGCTCAGACTTGATTTGAATTGATAAATGGGACATCATAAATCTGCAAAGCTTCTGTAAGGTAAAGGACATAGTCAATAGGACAATTGGAAACCTATAGTTTGGAAAAAATATCTCCACCAACTCCACATCTGATAGAGGGCTAATATCCAAAATATATAAAGAACTCAAGAAGTTAACCTCCAAAAAAACAAACAACCCAATAAAAAAAATGGGATATAGAACTAACCAGAATTCACAACAGAGGAATCTTGGATGGCTGAGAAGCACTTAAAGAAATGTTCAAAGTCCCTAGTGATCAGGGAAATTCAAATCAACATGACCCTGAGATTCTACCTTACACCAATCAGAATGGCTAAGATCAAAACCTCAGGTAACAACATATGTTGGTGAGGATGTTGAGAAAGAGGAACACCCCTCCATTGCTGGTGGGATTGCAAACTAGTACAACTACTCTGGAAAGCAATCTGGGAGTTCCTCAGAAAATTTCAAATAGAGCTACCTGAAGACCCAGCTATACCACTCTAGGCATATACCCAAAAGATGCCCCAGTATGCCACAGGGGCATGTGCTCTACTATGTGGCCTTATTTGTGATACTAGAAGCTAGAAACAGCACAGATGTTCCACAATGGAAGAATGGATACAACATGTGGTTCATTTACACAATGGAATACTATTCAGCTATTAAGAATGAGGGTATCATGAATTTGCAGGCAAATAGATGGAAGCAGAAAATATCATCCCGAGTGAGGTAACTCAGACCCAAAAGGACATGCAGGATACATACTCACTAATAAGTGGATATTAGCTAAAAAGTACAGAAACCCAGGATACAATACACAGATCTCAAGAAGGTTAACAAGCCAAAGGGCCCAAGGGATGATGCTTCAATCTCACTTGGGAGGGAGAAGAAAGCAATGATGGGGGACAGAGGGAGGGAAGGACATTGGTGGGAGAGGGCGGGGGAGGGGAAAGGGGAACATGATCAGATATTGGGCAGGAGGGACAGGAGTAAAACCCTGAGCACCATCAGAAAGAATGGAAATTGGCAACCTCAGAGGTAGAAGGTGAGGGGCACCCTATAGAATGTACCAGAGACCTGGGAGATGAGAGACTCTCAGGACTCAAATGGGACCTTAGATGAAATGGGGAGGAGAACTTGTAGAATCTACCTCCAGTAGAAAGACAGGGCTTCAAGTGGAGATGGGGTTGCCATCCCACAGTCAAAAACTCTGATCCAGAATTGTTCCTGTTTAAAAGAACTGCAGGGACAAAAGTGGAGAAGAGACTGAGGGAAAGGTGGTTCAGTGAGCAGCCCAAATTGGGATTCAGCTCAAGGGGAAGCTCTAAAGCCTGCCACTATTACGGATGCTATGTTGTGCTTAGAGCTAGGAGCCTGGCATGGCTGCCCTCTGAGAGGCCCAACCATCAGCTGAGACAGATGCAGATACTTACACCCAACCAATGGACTGCATCAGGGACCCCTGTGGTTGAATAGGGAAAGCCTGGAAGATATTGAGGAGGAGGGTGACCCCACAGGAAGGCCAGCAGTCTCAACTAACCTGCATCCTGAGATCTCTCAGACACTGAGCCACCAACCAGGCAGCATGAACTAGTTGTTACGAGGCTCCAGACACATATACAGCAGAGGACTGCCTGGTCTGGGTCAGTGAGAGAAGATGCACCTAACCCTTGAGAAACTTGAGGCCCCAGGGAGTGGGGAGGTTTGGTGGTATGGTGTGGGTGGGAACATCCTCTTGAAGACAAGGGGGGGAGGAATGAGATGTGGAACAGAGGAGGGCAGAAAGGGAAGGGGATAACGACTGGAGTGTAAAAAAGATTAAAGATAATTAAAAACAGAGTAGAAAAAGAGATATAGATAGCTAGATGATAGATTATAGGTAGATGATAAATTATAGATAATAGATTATCGATAACTAGATTATCGATAGAAAGATTGTAGATAGTAAACACATATAGTATTAAGCTAGAATGATAGATGATAGTAGATGATAGATTGTAGATAACTAGATTACAGAGAGAAGGTAGAACATAGAGAGATAAATAGATAAATAAATAAAAACAGGAAGAGGACTGATGAGTGTCTTTAGAGAGAAACTTTCAAAACACTTGCCCAAGCAATTCACCCCTGTCCCTGCACCCCAGTCTAGTCTAAGTTTTAGAACAAAGGAAAAATCTGCCTTATGGTTTAGGGATGGTGGGAAGTTTCACATCATGTGACTTAGTTCAATCTAGCTTACATGATATAAAGCATTGAGGAGGCAGGCACCATACACCAAGAGATTCCAACTCACACTACAGAGTGCTCTTTAACTCTCTGTCCCAGACAGAGTAGCAGGGAAACTAGACCTCAGATAAGCTCTAGGTATGGTCTACTGTTCATGTCCATGTTCTAACAGTAAAAAGTCACTTAGACTATCACATATAGCACAGGACAAAACTACTGCTAAATGAATGCTATGTTGGCGTTGATACTATTGGTGTTTTTCTTTTATCCTCAAGTGCATGTATCCACCATATGCACCTTTTCATTGAAACCTAATATTTATATAGAAAGGGTACCGATCATTCTAAATTTTGATGACTTCTCACAAATTGCTTATTCTGAGCAAATAATGTCTATGAAATGCAGACACAGATTATACAGGTAGGAGATAGCCCTAGTGAACTACGTTGGTGAAGGAAATGAAAAGTCATGTATGGCGGCAGAAGTGGGGCACCCAGGAGCTCTGACCCAAGCAGTATCTCAGGTTAGGAGACAGAACACCCACCCCACACAGGAGTAACTGGATCCACTGGACCACTGGGACCCACTGGGACCCACTGGGACCCAAGGATTTCACTCCTGGCCCGGATCACCGGCTCCTTCTGGTCTGATCCTGAGCGTGCAGCAGATTCCGGGCGGCAGCTCTACACCCAATCTCACAGAACCCAGGGGAAGCAGGGCTCCCAGGAGCTCTAACTCGAGAGTTTCTTAAGCAAGGAGGCAGCAACACTTACCCCAAACAAGGAGTAACCTGGACCCACTGGGACTCAGGTACTCATCCCTGGCCTGGAGCTCTGATTCCTTCCAGCTGGGCCCCGGGCACTCAGCAGATGTAGGCGGCAACTCTGCACCCAATCTCACAGAACCCAGAGGAAGCGTGGCTCCCAGGGGCTCTAACTCTAGCAGCTTCTTAAGCAAGGAGGCATCAACACTTGCCCACAACAGGGAGTAACCAGGACCCACAGGGATCCAGGAACTCACTCCTGGCCCAGAGCACTGGTTCCTTCCATCTAGACGCAAGCACTGAGCAGATCCTGGGACCTAGCTCTAACCTCAGCAGCAACACCCAACCTAAACAGTTCTGACACAACCAAGAGAATAGGGAAGACAGGCTCCAGTCAGAGACAGCACAGGTAGCACCGAGGAGAACCAGATGGCAAAGCACAAGAATACAAGGGCCAGCAACCCAGAGCACATGACATTATCAGAACCTAGTTCTCCCAATCAAGTCCTGAACTCCCATATCACCAGGAGAGCAGGAGTCAGATCTGAAATCACTTCTGGTGATGATGATGGAGGACTTTAAGAAGGACATGAATAACACTCTCGAAGAATTCAAGGAGAACACACGTAAACAGGTAGAAGCCTTAAAGAATCACAAGAGAACACAACCAAATAGGTGAAGGATTTGTACAAAACCATCCAGGATCTAAAAATGGAATTATAAACAATAAAGAAATCACAAAGGAGACTACTCTGGAGATAGAAAACCTAAAAAAGAAATCAGGAGTCACAGATGCAAGCATCAGCAACAGAATACAAGAGATAGAAGAGAGAATCTCAAGTGCAGAAGATACCATAGAAAATATTGACACGACTGTCAAGGAAAATGCAAAATGCAAAAAACTCTTAACATAAAACATCCAGGAAATCCAGAACACAATAAGAAGACCAAACCTAAGGATAATAGGTATAGAAGAGAGTGAAGATTCCCACCTTAAAGGGCCAGTAAATATCTTCAACAAAATCATAGAAGAAAACTTCCCTAACCTAAGGAACGAGATGCCCATAATCATACAAGAAGCCTACAGAACACCAAATAGACTAGACCAGAAAAGAAATACCTCCCATCACATAATAATCAAAACACAAAATGCACAAAACAAAGAAAGAATTTTAAAAGCAGTTAGGGAAAAAGGCCAAGTAACATATAAAGGCAGACCTATCAGAATTACACCAGACTTCTCACCAGAGACTATAAAAGCCAGAAGATCCTGGACAGATGTCATATGGACCCTAAAAGAACACAAATGCCAGCCCAGGCTACTATACCCAGCAAAACTCTAAATTACCATAGATGGAGAAACCAAGATATTCCATGACAAAACCAAATTTACACAATATCTTTCCACAAACCCAGCACTACAAAGGATAATAGCAGGAAAACCCCAATATAAGGGAGGCAATCATACCCTAGAAAGAGCAGGAAAGTAATCCTCCTCCAACAAACCCAAAAGAAGATAGCCACACAAACAATGCCTCCACTTTTAGCGAAATAACAGGAAGCAACAGTCTCCTCTCCTTAATATCTCTTAATGTCAATGGACTCAATTCCCCAATAAAAAGACATAGGGTAACAGACTGGATACGCAAACAGGATCCAACATTTTGCTGTATACAGGAAACCCACCTCAGTGACAAGGACAGACACTACCTTAGAGTAAAAGGCTTGAAAACAATTTTTCAAGCAAATGGTCCTAAGAAAAAGCTGGAGTAGCAATTTTAATATCGAATAAAATTGACTTTCAACTTAAAGATATCAAAAACGGACAATGGAGTACTACTCAGCTATTAAAAACAATGAGTTCATGAAATTCTTAGACAGATGGATGGAGCTAGAAAATATCATCCTGAGTGAGATGACCCAATCACAAAAGAACACACATGGTATGCACTCACTGATAAGTGGATATTAGCCCAAAAGCACACAATACCTAAGATGCAATGCATAGACCTCATGAAACTCAAGAAGGAGGAAGACCAAAGTGTGGTGCTTTTGTTCTTTTTAGAAGGAGTATCAAAAGTTCAACCAATAAGCTCCCAGGGTCTAAACCTCCAGCCTGAGAACAGGTAAAAAGGAAACACCCTGTGATGTCTGCTGGTAAAGCTCTAATCCTGATGCTGGCCTCCAGACTTATGTACTCAGACCTTTGATGGGCCATTGACAAGGACACCAAACAGCTAGAGATTGACATCACTAATCTGAAGAAATCCCTCGTTTCGATGTCTGAAATGATCTCCAAAAATTGCAAAGGACTTTATTGGACTTGATTTATTTTTCTACAATAGAAAAGACAGTGTACAGCTCTTGACTGTGTACAGCCCTTAAAGAAGAATGTTGCCCTTACATAGACAAGACAGGGATGGTTAAAAGGAACATGAAAAAGGTCAGAGAAGGCCCAGAGAAATGACAGCGAGGAAAGAGAAAGAGAAAGGGAAAGAGGAATATGAGAGCTGGTACAAGGACTGTTTTTCAACCTCTCCATGGTTGTCAACCCCACTTCCTCCCATCTTGGGACCATTAACTGGGTTATCTCTGCTGATTTCTTTTAGTCCCGGGCCTTAAATAGGCTGACTAACTTTGTGATACAACAGATAGATAATTTGGTAGCAAAACCTATTCAGATACATTATCATAAGTTAGCTATGGAGGACCACGAGACTCAAGATGAGGTTGTTACTTTATCCAGGGTGTTCCTCAAACCCATCTCCACCCAACCTAAAAGAAGAGACTTCCACCCCTAGACAAAGCAGAGAGGGGCTACCCAGAACCCTCTCTGACTGGTGATCTGAATTTTTGCTTAGGCTGCGAGGCTAAGCACTGCAAGGGAATATAAATAAAACTTAAAAATATCTATCTGGGTTCCCTGAGGGACAAGCCTGACTGCATAGGAGTTGATGTCAAAAGTATCCCTTCTCCAGGAAAAAGACATCGGGATGGGTATGGCCCTCATGCCTCACTGGACAACGACAGGAGGACCAGAGCCATTACAAAGTCCCCTTGAATTATTGGAGGTCAGGCCTCTATCCCCGCCTTCACAAGAATAGAATCGCCAAGGCCCTTCTATACTTACAGAAGGGAGGAGATGTCAGGAGCAGCCCTGCATATACACTGAAGGCCTAAAATCAGCCATAGGCCTAAAGTCAGCAATAGTCCTGACATACATGCATGCTAACACAAAGTCTTGGGTCTCTGTGGAAAAACACTGAAACAGCAGTCTATAAGCTATTGTAAACAGGCAGCTTCTGTGGAAATTTACCAGACCTAGTAGTCATAGGTCTTATAAATAGGCAGCCTCAGTGGACAGTACCAACTTAGATAAGGACAAGTGAATCATAGGCAGAGTCATAGTGACCTGTCCCCTGAACCTACAGCCAGCTGATACCCTGTTCTAAAAGGTATCTGTACTCCCCTGAACACCTATGCTCCAGTGCCATTCCGTTCCCCACATCCTGCCTTTTTGTGTTTATAACCTCTGTGTAAATAAGTAAATTATGATGTGATTTAAATAACTAAATAAATTAAAAAAAAAGAAGGAATATAAACACAACCCAACAGATAGTAGAAAAAAAAAAAGAAGTCTTGTTTTACAGTGATTGATGTTCAAAGTAGAGACTGTAGCCCAGTGAAATGCGAAGAATAAGGTACTGCTGAGTATTCATTTCTAAATGGGACATTTGTGTCACTCCCCTCAAGGCTCATAAACATTTTGGGAGAGGGTCTGGAAAGAGCTGGAGAATAGGGAACGGGGCTATAAAATTCTCTCTTCTGCAAATAACATGGCTTTCACAATAAGGAATACACAGCAGCTATGACAACTTACACAAGATCAGAACAGACAGGACAAGAAGTGGGGAGGGGTCAGCAGGAGTGGGACAGGAATAATGAAGGTGAATGTCAAAATTTTAATCAAAAGACAGTGTACACAAACAGACCTGTCAAAATTTAAAAGCAAAACTGTCCAAGGAAAAAGAAAATTGGTTTTATTGTTTTGTAAATCAGCATACCCTATCTTCTAAACAAATTATTTCTCTTCTTGGGAAAGAACTGATTGCTTGGAAGTTATTTTCCTCTAGTCTAGGTCAACCTATCTCAAACACAAAATGTCAAATTAAAAGTGGGAGCCCTCAGTGACTGTGGTTTGAGTTGTTCTTCCAGAAATAAACCCCCAAAGTCAGGGCACCCTGTGTTCACAGCTGATGAAAGTTTGTCCTAGTAAGGAAGATGTAGCCGATGCCTTGCTTTAAACAGAAATCAATGATGCCAAGAGAAAACTAGCTTACTTCAGCTACCCCTTATTTATTCCCTCTATTATTGTACTGAATGCAGCCTAGCCCCACTGAATTCTTTGTAAAACCAATTCTATTACTTATTTATTAAACTCTGTCTTGTCAGGAAAAAAAAGATATCAAAAAGGATAAGGAAGGACATTTCATATTTGTCAAAGGAAAAGTCAACCAACATGAACTCTCAATTCTGAACATCTATGCACCAAATGCAAGAGCACCCACTTTTATAAAAGAAACCTTACTAAAGCTCAAAGCACACATTGTACCTCACACAATAATAGTGGGAGACTTTAACACCCCACTCTCAGCACTGGACAGATCAGGGAAACAGAAACTAGACAGAGGTACAGTGAAACTAACAGAAGTTATGAACCAAATGGATTTAACAGATATCTATAGAACATTTCGCCCAAAAACAAAAGAATATACCTTTTTCTCAGCACCTCATGGTACCTTCTCCAAAATAGACCATATAATTGGTCACAAGACAGGCCTCAACAGATATAAAAAATCAAAATAATCCCACGCATCCTATCAGATCACCATGGTCTAAAGCTGGTCTTCAATAACGACAAAGACAATGGAAAGCCCACATTCACATGGAAACTGAACAATACTCTACTTGTTGATAATGGGGTGAGGGAAGAAATAAAGAAAGAAATTAAAGACTTTTTAGAATTTAATGAAAATGAAGACACATCAAAATCTATGGGACACAATGAAAGCAGTGCTAAGAGGAAAACTCATAGCTCTAAGTGCATACAAAAAGAAACTGTAGAGAGAACACAGTAGCAGCTTGACAACACACCTGAAAGCTCTAGAACAAAAAGAAGCAAATACACCCAAGAGGAGTAGACAGCAGGAAATAATTAAACTCAGGGCTGAAATCAACCAGAAACAAAGAGAACTATACAAAGAATCAATAAAACCAGGAGCTGGTTCTTTGAGAAAATCAACAAGATAGATAAACCCTTAGCCAGACTAATCTTAGGGCAGAGAGACAGTATCAAAATCAATAAAATCAGAACTGAAAAGGGTGACATAACAACAGAAACCGAGGAAATTTAACAAATCATCAGATCCTACTACAAAAGCCTATACTCAACAAAATTGGAAAATCTGGATGAAATGGACAATTTTTCTAGACAAGTACCAGTTACCAATGTTAAATCAGGAGCAGATAAACCATTTTAACAGTCCCATAACCGTGAAAGAAATAGAAGCAGTCATTAAAAGTCTCCCCACCCAAAAAAGTCCAGGTCCAGACGGTTTTAGTGCAGAATTCTATCAAACCTTCAAGGAAGATCTAATACCAATTCTCTTCAAACTATTCCACAAAATAGAAACAGAAGGAACACTACCTAATTCATTCTATGAAGCCACAATTACATTCATACCTAAACCACACAAAGACCCAACAAGAAAAGAGAACTTCAGACCAATCTCCCTTATGAATATCGATGCAAAAATACTGAATAAAATTCTCTCGAACCGAATCCAAGAACACATCAAAACACTTATCCACCATGATCAAGTGGGCTTTATCCCAGGAACGCAGGGTTGGTTCAATATATGGAAATCCATCAACCTAATCCACTATATAAATAAACTCAAAGAAAAAAACCACATGATCATATCTCTTGATGCTGAGAAAGCATTTGACAAAATTCAACACCCCTTCATGATAAAAGTCTTGGAAAGATCAGGAATTCAAGGTCCATACCTAGACATAGTTAAATCAATATACAGCAAGCCAGTATCCAACATCAAATTAAATGGAGAGAAACTTGAAGCAATCCCATGAAAATCAGGGACTAGACAAGGCTGCCCACTCTCTCCCTACCTATTCAATATAGTTCTGGAAGTCCTAGCCAGGACAATTAGGCAACAGAAGGAGATCAAAGGGATACAAATTGGAAAGGAAGAAGTCAAAGTTTCACTGTTTGCAGATGATATGATAGTATACTTAAGTGACCCCAAAACTTCTACCAGAGAACTTCTAAACCTGATAAACAACTTTAGCAAAGTGGCTGGGTATAAAATTAACTCAAACAAATCAGTAGCATTCCTCTACACAAAGGATAATCTGGCTGAGAAAGAAATTATGGAAACGACACCATTCACAATATAGTCACAAATAATATAAAATACCTTGGTGTGAATCTAATCAAGCAAGTAAAAGACCTGTACAAGAACTTCAAGTCCCTGAAGACAAAAATCGAAGGAGATCTCAGAAGATGGAAAGATCTCCCATGCTCATGGATTGGAAGGGTTAATATAGTAAAAATGGCTATCTTGCCAAAAGTAATCTACAGATTTAATGCAATCCCCATCAAAATTCCCACTCAATTCTTTACAGAGATAGAAAGAGCAATCTTTTCTTTTTTTTTTGGTTTTTCGAGACAGGTTTTCTCTGTGTAGCCCAGGTTGTCCTGGAACTCACTCTATAGACCAGGCTCTACTACGAACTCAGAAATCCGCCTGCCTCTGCCTCCCAAGTGCTGGGATTAAAGGTGTGCGCCACCATCACCCGGCTAGAAAGAGCAATCTTAAAATTCATTTGGAATAACAAAAAACCCAGGATAGCGAAAACTGCTCTCAACAATAAAAGAACTTCTGGGGAATCACCATGATTTCAAGCTGTACTATAAAGCAATAGTGATAAAAATGGCATGGTGTTGGAATAGAGACAGGCAGGAGGATCAATGGAATAGAATAGAAGACCCAGAAATGAACTCCCATACCTATGGTCACTTGATCTTCAACAAAGGAGCTCAAACTATCCAGTGGAAAAAAGACAGCATTTTCAACAAATGGTGCTGGTCCAACTGGAGGTCAACTTGTAGAAGAATACAAATTGATCCATACTTATCTCCTTGTACAAAGGGATGGTTAAAGAGAACATGAAAAAGGTCAGAGAAGGCCCAGAGAAAAGACAGCGAGAGAAAGAGAAAGAGAAAGATGAGAATTGGTACAAGGACTGTTTTTCAACCTCTCCATGGTTGTCAACCCCACTTCCTCCCATCTTGGGACCATTAATTGGGTTATTTTTGTTGATTCTTTTGGTCCCGGGCTTTAAATAGGCTGACTAACTTTGTGATACAACAGATAGATAATTTGGTAGCAAAACCTATTCAGATACATTATCATAAGTTAGCTATGGAGGACCATGAGACTCAAGATGAGGTTGTTACTTTATCCAGGGTGTTCCTCAAACCCATCTCCATCCAACCTAAAAGAGGGGACTTCCTCCCCTAGACCAAGCAGAGAGAGGCTACCCAGAACCCTCTCTGACTGGTGATCTGAATTTTTGCTTAGGCTTCGAGGCTAAGCACTGCAAGGGAATATAAATAAAACTTAAAAATATCTATCTGGGTTCCCTGAGGGACAAGCCTGACTGCATAGGAGTTGATGTCAAAAGTATCCCCTCTCCAGGAAAAAGACATTGGGATGGGTATGGCCCTCATACCTCACTGGACAACGACAGGAGGACCAGAGCCATTACAAAGTCCCCTTCAACTATTGGAGGTCAGGCCTCTATCCCCGCCTTCACAAGAATAGAATCGCCAAGGCCACCCTCAATTAACTGTTCTCAGGCTGGAGGTTTAGACCCTGGGAGCCCTGGTTGAATCTTTTGATATTCATTCTAAAAAGGACAAAAGCACCCACACTTTGGTCTTCCCCTTTCTTCTTGAGTTTCATGAGATCTATGCATTGCGTCTTAGATATTGTGTGCTTTTGGGCTAATATCCACTTATCAGTGAGTGCATACCATGTGTGTTCTTTTGTGATTGGGTCATCTCACTCAGGATGATATTTTCTAGCTCCATCCATTTGCCTAAGAATTTCATGAACTCACTGTTTTTAATAGCTGAGTAGTACTCCATTGTGTAAATGTACCACATTTTCTGTATCCATTCTTCTGTTGAAGGACATCTGGGTTCTTTCCAGCTTCTGGCTATTATAAATAAGGCCGCTATGAGCATAGTGGAGCATGTGGCCCTGTTGTATGTTGAGTCATAGTGACCTGTCCCCTGAACCTACAGCCAGCTGATACCCTGTTCTAAAAGGTATCTGTACTCCCCCTGAACACCTATGCTCTGGTGCCATTCCCTTCCCCACATCCTGCCTTTTTGTGTTTATAACCTCTGTGTAAATAAGTAAATTATGATGTGACTTAAATAACTAAATAAATAAAATAAAAAAAAAGAGAAAAGTCATGTATGGCAGATAGTACATCCCATCTCTGAGACATGCTTCTGCTGCATGCCTGTGTATGTTATTCCATTAAAGTGAATGATTTAGGAGGGATGCTTGGATTGAGTTCTGAGAACAAACTTGGCATACCTATTTGCTTTAAACTTGTTTCCCATCATTGCAAAGACTGTATATTGTCTAATGAAATCTTCAACATTACATTCTCATCTCAACTTTCCCTGCTTCCCTGTTTACAGCATTCATTTTTGCTGTTTTAATTTCTATAGGGAGATCTTATGGGGAAGTCTCTTGTGTAAGAGAGGTTAAGCCTCAGTGGAGGAATGGAGGAGTGATGCTCCTAGTTTTTCCCCTGAGCTCTGTCACCCAGAGTCCAAATTCAAGACTGTTTAGGTCTCACAAAATAGAGAAATACACACACACAGATTTCTCGTTCTGTTCAGAGATAGCACCGAAGCACATGAGTGTCTGTAAATTTCCAAAATCAGAAAGTGAAGAAAGAACAGAGGGAAGAGTGGAAACTCTCAAATCACAGCCCCGTGATGGCCTTCACGTGGGCATTTTCTAAGCCATCATAGTCACATGGATGGGAATTGATTTTTACCCCTCAAAGAGTCATGGCAGGGTAAATTCTAATAGAAGTGTCATGTTCTAGTCTGGGAAGAATTTAGTATGAGTGCAGCCAATTCACACAAACTTTAGGTATCACCCACCACAAGCACATTTAAAATACAACCTCTTCTGTGTTCAAAAACAATGTTGTTACCTTTAACAGATATATCCAATTCAACTAGTCGAATGCAGTGAATAGTAGACATCGATACAAGTAACATAAAGACTGAAAAGGTTGTATTTAGGGATAGTATGCATATATATATGTATATATATATGCATATGTATGTATATATATATGTCAATAAAAACCATTAAGTAGTAGAAATGTATCCAAAATTTTCATTTTTACTCATAACTGAACTATTACATTATTATGAAAAATTTTGAGTTAGGTTAATAAATATTTACTTATGTACTTTATTTTATGATCTTAACTTATATATTTATCTAATATTACATAAAGCAAGTGATGCCATAAAATTGAAGAGCTTTAGAAAAGGCTTTACAAAACATTTCTATTAACTTTAAAGTTGTGTCTAAATTTTAATCCAAAGAATATACAACTTGTGATAAAAAATGAACAGTATTTTATGTGTCAGGTCAGATTTCTTGTAAGAAGTCTCCATTCTTCCATTTCTATTTCAAGGGCTCATTAATGCAAGTGGTTAGGCATCTTTCAAGTTGCTAATTGTGATGTTGGTCTCCTCCTTTCATGCCCTGTGCTGGGGTTAATGCAGGCTGGAACTATTTGACTGGAAGTTCATTTGTTTGTACACTATGTCCCTGAGACAATATAGGACTCTACTCCTGCAATGATGGGATGGAATGACAGCTCTGTGGTTGAGTTCATCCTCTTGGGCTTTTCTCACCTCCCTGAGCTCCAAGTACACATGTTTGGAGCTTTCTTGGTTATTTATCTGGTGACTATGACAGGAAATGCCACCATTGTCACTATCATCTTTCTGGACCATAGCCTGCACATCCCCATGTATCTGTTCCTGCAGAATTGTCTGTGGTGGAAGCAAGCTTCAGCTCAGCCATTATGCCTGAAATGCTGGTGGTCCTGTCCACTGAGATAGCGACCATTTCCTTTGGGTGCTGTTTTGCACAGATGTATTTCATTCTTCTCTTTGGTGGGACAGAGTGTTTTCTCCTGTGTGCAATGGCTTATGATCGATTTGCTGCAATCTGCAATCCCTGGCTTCATTCCAGGGATATAGAGATAGTTCAATATACAGAAATCCATCAATGTAATCCACTATACAGACAACTCAAAGGAAAAAAAATCACATGATTATCTCAATAGATACTGAAAAAGCCTTTGACAAAATACAACATCTCTTTATGTTAAAAGTCTTTGAGAGATCAGGAATTCAAGGTACATACCCAACATAATAAAAGCAATATACAGTGAACTAACAGCCAACATCAAATTATATGGAGAGATACCTGCAGCAATTCCACTAAAATCAAGGACAAGAGAAGGCTGCCCACTCTCTCCCTATTTATTCAATAAAGTACTTGATGTACTATCTAGAGCAATTAGAAAACAAAAGGAGATGAAAATGATACAAATTAGAAAGAAGGAAGTCATGCTATCACTATTTGGGGCTGATAGGATAGTATACATAAGCAAACCCAAAAATTGTACCCGAGAGCTCCTACACATGATAAATAACTTCAGCAAAGTGGCTGAATATAAAATTAACTCACACAAATCAGTAGCCTTTCTCTATACAAAGGATAAATGGGCTGAGAAATAAATTTGGGAAACAATACTCCTCACAATAGTCACAAAAATAATATAAAAAATTCTGGTAAGACTCTAACCAAGCAAGTAAAATATCTGTCTGACAAGAATTTCAAGTCTCTGAAGAATGAAATTGAAGAAGATCTCAGAAGATGGAAAGATATTCCATGCTCATGACTGGTAGGATTAACATAGTAAAAATGGCCATTTTATCAAAAGCAACCTACAGATTCAGTGCAAATCAAAATTCCCACTCAATTCTTTGTTACAGACTCTGACCCCTTGCTTAAATAATTTCTTTCTACCAAAACAATCCAAACCAAACCAAAACACAAGGGCAGACTGTGGTGCTTAAATATATAGAACTTGTTGGCATGTTCCCACTCCTGGGTTCCATTCCCACCATCAGAAAGCAAAGCAAGGAAACAACAAATACACCATACTGTTGTTTGTAGATTAATATGTAGTGTAGTGTCCTAGAACCTTGATGAGCCATACTTCTGGATAGAGCTTCAGAACACTAATGGAGTGATTTTTGTTTACAGAGAGATGATTATTTTTTTATTTGAAAGAGGTTTTTTTTTTTTTTTTTTTTTTTTTAATTGTTGTTGTTTTCTGGTGTTTTTATTTTTTCCTTAACATTTTTCCCCCTTTGGGCAGGAACAAAGTAATTCTTCTTCAAGCATTCAAGCCAATAATTTTCCTCAGCAGAATACAATTGATGATTACCATTCTTGAAAGTTCTTATCACTAACTATCCTGTCCTTCCAGGAGTTGAATTTGTACTCCACTGGGATGAATCCTAATCATCAGTTGTATTATGAATACTGAACCTCAAACCCCTTTTACCTGTGGCTTTCATCACAATCTCCAGGAAGCAGATACAGAGGGCAATGAAGAGTGGAATGACCTGGGACAAAAAGGTGTAGGCATGGGCTTCACAGGAGGGGCCCAGTGATGGTCATGCAGGCCTGACTTGGACCTATGTTGTGAGAGAAAACCTTAAGCATCTTCATGGCCAAAATGTTCATAGAGCAGAAACTCATTCCTGATAGCAGACTTTTCACTTAGAACTTATGGCCTCTGGGATTGCCTTTTGTCCCTCAGGTATGTGTCTATTGTGTTTAAAGTCCTTAACTTTTTATGTTTATTGGCACATACTTTTATAGGATTTTCTCAATCCTCTTGTCAGATTTTTCTCCCATCAAGGGGAGAAAAATATTAGTTTTTAAAAACATTAATATTAAGATTTCAACAATGGTCAAAATAAAAATATAAAGTAACAAGATTTCTTGAGAAATGTTAAGTTAAATGGGGTTTGGAAACAAATTATGGAACTGTTTCTAATATAAGACATGAACAAGAGAGGGTACAAGTAAGTTACACTTACAGAATATAGAATTATAGAAAAATAATATAATTCAGCGTTTTGCTCCTAACATAGTTAAGTAATTGGTTTAACTTTTTAGAGCACTTTAACTGCTGAATCCTGCATTTGTAAGCCTGCTTGCTGGAGTTTCTTCCTCATTCCTGAAGAAGCAAATGTCTTCTCCTCCCCACTGAGAAATGACTGCCATCAACAACTGCCTAAACAGAACTCTACAGGATAAAGGTAAAAGCATAGTAACTGGAAGCTATAATCATGGCTCCTGTGAGATCTGTTTAGCTGCAGACAAAGTTAATTCTTGGGCAGGGACAAAAAGATAATTCCAGGATAGTCACATTGTCAAGATTGTGACAATGCTGCTTGTCCTGTAAAAGCTATAAAATATTTACAGTTAAGGATATATATACCCCTTAAAAATTAGCTAGGGCCCTGTCTTGCATTAATAAAGAATTCTCTGTTTTCTCTGAGTGTCTAGTTATATTTCTTACTTGTCTGAGGATCTCATAACAGTATTTCCTGGGTCCCTGGGCATTCTGTGTGGGAACATTTTCAATCTTTGTTCCTTTATGTTTGCTTCCCACTCCAGGAAAGATGAATCTATGAACTACTACTACACCAAGGTCAGCACTGTATAAGAGATGTTTTCCTTATGTCCTTTATTCCAAGGGAATGGCAGTTGGTCTCCAATCCAGTAGCCAAGGAGACATTAAATTAAATTTTGTAAAGCTGAAAACAGCAAGAAGATACTCACCACATGTATCAATGGTTTACTCCTAGAGATTGGTTGGGCTGCTCAGCAGTTTCCTGTGATTTGAAACATTTCATCTTGGAGAGAGGTTCCTTAGTAAAGGAAACAAACAAGGCTTAGAAAGTTAACCACTCAAGGAAGTTACAAGATTCACAAGGTCTCTCCCCAAGATTATATAAACAGGAACACTTTATCTAATAGGGAGACTCTCTGACCTGTGAGTTGCCTGTCAATCATTATTCAAGGAAGCTCTAGGGTTGTAGTTTTTACTGTTGCCACTCATTCTTCTACATCTGCCTTTGAGTCATCAAAGTAACATATTCTACATCACTTGTAAGTAACCCCTTACCAGAACCTCAGGAAACTCATTGATTTATCAAGTTGGACTTAGTAGAATTACTAAATTAGTAGAATTTAGTAGAAGTTACTCTGGCTTGTCAGCTTATTTAAGGTGAGTAGAAATTTGTTTATGTATCATTAGCAAGACAAGTTAACACAACGTGGGTACAGAGGTACGGCTGAAGATCACGGCTATATCAACTCTTTGTTATCTACTTTATTCTCTATGAGCTATTTTGCTTCATCTTCCAACGTGGAACCCATCATTGCAAATGGATAGGCTAAGAGGGTCTTGATTGTGCTCAAAAATGGGTTCATTCTGTTTGTAGAACAGCATCAGCCAAGGGAAGGCACAACCTGAAAAACAATATTGTATTTAATGTGAACATGTAACAGTCCTGGCAAGAGTTAAGATTATTTTAAAGACACACATATTGCTCCTCTTTCTGTGCATTTCACGAATCTGGAATTTTCTCCAAACTCTCATGCTGGGGAAATGAAAGGCTAGTGGTAGCCAGAGAGTATAGTTTGTCTTGCAGAAAAAAATTCTATCTAGTTCTTGCGTTTTTTTTCAATTTATCTCATAGAATAGACTACAGCCTAGATAATAATAACAGGTAGGGCCATGTCTTGGCCAGGACAGATTAGTTATACATAGCTATTGTTCTCTATTTAATGCTAAACTTTAGGTGAAGATCCCAGGATGGACTTGAGGATTCATTTGACTTCTTGCTCTTCTTCCCCACGTAGCACTGTTGAATAAATCTCCTTTTCTGCTTTTTACTATTTAATGGGTTTACTGAGGGTGTATGGTGTGAGCCTGGTTTGTTAGGTTTGTCAAGGTTCTGATTCTAAGAACTCTGGGGTGCTTGGATTGATTCTGCGAATGAAAATCTCTTCCTTGAAGTTATGTTCTCCAGTTACTGTTGGATGCTCTTGATATAGTCCATGGTGCTTACTTGTGTAGAGAAATTAAAAAAAGCATTGCTTAATGAGGTTCTCAAAGTCAAGCCAGTCAGTCTAGACTTCTGACTATAGAAGTGATCATCTATGAGGATATTTTTCCCCCAAATTATGGCATCTCCATTTTTATCTTGGAAAATGTAGAAATTCTTGGCTCAGGGACATCCAGGCTTTCTACTGCACATGCTTGGCAGACCTAGTTGCTTTAAATTTGTTTCCCATCATTGCACAGATTGTATATTGTTTAATAATATCTTTGACATCACCTTCTCATCCCATTTCTCTCTCCTTCCCTCTTTACAGTGTTCACTCTTGCTGTTTTAATTTCTATAGGGAGATCTTATGGGGAAGTCTCTTGTGTAAGAGAGGTTAAACCCCAGTGGAGTCATGGAGGAGTGATGCTCCTAGTTTTTTCCCTGAGCTCTGTCACCCAGAGTCCAAATTCAAGACTGTTTAATTTCACAAAGTTGAGAAATATATACACACGGTGATTTCTCGTTCTGTTCAGACAGAGCACCGAAGCACATGAGTGTCTGTAATTTTCCAAAATCAGTGCCCTAAGCCACATTTATGAGTAGGTGGCTTTGGGGCATGGACATTACTGAGATAGAATGACTAGGTAAGAAAGTGTAGGCTCTGCTTGAGTTGTGTGCTTGTCCTTAGTTTTTTTCTTTAAATTTCTCCTCACTGACCTTCTGCGAGGAATCTTCTGCTGGAGACATTTTGCAAGGAAGACCTCAGTGCTCAGGGATCACAACGCACAGCCAAAACCTTTGCCTCTTTAGGTTTGTGTTTGACAATTTCATTTGCTTTTATTCAGAGGGAAGAACAAACATAATTTTAGGGATCATTACTTTGGTGCACTAATCATAGCCTAGAATTTCTGACTAGAATACTTCGGCATTGAGGCCAGTCAGTGCTTACTGTTTTCAGTTGGAGGCTGAAGGTTAATGAATAAAGTACCCACTGTGCCACTGTTTGAGTTTTCTAAGACATTAGCCTCTGTAAATTATTCAGAGAGCAATTGCTCAATTGTTCTTTATCACTTATGGTAATATGCTTTTTATTTTTGTTCAAGTTTTAAATGTATATATGTATCTATGTCTCTGTTTATATTCTTTCTCTATGTATATTAACGCACAGTAATTGCATATACTTATGAGCTATCTTAGTACATTTCAATGTATTCTTAGAGTGTACAATGGTCAGATCAAAACAATTAGCATTTCTATTACTTGAGGTGTTCATTTCTTTGTGCTGGGGATACTCCAAACTTCTACCTGTTTTGGAGTGAGCGGTAGGTTGCTGTGAGTCATAGCGCTTCTTCTGTGTTAGGAATAGTGTGTTAATATGTCGTATGGACCAAGGACTGTTGTACGTACTGTGCATATCTCCAAGAAGCAAACAAAACTTTGTTTTTCATAGCTATGTTTTTATAATGGGTTACATTTTTATATACAGAAATACATTTTATATTAAGAAAAGAAAGGGTGTAAAGTCATATTTAGAGTTCTGAAGTATGTTGGGGTAGCATCTGTTAAGGAGTCATGCCTATCTCATGTAACATGTTAAGTTTTTAAAGGTCTTGGTTTTGAATGTATTTGAGACCATACAGAGCCTAGAAAATAATGGACTGCTGCTGATAATTTGTTGAGTAATTAATGATTTCATAAACCTTTGGAATAGGGATGGAATGGAGAAAGTGAAGTGAGAGAACAGAGAGGGAACAGTGGATACTCAAATCACAGCCTCTGATGGCTCTCAAGTGGGCTTTCTTAAGCCATCATGGTCACACGGATGGGCATTGATAGTCACCCTCAAAATATTATAAATGCTAATAGAAGTGGCTAGTTCTAGTCTGGGAAGAATTTAGTAAGATTGCAGCAGCTCACACAAGCTGTGGTTTCACCCACCACAAGCACATTTAAATGACAACCTCCTCTGTGTGTTCAGAAACAATGTTGCTACTTTTAACAGCTATATTCCATTGTATCAGCTCAGTGTAATGAACAGTAAAAAAATGTACCTAACATAGACATAAGTAATGTTATACATCGATAAGATTGTGTGTATGAATTTTATAGACACATATATTTAAAATCTATCAATGAAAACAGAAGCCATTAAGTAGTAAAATGTATCTAAAATTTCACTTTTTTACTCATAAATCATTTTACTCATAAATAAATCGAATTATTATATTTTTATGAAAAATTTTGAGCTAGTTTCATAAATATGTACATATTTATTTTTATGATCATAACTTTTATATCTATCTAATGTTACACCATGCAAGTGATGCTAGAAGATTGTTTAGAGTTAGAATATCTTTAGAAAACATTTCTATTAACTTTAAAGCTCAATACAGAATATACAACTTGTGATAGAAATGGTATAGAGTTAGAATACTTTAGAAAACATTTTTATTAATTTTAAAGCTGAGACTAAAATTTAAACCCACACTATACAACTTGTGATAGAAATGGACAGTATTTCTTTGTAATAAGTGTCTGTTCCTCCATTTCTATTTCAAGGGCTCATTAATGCAACTGGTTAGATATCTTTCAAGTTGCTAATTGTGATGTTGGTCTCCTCCTTTCATGCCCTGTGCTGGGGTTAATGCAGGCTGGAACTATTTGACTGGAAGTTCATTTGTTGTACACTATGTCCCTGAGACAATATAGGACTCTACTCCTGCAATGATGGGATGGAATGACAGCTCTGTGGTTGAGTTCATCCTCTTGGGCTTTTCTCACCTCCCTGAGCTCCAAGTACACATGTTTGGAGCTTTCTTGGTTATTTTCTGGTGACTATGACAGGAAATGCCACCATTGTCACCATCATCTTTCTGGACCACATCTGCAATCCCATGTATCTGTTCCTGAGACCTTGTCTGTGGTGGAAGCAAGCCTCATCTCAGCTATTATGCCTAAAATGCTGGTGGTCCTCACCCTGAGAAAGTGACCATTTCCTTTGGGGTTGTTTTGCAGATGTATTCATTCTTCTCTTTGGTGGAACTGAGTGTTTTTCTCCTGGGGCAATGGCTTATGATCGATTTGCTGCAATCTGCACCCTCTGATCTACCCGGTGATTATGAGCAAAGGATCTTTGTGAAATTGGTGATGTGCTCATGGATCTTCGGCATTATGGTGCTACTATGTATGCTCCATGGGTATTTAGCTTCCCCTTTTGTGGTCCTAGTAAAATTGATCATATATCATGTGAAACCCCAGCATTGCTGGAGCTTGCCTGTGCAGACACCTTCGTAGTTTGAAGTCTATGCCTTCACAGGCACCATTTGATGGTTATGGTCCCCTTCCTGTTGATACTTTTGTCTTATACTCGAATTCTCTTCACTATCCTGAGGATTCCATCCACTACAGAAGGCAAAAGGCCTTTTCCACTTGTGCCTCTCATCTCACCTCTGTACACTCTTCTATGGCACGGCCAGTATGACCTATTTGCAGCCTAAATCCAAGTACTCACCAGACACCAAGAAACTGATGTCATTGGCTTACTCTCTGCTCACCCCTCTGCTGAATCCACTTATCTACAGCCTGAGAAACAAAGAGATGAAAAGGGCTTTGGTAAAATTATGTCAAAGAAAAATGGATTTCTGACTTGCTAGAGAAGCCATTTGAAATTTGGAAACCAACCAAAGAAGCGCTACCTTAGTTTAGTAAATTATGAGTAAAGGTTTTCCTCTCTCAATATTTTAGTCATTTGTTTTAATGTATATATTGTTTTTATTGCATGATCTAGGGACACAGTATTAAAACAAAGGAAGTGAATCTAGGAAAACTGTCAGAAGGGAGCTACTGTGCTCCAGGCCAGACTGGTCTACATGGGGAGTCCCAGTAAAGTCAAGAGTGCAAAGTGAGATGTTATTTAAAAAACAAGCAATCCCCAAGAACAACAAACAAAACTGAAACAGTTCAATCAAAGCTGGAATGGCAGAATTTGGATTGAATTCGCACTGCCACCTCGTGGTTCAAGAATGTAATTGATGTCTTTGTCCTGAAAGTCCAGAAAATTAAACTTGGTCATGCCTTCAACATTTATTTTTGATGAGAAAATAATAGGATCAACCACACCAGTTCCAGACACAAAAAATTTTGGCAGGTGAAATATTTAGATGCAAGTTTTATGTTCTTATTAGGTGTTAGGCTTAAGACCAGAATGGCTGGCATAATCTTCATTTTGCTATCTCCTTTCCCAGTATCTTGTCTTTCATCACCATTATCACCACCACCACCACCATTAGCATTACTAACGCCATCAGCGTCAGTGTCACCACACCTATTATTACCACAGCCATCACCATCATCATAATAATATAATGTGCTGAATGATCCATTGCCAGGTGATGACACTAATTTTGAAGATTATGGAAATCTTGGGAAGTGGGACCTAACTAGAGTAAACAGATTGCTCCCTCCCCCCTCTCTCTTTCTCTCCTCTCTCTCTCTCTCTCTCTCTCTCTCCTCTCTCTCTCTCTCTCTGTGGTGTGTGTGTGTGTGTGTGTAAGTGTGTGAAGGTGCCCTCAGGCCATGACGTATGAACCTCTTCACCATACCTTTCTTATCATGGATTAAAATACCTGACACTGAGATAAAAGAAATCCTTCAGTTGTTTTCCTCTAGCTGTTCTATTGCATTTTGTCATAGCAACATAATGTCTAACAAACATAGGAAATTTAGTATTGAGAGATGTAGTTACTGGCGAGACTTTCTGATCATGTGGTTCACAGGTCTTTGAAACTGGTTTGTGCAAGGCATTTGGAAAAATCTGAAAGGGTGGGCTAGAATTCTGTTGCTACAGAAGTGCTAGAATGCTGGGTGTCATACAGGATATAGGACATATCTCCCATGCAAGTGTTGGGTCCTAGGTCCTCAGTTATTGCGTTGTGAAGGCTGATGTAAGCCACTAGAGATTAGTTTTGAGATTATAGGCTGGCCCTGCTAGCGCAAGAGTCTAATTTCCTTGTTGGTACCATATGAAAAGCCACTTCAGCAAATGTCCACTGCCATGGTCCAAGCGGCTTCAGCCTTCATGCCGTCTCTGCTGAGAAACAGTGGTAAGAATAGACCCTCCTTAAAATGACTTCTGGCAGGCATTTTATCACAGAGAGGACAGAAATAATTGAAACAGGAAATTGGTACTGACAAGTGGGGAAACCTGACCATGTGGTTAGCAAGCCACTGCAGATGGTTTGCATGAAGAATGTGGAACTATTTGGAGATGGGATCTATAGAAACCCTGGGTAGTGTAAGCAAAGATTAACGGGTCATTCTGTCAGGCATTTAGAAATCCAGAATGTCAACAGAAGTTCAGTCAGCAAAGGACAGGTTCATGATGGTTCAGAGGCAGAAACAATGCTTTTGGGAACAGCTAGAGGGCATACATGTGACATTCTGGCGAAGAATCTGGCTGTGTTCTGCCCATGTTCTAAAGTCTGAGTGAGGCTGGCTGACCTCAAAAATAATGAACTAATTTATTTAGTGGAGTAGATTTCAAGAGCAGCATAGCATTAGGGTGTGATATGATTATTATTTGCTGTCCTTGGCCAGATTTATGGTGAGCAAAATATAGCAGAATGATCTGAAAAAATGTTCAGGTTGGTGAGGAAAGAAGTTTGAATCCCTTAACACTGGAGATAAAGCAGATGCAGACAGAGTGGCCTGCTGTGGTTAAAGAGACTAGAGCAAGCAAAGAGAGACCATGCTCCTCACTTCATACTAAACAATAGGGGAACTGTCTGCTGTCTTGAGGACAAGAACCTCTAGCAGAAAAGGGATCCAGGATATGAAACTGAACACTCATTTGGAAGTGTTTCCTTTAAAAGAGAGAGTCTAAAAAAATAAAGCCTACAGGGTGCCCGACTCTAGATACATACTCACATTAAGGCTACTGCAGATGTGGTAAAAAAGGGCCAAGCAGAATTTGTCATGATTTATATAGTGATTGTACATGTGATATATATTATCCACAAATATTTATATATAGCATATATTTAAATATATAATCTTATATCTTTACATATAATATAACATATAACATGCAGCATATAACAACATATAACATATAATATAAAATATAAATATAAAGTATAAAATAGAAAATACATAATATATAATATATAATACACAATACATAATACATACTATATAGTATAATGCATAATGTATAATAATATATGATATATAGTATGTAGTATATATTATAATAGTATATAGTATATCTATATAATAAATATAAAATAATAAATGAATATATATAAATATATGACTTATAATCTACAGCATAAAACATATAACATATAGCATAATATCTAGCATAATAGATAATATAACATATAGTATATAGTATGTGATATGTGACATATGATATGTGATATATAGTATACAGTATATACTATATAGCATATAGTTTATAGTATTTATCATATAATACATATCATACAATACATAACATATAACAAACAAACATATAACATATAACTCATAATGCATAATGTATAATATATAAGTATAGCATATAGTATAGAATATACATTTATAAATGGTATATTTATATATTATATATTTATATATGATTATATATGATTTGTATAATGTTTTATATAGTGATGATTTATATAGCACTGATATACAAGGACAAAGAATGAAAGAGATGTTGAGACTTGCACCAAGATTCCAAAAATCAAAAAACAAAACAGAATAAAATCACCTGATGAGGCCAGGTAATACACAGCCAGGATTCCAGGATGTTGGAGATATCAATTCTGTGGGACATCTGAATAGGGAAGTTGTAGACAGTATATGGATCTTGCTTAATAGAGAAGCAATGCTACTCTAGGTGACAGGGTCCCAGGGATGAGGCCACTCACACCCACAAGAACCCAGATGATTCTACCATGAGCTCTAGCTTCTGAACACAGATCTGCAGGGCTTGACGTTTACCCTTTTAGATTATTCTCTTGCTTTGGTCTGGCACTTGCTTGCCATTCTCCTGTGCTTCCTTTTTAGAAAGTCAGCGTTTTACAGCAGATGTTGGCGAGAATGTGGAGAAAGAGGAACACTCCTCCATTGTTGGTGGGATTGCAAGCTGGTACAACCACTATGGAAAGCAGTTCTGGCGATACCTCAGAAATTGAACATGTGTTACCTGAGGACCAGCTATACCCCTCCTGGGTATATACCCAGAAGATATTTCAACATGCAACAGGGCCACATGCTCCACTATGTTTATAGCGGCCTTATTCATAATAGCAGAAGCTGGAAAGAACTCAGATGTCCTTCAACAGAAGAAGGATACAGAAAATGTGGTACAATTTACACAAAGGGGGTACACTCACCATTAAAAATAATGACTCATGAAATTCTTAGAAAAAGGGGAGCTAGAAAAATCATCCTGAGGAGTGACCCAACACAAAAAACACACATGGTATGCACTAGATAGCGGTATTAGCCCCAAACACACAATACCTAAAGCAACCATAAACCTCTGAAATCAAAAGAAGAGGAAGACAAAGTGAGGGGGCTTTTGTCCTTTTTAGAACGGTATCAAAAGATTCAACCAGAGCTCCCAGGATCTAAAACCCCAGCCTAAACAGCAGGGCAAGCTGTCCTCTGAGAGGCTTAACCAGCCTGACTCAGACAAACCAGACTCCAGAGCAAACAGTGGATGGGCTTGAGGACTCTTAAAAAAAGATAGGTGGAAGGATTGTGGGCCTAAGGAGATAGGAACTGCAAAAGGAAAGATCAACGAGTAATGAATGAACCCTTGGAGTCTCAGAGCGAATCCCAACCGTGGAGCATACCTGTTACACGACAGGCTCCATGGGCTGGACCTAGGCCCCCCTGACATATGTTTAAATGTGCGCTTGGTTTTCATGTAGGTCTCAAACATCTGGAGTGGGGGCTATCCCAAAACATAAGCCTGTTATGGAGTAGGTCTTCTAAAAAAAAAAAAAACAAAAAACGTTGTTCGTTTTCCTGGAATATTATTTTTTTAATATCTATTGTATTCAGTTTTCAACTACTTCTTGAGAAATTTTTATAGTATGTTCATAGGGAACGACTAAATTTATATATTTTTTTGGGTTACACTTGATTCACTATTTCAATATATTTGGCTTTGTTGAAGGAGCTTATTGTGGTTCCTGAATTTTTTTAAACATAACTCAAAAAAGTATTGCTTGTTTAAAGGGCCCTCTATAAAATTCTTGTATAAGTATATCTGACCCTTGGGTATTTGCTTTTTTGGGTTTCTTTTCATTTTATTCGTTGATGCTTTTTAAATTTTTTGATTTGCTGAAAATAAAAATTAAAAAAAAAAAAAAGAAAGTCGGGCGTTTACTCTCGTCACGGATACTAGATGTATGCAAGCTGATTTGTTTATTTTAAATGTTTAATTTAACTGTAAACCTGGAGTTCACAGTTAAGAATCTATAACATGGGTATGGGATGTAAAAACCATGCCAGGAAGCTTACTAGGTAGAGCAGGTCGAGACTCTGGGAGACTCGGTGGGCACACACTTGAGACTTAGGTGGTACTCCTTGATCCTTGCCAGACTCCTTGCCCCAGAACACGTGCCATGACCCTCACATAAAAGAAACATGTCCTATCCCAAAACAGAGTTCCCTATGCTAATGAGGTATCTAGAGGCCCTGAGGGCTTTAGCCAATAAACTTCCTTTCCAGACATTTCTCCCTGCAAAAAGTATTTAATCTTTGGTCAGACCCTGAGAAAGGGGTTTTGCATCCATTTTCCGCTATGAACAGCTAATAAAAAGGATATGGTTAAACATGGACTTTCGCTTTCATCAAGACTCACTTCATCAAGACCCACTGTGAGAAACCTGGGCCTTTGTCTACAGACTTGTAGCACAACTCTCCCATGCAAGGCCCATCTGTGCTTGCCTAACTCTACCAAGCTAAGGATAGATACCACGGAGCTAAACTGGAACTCCACACACCCCCTTGCAACTGGCACCCAACATGGGGCCTCAGGACCATGCCATTCTGGTTGGGGGCCATGGCTGCCTCCTTACAGGAGAATGGCCCAATTGTCAGTCTGCATCCTCTGGGAAGTTCTTGGTTGTGTTTCCACATGCCACTGCTGGGCTGGTGCTGGGCTTTAGGGGAGTGTCGAGGCACAGCTCTGACGGGTGGGGAATATAGTCTGAGGTGATGGAGAAGCTGGAGCTGACTCCAGGGTCCCTGGGCCTGTGATGAGGCCGGGGCCATGGGGTTCTCTGACTCTTGAACATACAGAGGTGCTCTGGGAGTCTCAGGAGAGCAGAGAATGGAGTCAGGGCCAGTAGGCTGGAGACTGGTGTCTAGCCCAGTGCAGGAGGAGGGAGAAGGGTAGCTTGGGTTTAGCTCATGTGGGTCTGTAGACAAAGTCTTCCCCAGGTTTCTCACAGTGAATCTTGCTGAAAGCAACAGTCCATATTTAATCATATCCTTTATTAGCTATTCATGGAAGAAAATGGATGCATAATCCCTTTCTCAGGGTCTGACTAGAGATTAAATACCTTTTGCAGGGAGGAATGTCTGGAAAAAAAAGCTTATTGGCTAAGCCATCAGAGTCTCTAGATACCTCATTAGCATGGAGAACTCTGTTTTGGGCCTATGTGACCATAGGACATGTTTCTTTTATGTGAGGATCATGGCACGTGTTCTAGGCCAGGAGTCTGGCAGGGAGTGGGAAGTTGCCTAAATTTCAGGTGTGTGTCCACTGAGTCTCCCGAGTCTCGACCTGCTCTACCCACCAAGATTCCTGGCATGGTTTTATATCCTGCACATGGGCTCTTGTGTTTTAACACCTGGTCTTTAGCTGGCGGCACTGTTTTCAAGGCTGTGGTAGCTTTGGAACATGTGGCCTTCCTGGATATCTTAGGCCACTAGGGGAGATTCTAAGAGTTATATCCCAGCACTTCTTCTTGGCTGAGCTCTCCATTTGCTGGTGGTACCATGTCAGAATCCATGGCAGAAAGCTCCTACAGCCACGGACCAAGTACTCTAACCACCATGTCTTCTATCCTACAAAATTATTAGTTGAACACACCTGTCTCTATTCCCTTGAGATGCTTCTGTGTTTGGCAAAGTGATGATAAAAGTAGTTAATATGGTGGGAATTCTTTTATGGTAGCTCAAAAGATCATAATAGCAATAGAAATGTGGAGAGTAAGATGGTTCAGATGGGAATAAATACATTATTTATGTTTCATTAGAGCCAAGAACCTACTACATTTTATCCATGCCCTGAGACCTTGTGGGATGCTGATTTTAGAGATGTGGGCTAATTAATCTGGCATAGAAATTTAAATGTCTCTCAGTTTTCGAGATGTGGCATGGTTATTGATAGTTACTTTAAGACAGATTTATGCTGAGAATCAAGATCAAAAAGGAGAGAAAAGGGACTTGAAATGTATAACTTATACAGAATACATACAACAAAAGTTGTAGACAAGAAAGATGAATAATATTACTAAAAACAAACCAGGTACATTCCACTGAGACTATAGGAAAGTTTAAAATCTTTTTGATAACTTAATACATAGGTACTACATATACATCATACATTATTCCTGACTCTCCTCTTGTAAGTCTTTTTTCTATGCCACATCTCTCAAATTTATGATCTTGTATTTACATATTTTTACATGTGTATACATATGCCTATATATGTATACTATTTGTATTTGTATACACATATGTACATGAAGATTATATTAATGTATGCATATAAATGCTTGCATGAGTATATAACCTATTGTGTCTGTTTAGCTTTGTTTATATGTGCATGTGTCTAGGGCTGATCTCTTGGGATTGGACAGCCTATGTGGGTATTGTCCTTGGGGACAATCAATTATCTCTTTTTCAACAGTCACTAGCCTCCTGTAGCTCTTTATCTAGGTGTGGAACCATGCAGAATTTCCTCAGCCTGCACTGAGGGTCAACTGGTATTGTCATTTATTCTGGATTTGTTCAAACAACCAAGTGACAGAGACTGTTTCAGAGATACACAATTAGTCAAAATGCAGAAAATAATTGACTGTGGGGTACCCAACCTCAACTGCTACAGATGCAATGCAGCTCCTACATCTAAGGCTCATGGAAAGTCATGAAAGAGTGGGCAGAAAGATTGTAAGAGCCAGATGCTAAGAACATCTGTTGATTTATTATGTCTGCTGGACATTACAGGGAAAATGCACCCATGAACTTTCAACTATAAGGAAAAGTTTTCTGAATAAATCTTAGAAACTGGTAGACTTCATCCATCACAGGATCAGGAATGTAAAGGCTTTAATTCTTTTAAAATGCTTTGAGAAGAGAGCTTTGGATCGCCCTGTTTTTATAAGACCATCTAGAGAGATGTTTTATTGCGTTTGGCCATCTAGGCACTCAAGTTGCTATAGCTAGGGGATTAGGAAATGTCTTAAGTTACTGGCAGGTGTTGATATTGTCCATATAATGCTACTGTGCAGACTTCCTTTAAGATTTAAAGGAAGGATTGGGGGACAAGTAATCTGTGCCAGAACCAGGATTGTTAGTTGTCATCCCTTAAGGGAAAGTGTACTAACTTATGAGGATGAAGTTTAATTTTTAATGGAGATCCCGACATGTTGGAGATGCCAGACATATGAAATGTCTACTAAGAACAGCTACATGCAAGTAAAAAAGATTTACTTATTTTTATTTTATGTGTATAGGTGCTTGTGCTGAATGTATGTCTGTGCCTGTGGAGGCTAGAAGAGGGGATTGGATCCATGTGGACTGGTCCAAGCAAGCATGGAACATACCCCATGGAGCTGTGAGCAAGATCTTTTATTTCCAAAGTTTTTCTGTCAGCACCTGGTGAAAAGACAAATTAATCAATACAATCATTAATAATCATCCCCAAGCCACCTATCACCCCCTAACTCCCACCATCACCAGCATCACCACCACCACCACCATCACATCATTATTACTGCCATACCCACTGTACTACACTTGTCATGACTATCATTATCACCATAATCATCACTGCCCTCACTAATACATCACTATTGCCAATATGACTACTAACACACCTGTAATCAGTGTCACTACCACCGCTGCCACCACCACCACCACCACCACCACCACTACCACCACTATCATTATCATCACCATGGTCATCACTCACAGCTCCATAGTATGAATTTAAAATAGCAGATTATATGTGCTATCCCATTTGAATATCCTATTCATGAATTCAGGACAACTTCTTTGGTACTCAACACGTGCCTATTGTTATAGTAGATATCAAACATGAAGTTCAGGCACACTCATTTACTTCTATGTCTTAAAATTGAATAATTAAAAAAGTAATATATTGTATTGGATATTATAATTGTTGTCAACACTTGTAAAAATTTAAGACTAGATCCCAGAAAGCATCATTGGTGGAGGTCATTGTAGTCATAGTGTGAAAGATCAATCAGAGTTTGTTGTAGAAAAAGGAGAACAATTTTATATCTAGGTAAAGTTCATGTTTGAAAAATTGAGCAACCTTTTGAGAACTATGTCATACCTGCATCCAATACTTGAATGGCAAGAACTAAGACCAGATCATGAAAGATACTATTATCTAAGCAGAGGAACTTAGAGTCATATTCAAGGCACAGTGTCACTGAGTTATATGACAGAGGGGAGAAACAAAGCAGAACTTTTTTCTTTAATTAATTATACATCCTGATCGCTGCCCTCTTCCAGGTTCCCCTCTCGTACAATTCCTTTCCCTATTCCCCCTCCCCTTCTCCTGTGAGAGTGTGGGCCCACCATCTTGGATATCCTCTGACTCTGGCAATCAAGTCTCCATCAACTTTTATGTTAACAACAGTTTATAATTTTTGAAACTTATATACTTTGCGAAGCTCTTTACATGGATGAAATAATATTAATTTTCACACCATCTTACAGAGGTCCAGTTGATTACTGTGAGTACCTCATATCCTTATGCACCTCTGCTGGCATCATGAGTATGTGCTGATGTGTGCAGTTTGAGCATAAAGTAGAACTGCTTCTGGAAAACCATAAGCATAATTCTTCTAATAAAGGAAAGGGAAAAACAGATGCTCATCACAAGTGGAATTCATCCTGTATTTGCTATTATTGTAGTCAAGTTTGATTTACTTTTTTTCTAATATTAAATTCTTTGCCAATAAATTCTGTGGACTTTAATATTTGGCAATTTACAGAGTTCTAAATCACTGTTTTAAAATAAAACTGTAGTGAATCTTGTCCTAGGTTCTCTGGTTGTGTTATTTCTGATTTTCTATTATTATTATGATTTGCCCTGGCTGACCTTGAACTCACTATATAGACCAAGATGGCCTTGAACTCACAGAGATCTGGCTGCCTCTACCTCCCAAGCACTGAGATTAAAGATGTGTGCCACATGCTTGCCTCCTGTTTTTCTAATTTCTTAACTGGTACTTGGGTAGACCATTCCTGATGTCATTAAAAGATGTTTCAGCAGAAGACAGGAGCTCTTTGTCAATTAGGATGTCCTAATTCACTTGACATTTGAAGTTCAGAGCACAGAAACTGTTATTTTAATATTTGAAAGCCTTTCTCTTAGTCTATGTTTCTTATTTCATTCAGATTAAGTTATTTGTTAATGGTTCACCATTGTTGTGTTTTGAGTAGTTGTTCTCAAAGTTGGTTTGGGGCCCAATTGGAGACCCTGAGTTTCTTTTGGGGTTCCATAATATCATTATTACTTTCATACTATCAAAATGTTATTTGCTTTATGTATTGCATTCTTTTAGGAATGTACAGTAGAATTTCCCAGAAACTACATAATCCCTTATGTCAGAAGTGGAGATGAGAATTTAGTTATGCACTAAACCAGGTAGTAAAGAAATCCACAGAAATATAAGACAATCACACTCTACTAAGCTTTTAAAAAATATAACAAAATTTCACTAAAATTTTATTCCTATTAACAAATAATCATGTTACACTATAATGTACTGATTTAAAGTTTTAATGTAGAAATTCAATAAATTAACAAATGTAACATTTATTAACTACTATAATCTGCATAAAATTTTTCTTTGGGTTCCTTAGAAATGATAAGAGTGTAACAAGAGTTTTGAGGCTAACATGCTTGAGAATGGTGGTTTAGGGAATTCACTGTAGACAATTTCTCATTGAGTTTACCAGGAGGGATATATGTCCTGATATGCCTGTGTTCCTGGCCATATTTTCAGAAAGAAAAAAAGGAAAAGAAAACAAGTACACTAAAAATTCATGTGTGTGGGGTCTTTGGTCTCCTGGTGTTGAGTACCGCTATTGCACACCTGTTTCCATGGTAACTAAACTTAGCTGACACCTGTGGCCTATTAACAACCTTTCTTAGCTCTAGCAATTCCATAGGGCAATGAGCATCTGGGAATAATTAGGGAAGTTGGCAAGGAAGTTTCCTTGAGCAGGAAATTGGTTCCTCTGGAACTTGTTAAACATTAACTCTACAGGCAAGATGATGAAAACACTTACTGGAATTAACAATAGTGTTCAAGTCTTCTGGGGACACTTACCAAGAGCAAACAGTGTCAAGAATTAGGGACTCGGAGTTTATTCTTAAAGGTTTAGACATCATCTTTAAGTTATGGTGAGGGAGCAATTAGTTTAAAACGATGCCTGACATTTTAACAAAGACACACTCTCCCTGGGGCTAACATGGGTCTAGAATAAGGTGAGAGATGTAATTAAGATCCGTGTTAAACCCATATGTTCATGGAGTTTCTTTGGCCACAGTAATATTTACAAAGGCTTGCCAAGCCCGGAGAAGTGGGTCAGACTTATAGTCTCACCCCGTTGGGAATGTCTAACACCTTGATCAGTCTCAACTCAATAAAGGCAATAGATTTTTGCTCTAAGCCTTGAGCAATATTAATATGCAAATCTAAAGTAAAACAAAACAAATAAATAAACAAGCACAGAATATATTACATTTTTTTTCCTGAAAATAAAAACACTGAGGACTTAGAAAGAGAGAGAGAAAAAAGTATCCAAGCCAGAAGTTTCTACCACATTGATACACCACACAGGCTACAGGTGAACTCTCTATCCTGCCTGATAGACTGGGTAGGTACCCAGCTCTACAGTAGGCTAAGCCTAGACCTTGCAAACTTGTCAGTCTGTCAGACAAGGTGTTGATTCTTTAATTTCCTATGCCTTCAAATGGCAAACATTTCAGTTCTATCTGAAGAGTAAACAGCTTACATCCAGGAGGGTATAGGCAGATGCAGGAAATGCTTACATGTGAAAATTCTGTAAGCACAGAAATTAAATAACGGGGCATCTGAGCACCTGCTATAAGGGAGCACTTAACTGAGCACCTTGTGTCCCAACTCAGTGCTTGTCTTAGTGTTATAGTCTGGACACTGTTCATTTTCAGTATGAGGAAACATATGAGGTGGAGTGACAAAAATGGATATAGGGCCATTTTCCTTTTAATTCCAAGCCTCCCCCTTGCCATAGCTAGTGCCCACCAAGTATTATTTTCTTCTATAGCTAACATATACAAAGATATCACTTTATGTTAGATCCTAAAAGAGGGGTCTCAGAATTGACATTGATCTGGAATCTATATGGGCTCTTGGTAAAGACAAAAAGCACATAAAGAGCAAAAACCATGTAAGCAGTAACTCAAGACAGCCTAAGTGTTTGAAGATGTATCACAAATCAATGACTTTATCTATGTACTTATGTACTACCTATTTCTATCTATCTATCTATCTATCTATCTATCTATCTATCTACCTATGTATCATCTATCCATCTATCTATCCATCTGCCTAATTTATCCAATCTATTTTGGCCTTAGGCTTGATAGGTTAAGAAAAGAATGTCTAGGAAAGTGATATTTATATTAGCCCTTGTAATTTTAATAGAAGGGTCACAGAGAGTGGGTGGCAGAGTCCTGACTGAAAGGAAAAGCAAAAGGTTTTATGATGAAAAGAAAGAAATCCCAGACAGGGAACTTGGTAAGAGTATGGCACCAGAGAGGCATTAAAACCAGATGCATCAGATCTTAGTAAGTCATTAAGGGAACTACAGGAAAGATTCAATGGAGAGCCTAGAGATATGGCTGAGTGATCAAGAGTGCATTCATACTGCAGATGACTGGAGTTTAATTCTCAGCACCCATCTCATATTGCTCACAACCACTTCTAACTCTAGTTCTAGGGGATCCAAGGTCTCATGCCTACTTTGTTGCCTACTTACAAAAAAACCCCACTTTTACAAAAGGCTGTATTCTTTTGTAATTTATTTAATCATAATTTGCTATGTGTTCTGATTAAATGTTTAATTACATAAACCATTCTCATTTAAACATAAACAACAAGGCTATAAATTTTAAACTTATCTTCTCAAATAGGAAAAATGACATGCCTTTATTTGATGACAGTGATTTATTTCTAACTATGCCACAAAAGGAGGTTATATTAAAAAGTCAGGATATTGGACTTGAGAGATGACTCAGTGGTTAAGAGCATTGACTGCTCTTTCAGAGGTCCTGAGTTCAATTTCTAGCAAGTACATAGTGGCTCACAACCATCTGTTGGGATGGGATCATGGGATCCAATGCCCTCTTCTTGTGTGTCTGAAGACAGCTACAGTATGCTTATATAAATAAAATAAATAAATCTTAAAAACAATAAAAGTCAAGATCTTTGTAAGAGATATATTGATTTTCTAATTTTTTTAAAAATATTGATTTTCACACAATAAGGTTTCTTTATAATTTCTATTATTTTAATTTATGGTTTTGTTTACTTTGGTGAAACACTACTCTATGTGATTTCTACGTTTTCATGTTCAGTGTGGGTAAGGGTGTATATACTCTGTTACCTCTTCATTTGAAAGTTTGAAAACAAGGTGTTTTTCTTCCTTCCCTTTCAAGGTCTGATTATTTATGTTTTATTCTTTTTTTTTTTTTGTTTTTTTTTTTTGTTTTTTTTTTTTCGAGACAGGGTTTCTCTGTGTAGCCCGGGCTGTCCTAGAACTCACTCTGTAGACCAGGCTGGCCTCGAACTCAGAAATCCACCTGCCTCTGCCTCCCAAGTGCTGGGATTAAAGGCGTGCGCCACCACCGCCTGGCTTATTTATGTTTTATTCTTAAAGACAGTTATGACTGGACCAAGATTTAGAAGTAGAAGTTCTCAGTGAGGACAGCCAATATCCTTAGGCAATTTGTTTCTGGTAATTTTCCTGGTAATTTGTTCCTGGTAATTTTTCCTTAGGCAATTTGTTCCTGGTAATTTTCCTGGTAATTTGTTCCTGGCTTCCTTCATTCTCTTGGACCAAAGTTTAGCATATTCTGCAGCCTCTGACTCATTTTTCTTAGTGTGTCATTTCCACAGCAGCAACTTCTGTGGCCATGGCTTCTCATAGAAAGTAGGATGTTTGTGTTCATCATCCACTTTGATGAGTTTCTGACAGCCAATAGCTGGGAACTAGATATTCTGCTTCATCTTGACATGGGTAACCATGGGTAGTGGCTCTCAACCTGTGAGTCATGACAATCCTTTTATAGGAGTCGATTAAGACCATTGGAAAACACAGATTTTTGCATTATGATTCATAATGATAGCAAAATTACAGTCATGAAGTAGCAATGAAAATAATTTTATGGTGTCAAGAGAGTCACCAAATGTATATTATATATATTGAGTGGTTGTCAACCTTCCTAATGCTGTGACCCTTTAAAACAGTATATGTGTAGCATATATATAATATATGTACATGTATTATATGTAATATAGAATATAATATATAAATTATATACTAGTATATATATTATATACACCATTTTATATAGTATACATAGTATTATAGCATATATTATATATGTACACTATATTAGATATAGTATATACTATGCAATATTTAATTACCGTATACTTAATATATACTTAATAATATATGATATTATAGAGTGTAATATATATTGTATATATACTTTAATACAGTATATGTGCATATATATGGAAATATGTATTATATATATAATCTGAACTTTCTTAATGCTGCAGTGTAGGCAGCTGTGTTTACAGTTGCAAAGTCGTATGACTAGCACCTGACAATGTAAGCAGCTGGCTTCCAGCGTGGCCAGCTCAGCTAAACTGGTAAACAAGTCCTTTGTGCATGTGTCGGCCTTGTGCTCCTCCCGAGTGGGCTTATGCTAATGAGGTATTGGCAGCTTAACCTATCCTGAGAGAACACATCACCGAGCCTGCCTAGGGCAGTTATATAAGCAGCTCATTTCTGCTGCTTGGGGCCCCCGGCCATAAGTCCCCGTCCCCTTTCCCGTTCATAAGTCAAGAGTCGTTCCTGGAATAAAGCTGACTGGAAGGATCCAACCGTGTCATGTCTTACTTGCTGGTCAAGGCGGATGCAACACTGCAGTCCTTTAATATAGTATATATAACAGTATATAATATATATGTGTATATATAGCATATATATACTGTATTAAAGGGTTGTAGCATTAGGAAGATTGACATGTGTGTATTTTATATATATATACATATATTATATTATATTTTATATATAATACATATATTATATTAATGGATCACAGTATTTGAGAACCACTCACTCACCTAGAAGATGCCATTTCTTTTGCTTACTCTTTACCTGGGATGATTTCTGGGTTTGGTCCCTAACTGACTTTCTTTCAGTCAGCAAGTAACTGTTCAGTTTAGTGGGGTTTCCTCCTGTAGCTGGTAACATTTCACAGCAACACAGGATACTTCATGAATTTTCATGTCAACCTTGTGCTGTAGAGGACACATTGACTTCTGGCATCTCAGCAAACACTGCTCTCTGTCATTTGAAATTTAGTATGATCTCCTCTGTAACCTAATATGTGATTATTTCTGCAAGTGTGGTACCTCAAGCTGAGCACATGTGCACACACACAGGCATTCATACACTCATCTACTTTCTGCTTTATCACAGGGTTCATCAGTCAATCAATGTACTTGATTATCTGGTCAGGCAGTAACTCAGCTTCTCCTGGTTATAGACTTCTAGTATATCTGCTCCACTTGGCTGATTCCAGGATGTCATCCTTGGCTGCTTCCACCACAGAAAAGTCTGGTTATTGCTGTAACCTGGATAGTTTTGGTGATTCAAAATGAACAAACCAATGTCATACAGAGACATTCAAGCAATTTTAAAATTGGTAAACTTAATATTTGATAGACCATAGGACTTTCAGAAGGCGGAGTAAAAATAATAAATGATTTACTACTAGTATGAATTCTGACAGCTCATGAAAATACTATTTCTGAAAGTCCCTTTAAAGTTGATTTTCATGGGCATTGTTGCACTGTAACTTTGTTCCTTTTCTATATTTATAACCTCTTAAGTCTATTGATGGCTATAATTCCAGTGACTTTTCTCAAGGATTTAGGAATGTTCAATTGAGACCCAGGTTACAAAAACAAGCCCTACTGTGTCCCAGAGTTTCCTGTGCACTGGGACTATGAAGAAATACAATAGTTCATTATCATACAAATGTGGCTGGTACACAATGACCACTTCTAAAGGAGATGCAAATGAGGAGACAGACTTAGTATTTCACTAAAAATCACTCTGGTAGGTGGTATTTCTTATTAAGCTTCATGAAAGGGTGCAGTCTCTCTTGTTTCTCTACTCTCAGTCAGAAACTGTAGGAAATAGAAGGCACAGTTGCAAAGATTGTAGGAGCCAAAGGTATCAAGGATAATAGGAGAACATGGGTCACAGAATCAACTAACTATGAGCAGAGCTCATAGGGCCTCATAGAGACTGAAGTGGCAGTCATGTAACTTGCGTGGGTCTGACCTACGACCTCTCCATACATGCTGGTGTTGTTTAGCATGATGTGTTTTGGAGACTCCTAACAGTGGGAGTGGGTAATTTCTCTGACTCTTTTGCCTGCTCTTGGGAACATATACCTCCTACTGAGTTGCCTCATCCAGCCTTAATATGAAGGTTTATGCCTAGTCTTATTGCATCTGGTTCTGCCGTGTTTGGTTGATATCCCTGAGAGGCCTACTCTTTTCTGAAGGGAAATGGAGGAGGAAGAATGGATCTAGTGGGGAGGAGAGATGGGGGGAACTGGGAGGAGTGTAGGCAGGGAAGATTGTGGTCAGGATATATTGTATGAGAGAAGGATGAATAAAAAGAAAAGATATTAAAAATGAAGGCACACTCACAGGAATTTCAGAGATAATATTTATGATAATATTTCACCAGGGCACAGTTACCTCCATCTTCTGTGGGGGATCCAGAGGGGAGGTGGAAGCTAGAAACAGCATAAGCTAAAAGTGAATTCTAACTCATTTGATCTGAAATGGAAAAGAGAAATGAATGCTACCACAGACAAGAAGTAACAGTAGATGGCTGCCTGACAAGATCAGCCATGGTAGAGGAGCCAAGCCCTGCCAGAACCATGGTTCGAGGACAGGAAGGAAGTTAGAGAACACCTACCTTGACTTTTTGCCACCCTCTAATCTACTGTAGGTGTCATAAATGTGATGAATACAACCAGCAGAGGCTTAGGAGTGTAGGCTTTGTATATATACAAACACCTATGTGTCTATGTAGGAGTGTATGTGTATTCATTGCTCCATAAGCCACTGTGACACAGAGTAGAACTGATCAGAGGAAGGCAATGAAGGGAAAGAAAATTTTGAGTTCAGGAGAATAAGGAGCCAAGATCTGTTCTAAACAACTGAAGCCAAGTGTCACGTGAGTTTTAAAATCATAGCAGAAGAATCAACCAGGAGCAGCTGGCCTGTGGGGATTGTTATGAACAACACTGGACACTGGAGATATAATCACAGTTGTACTTATATTTTGTGAGGGCTCTGTGTTTTGAGAGCATTTACACTTTTCATTACTTAGCAGCAGAATGTTTTTAACTGGCTATTAAATTATATAAAATATAAAAATATTAAAATATTTTATTTTGTTGATTGTTCCTTTGAAGCCATGATCAAAATTTCTTGCATTTAGTGATTTGTTTTAATGAATTATCTAGTATTACATAGCTTTCCTTAAAGTAACATTTACTACATAGAAATATGTAGGAGGAGCTAAGGTGGGAGGAGTTAGGAGAGGAAAAGGAAGAGGAGGAGTTAGGAGAGGAAGAAAAAAAAGGAAGAGGAGGAGCGAGAGAGAGCAGAGATGTAGGAGGATGGAGAACCACACAGGTATGGAGAGCACTCATGGGGAACAACTTATAAACATAATTAGGTTAGTTAATTGGGATACAACTCTCTTTGTATGGGCATCTTGTTATTAATCATTATCAAACATATAAAGCCTTTGATTAATCTATAAGAATTAGAGTCTCATTCTCTTACTGGGCCCGCATGGTCTGGGCAATGCCCTGCCTTGCGGAGACAGTGTGGAAGATTGGCAGAGCCATCTCTCATGCTGGCATTTAGTGGGTGGCAGGACTGGTGTTTCTGGCAGCTGGTTCTAGCTGCAGGGTGCACTTGGCCTCAGGATGAGAAACATGGTGGCTGGGCTAGGCAGAGCCGCTGCAGCTTAGATAGTCAGCCTGAGCTAGAGGCCTTTTAAAATAATTACTACAACAGAAATATCTATATATGTTTTTGTGTGTGTATACACAATAAACAATCTATTGAATTGGAAGCTCAGATTCCCTCTTTCTGATACCCTTAAATCATCTAGGTAGAAAAAAATAAGTGCTAGAAAGTGTGCTTGATTCAAATTACGTAGGGGAAGTTGGACTGCTTCTCCACAATGGAAGTAAGGAAGATTATGTCTGGAGTAGGAGATCCTGTGATTAAAATCTAGAGAAAACTTCAACAACCTAATCTAGATGGGTCACTCCTCCAGGAAAAGAATCAGGATCTGAGGTTCTTGCTGAGGGTAGAGGAAAAACACAATGGGTAGTAGAAGGTAGTTATAAATACCAGCCAAGGCCACATGATAAGTTGTTGGAATGGGAATTATAATTGACATGAATGTTTCTGTCATATTTTATTAGTAATGTGTTTGTGCAGATATTTCTGTTTTCTTTTCTCAATTTCTTTATATTGAAATTTAATATCAATTAGGAGAATGTCCCTTAAGAAACATTGCCACCTATTTTAAAATTTGTTTGTGGTCATGCATGGGATAGTCACATCATGTTAGTGGTAATTGTGATCTTGTTATTGACATGGAAATTAAGCATGACATAAGGAGATATGATTGTGTGTCAGGTCGACAAGGGTTGGACTTTTGATGGCTATTCTTGGTTGTCAACTTAACTGCTAAAACTCAAATGGCTGTGCACACTTGTGAGGGAATTTTCTTAATTAAATTATTTGAAGTGGGAAGACCCACCTTTAATCCAGATATTCAGAGGTGAGAAGATCCACCATACCTTTCATGTAGAGTACATGGAAGAAGGAAGCTTTTGTTTTTACTTGCTTGTCCTCACTCTCTCTGAAAAATTTATTCCTTCACTGGTATTAGCTTCTACTTCTCACGATTCTGGCATATACCGAAGACCAGCTGAGATATCCAGCTTTAAGGCTGAACAACTACTCGATTCTTGGACTTTCTATTGGTAGACAGCCATTGTTGGACTAGCTGGACTGCATCCTGAAAATCCTTTTTCTATATACTACATACATACATACATGTGTATTTACACCCCCACCTACAAATACAGCCATATATATATATATATATATTTACACACATATATATGTATGTATAAAACATGTTTATATTTTTTTATTTATATAGTATCATTGCAATATGTTATTTTAACTGCTACATTGTTATTATGATGTATCCTGAATCTAATAAGGGGAATTATTCCATTGTCCATTTTTACTGCTTAAAATTTTTTCTTGCAGAGTTAACAGAGAAATATGTGTAAATTATTTTTTAAAGCTATGATGTGAAGACTAGAAATAAATACACTGGGAATACCCATACTTCCTTCAACATAGAAAAGTGGCAATCATACCTATTTTGTTTATAATATTAAACCTTATGTGCACAATTTTGTTTGCATAAATTCTTTCATGCACACTGCTGAGAGTCTTTTCTTTATATTTTAAAAATAACCATGGACATCTTTTCATGTAAACACAGAAAATATTCTAATATATCATGGCCTTGCATTTATTTATATGCCTTTCTTTTGATGAACAGTTAGTGGTTTTTAGTTTTTCCCATTGTTTAATAGAATCATAAGATGAATATCCTTTAAGTTGTATAATTCATTTCCTTAGAAAATGAAGTTAAATTTTGTGTAAAAGAAATTATATTTTAACTTTGATAAAAATTGTCAGATAACTCTTCAGAAAAGTCTTATGCCTCTGTGTCTGACATTGTCTTCCCCTTCATCATCTTCAGCTCCTGTGGATTTCCATCATTAAATTAAATATTAGCTAACTTGAAGGGTGAAAATAATACTTCACTATGATTTTGTTTGTGTTATTTGGGTCATGAATAAAGTTAAACCCCTTATCAGATATGCAAGGTGTCTTTATGCTTATATTATATTTAGTACACACATCAAGTATGTTTACATATCTTCATTCTATGATGTACACACAAACACACACACACACGCACACACACACTTTTTTTGTTTAAATTTAGAATAGTGTTTTCAAAGGTTCCCCATATTGTGGCAGTATTTCATATTGTTTTACATCTGAATAACTCACTATATAGACACACTGCATTTGCTTATGTATTGACCAACTGACACATATTTGGGCTTTAAAATATATGTTATACTGTACTTCACTCACTGTAATATATTTGAACTATCAGACTATTAAATATTGTATATATCTATATACATGCATGATTAGAAGCCCAATTTTGTATTTGTGGGTACTTTAATGAGAAATGAATACTCTTCTGGTCTCCCGTCTGAGCTGCAGAGTTAAGGATGTGGCAGAATTCTCCATACCTAAAACGCCCTGGAGAGGGCTGGTCTCCCAGGAGAGCTGTCACTCCTACGTTCACAGGTGAGACCAACGCGTTTGCTCCAATAACAAGACAAAGAGGAACCAGCCAGGAGACCACATGTTGGGCCCCATTTCGACCCTGGTTTGGGCCTTGTAGACAAACCTGAACCTGGCTCGAGTTTGAGACCTGTCTTAGTCACTTCTGTACCAGAGTGACTCAACAGGACCTGTTTGGCCCTGCCTCTGCTCAGCTGTTGCTGATGTAGAGCTTTGCAATTGGCCTTGTCAGTCACCCCATACCCTCCATCATCCTTCCCTGCCCCCTATGTCATCTCACCCCACCAAAACTTCTCCTCCCTATGCTCCAAGTTTATATAAACAAAAGGTTGTTACATTAAAATTGAGTCCCTGCCTTGACAAGACTCCCAACCTGGAATGTTTCTTTGGGCTGTTGGCACTCAACATCCTGCTCAGCCCCAGAGTGACCCAGCTTGACCCAGACACTCTCTTCTCTCGACTGGACCTGCCGACTTCAAGCTGCCAACAACCACAGGGCACAGGAACCATCTGGTCTCCATCTCTGCCCTGGAGCTAATGTGGTCGCACAGCTTTCTATACCCAAATCCCTCCTAGAGAGAACTGGTCTCCCAGGAGTGCTGACACACCTAAGATCACAGGCTTACTAGCTCAAAGGAGGGATAGCCTCCAATCAGAGATAGCAAGACCAACTAACACCAGAGATACCCAGATGGCGAGAGGCAAATGAAAGAACCTAAGCAACAGAAATCAAGGTTACTTGGCATCATCAGAACCCAGTTCTACCAGTACAACAAGTCCTGGATACCCCAACACACCTGAAAAGCAAGATTTGAGTTTAAAATCATAACTGATGATGATTATAGAAGATTTTAAGAAGGACATAAATAACTCCCTTAAAGAAATACAGGAGAACACAGGTAAACAGGTAGAAGCCTTTAAAGAGGAAACACAAAAATCCCTTATAGAATTACAGGAAAACACAAACAAATAGGTGAAGGAATTGAACAACACCATCCAGGATCTAAAAATGAAAATGGAAACACTAAAATCACAAGGGGAGACTACCCTGGAGATAGAAAACCTAGGAAAGAAATCAGGAGTCATGGATGGAAGCATCACAAACAGAGTACCAGAGATAGAAAAGAGAATCTTAGGTACAGAAGGATACCATTGAAAACACTGGTACAACAGTCAAAGAAAATGCAAAATGCAAAAAGCTCCTAACCCAAAACACCCAGGAAATCCAGGACACAATGAGAAGACAAAACCTAAGGATAATAGATATAGAAGAGAGTGAAGATTCCCAACTTAAAAAGCCAGTAAATATCTTCAACAAAATTATAGAAGAAAACTTCCCTAACTGAAAAAAAAGATGCCCATGAACATACAAGAAGCCTAAAGAACTCCAAATAGACTGGACCAGAAAAGAAATTCCTCTAGTCACATAATAATCAAAACACCAAATGCACAAAACAAAGAAAGAATATTAAAGGCAGTAAGGGAAAAAGGTCAAGTAACATATAAAGGCAGACCTATCAGAATTACACCAGACTTCTCAACAGAGACTCTGAAAGCCACAAGATCCTGGGCAGACATCATACAGGCCCTAAGAGAACACAAATGCCAGCCCAAGCTACTATACCCAGCAAAACTCTCAATTAACTTAGATAGAGAAACCAAGCTATTTCATGAGAAAACTAAATTTACACAATATGTCTCCACAAATCCAGCCCTACAGTGGATAATAGATGGAAAACTCCAACACAGGGTGTGAAACTACACCCTAGAAAAAGGAAGAAAGTAATCTTCTTTAAGCAAACCCAAAAGAAGATAGCCACACAAACATAATTCCAACTTTAACAACAAAACCAACAGTAGGCAACAATCACGTTTTCTTAATATAACAACATTAATGGACTCAATTCCCCAATAGAAAGACATAGATTAACAGACTGGACACATAAATAGGGCCGAACATTTTGCTACATGCAGGAACACACCTTAGTGACAAAGATAGACACTACCTCAGAGTAAATGTCTAGAAAATTTTTTTCAAGCAAATGGTCCCAAGAAACAAGCTGGAGTAGCCATTTTAATATTGAATAAAATAGACTTTCCACCAAAAGTTATCAAAAAAGATAAGGGAGTACACTTCATACTCATCAAAGGAAAAAAATCTACCAAGATAAATTCTCAACTCTGAACATCTATGCTCATTTGCAAGGGCACCCACATTCATAAAATAAACTTTACTAAAGCTCAAAGCACACATTACACCTAACATAGAATTGAGTTCAACAACTCACTCTCAACAATGGATAGATCATGGAAACAGAAACTAAAGAGAGACCCAGTGAATCTAAGAGAAGTTATGAACTAAATGGATTTAATAGATATCTATAGAACATTTCATCCTAAAACCAAAGAATATACCTTTGTCTTAGCACCTCATGGTACCTTCTCCAAAATAGACCATATAATTGGTCACAAAACAGGCCTCAACAGATACAAGAAGATTGAAGTAATCCCATGCATCCTATCAGATCACCATGGACTAAGCCTGGTATTCAATAACAACAACAACAACAACAACAACAAACAACAGCAGAAAGCCCACATACACATGGAAGCTGAACAACTCTCTACTCAACAATAACTTGGTCAAGGAAGAAATAAAGAAAGAAATTAAAAAGTTTTTAGAATTTAATAATGTGAAGGCACAACATACCCAAACTTATGGGACACAATGAAAGCAGTGCTAAGAGGAAAACTCAGCTCTGAGTGCCCCCAAAAAGAAACTGGAGAGACCATACACTAGCAGCTTGACAGCACATCTGAAAGCTCTAGAACAAAAAGAAGCAAATACACATAGCAGGAAATAATCCAACCCAGAGCTGAAATAAACCAAGTACAAACAAACAAACAAACAAACAAACAAAAAACTATACAAAGAATCAACAAAACCAGGAGCTGATTCTTTGAGAAAATCAACAAGATAGATAAACCCTTAGCTAAAATAGCCAGAGGGCACAGAATCAGTATCCAAATAAACAAAATCAGAGATGAAAACGGAAACATCAGAAAAGAAACAGAGGAAATTCAAAAAAATCATCAGATCCTACTACAAAAGCCTACACTCACAAAACTGGAAAATGTGGTTGAAATGGACAATTTTCTAGACACATACCAGATACCAAAGTTAAATCTGGATCAGATAACACATCTAAACAGTCCTTGTTTAACAGGGGTTAGTCCATAACCCCTAAAGAAATAGAAGCAGTCATTAAAAGTCTCCCAATCGAAAAAAGCCCAGGACCAGATGGGTTCAGTGCAGAATTTATCAGACCTTCTAGAAGACCTAATACCAATGCTCTTCAAACTGTTCCACAAAAGAGAAACAGAAGAAACACTATCCAATTTGTTCTATGAAGTCACAATTATATTTATACCCAAACCACAGAAAGACCAAACAAAGAAAGAGAACTTCAGACCAATCTCCCTTATGAATATCGATGCAAAAATACTCAATAAAATTCTCGCAAACCAAATCCAAGAACATATCAAAACAATCATTCACCACAATCCAGTAGGTTTCACCCCATGGATGCAGGTATGGTTCAATATAAATCCATCAATGTAATCCACCATATAAACAAACTCAAAGAAAAAGACACACGATCACCTCATTAGATGTTGAGAAAACATTTGGCAAAATTCAACACCCCTTCATGGTAAATGTCTTGGAAAGTTCAGGTAATCAAGGCCCCAACCTAAACATAGTAAAACCTAAACAATATACAGCAAATCAATACCAAACATCAAACTAAATGGAGTGAAACTTGAAGCAGTCCCACTTAAGTCAGGGACTAGACAAGGCTGCCCACTCTCTCCCTACCTATTCAATATAGTACTTGAAGTCCTAGCCAGAGCAATTAGACAACAAAAAGAAGTCAAAGGGACACAAATTGGAAAGGAAAAAGTCAAAATGTCTCTATTTGCAGATGATATGATAGTATACTTGTGACCCCGAAAATTCCACCAGAGAACTCCTAAACCTGATAAACAACTTTAGCAAAGTGGCTGGATATAAAAATAACTCAAACAAATTAATAGTCTTCCTTTACTCAAGGGATAAACAGGCTGAGGAAGAAATTAGGGAAATGACTCCCTTCACAATAGTCACAAATAATATAAACTACCTTGGTGTGACTAACTGTGCCCTCCCTAAGCCTTAAGCAGTCTAGAAAGACCTTGTTTGCCACAGGACCTTAAAGACCCAGGTGGAGTCACCAACCCTGGCTGGATGTACAACTTCCTTTAGGAACTCAGAAGAATAGACTGCCTGCTGAGTTTGCCTTGAGACATAATCTAGCTGAAGCAAAGGATGGATTCTCTGGGCTTTCCCTATGTATACAAAATGCTGAATATTAAACTTTGAGCCTTGATCAGAGAACTTTGCCTTGGCTTCAGGCTTCGTTCATCCCTCTGTCTCTTTTTCATTTCCAGCCCTCCTTTCAGGTGAACCGAGTTCATCCATGGCCAATGTGTGGCTACATCTAACCAAGCAAGTGAAACATCTGTATGACAAGAACTTCAAGTCTCTGAAGTAAGAAATCAAAGATCTCAGAAGATGGAAAGATCTCCCATGCTCATAGATTGGCAGGATTAATATAGTAAAAATGGCCATCTTGCTGAAAGCAATCTATAGATGCAATGCAATTCCCATCAAAATTCCAACTCCATTCTTCACAAAGTTAGAAAGAATTTTCTAATTCATTTGGAATAACCAAAAACCCAGGATAGCGAAAACTATTCTCAACAATAAAAGAACTTCTGGGAGAATCACCATCCTGCCTCAAACTGTATTACTAAGCAATAGTGGTAAAAATTGTGTGGTATTGGTACAGAGACAGGCAGGTAGATCAATGGAATAGAATTGAAGACCATGAATTGAACCCACATACCTATGGTCACTTGATCATAAAGGAACTAACTTGTGACAAAGGAACTAAAACCATCCAGTGGAAAAAAGAACATTTTCAACAAATGGTGCTGGTTCAATTGGTAGTCAGCATGTAGAAGAACACATATCGATCCATTTTTATCTCCTTGCACAAAGCTCAAGTCCAAGTGGATCAAGGACCTCCACTTAAAACCAGATACACTGAAACTAATAGAAGAGAAAGTGAGGAAGAGCCTTGAGCACATGGGCACAGGGGAAAATTTCCTGAACAGAACACCAGTGGCCTATGCTCTAAGAACAAGAATTGATGAATGGAACCTCATAAAATTCCAAATCTTCTGTAAGGTAAAGGACACTGTCAATAGGACAAAATGGCAACCAACAGATTGGGAAAAGATCTTTACCAATCCTACTTCAATAGAGTCTAATATCTAATATATACACAGAACTCAAGAGTTAGACTCCAGAGAACAAAATAACTTTATTAAAAAATGGGGCACAGAGCTAAACAAAGAATTCTCAACTGAGGAAACTTGAATGGCCAAGAAGCACCTAAAGAAATGTTCAACATCCTTAATCATCAGAGAAACGCAAATCAAAACAACCCTGAAATTCCACCTCACACCAGTCAGAATGACTAAAATCAAAAACTCAGGTGATAACAGATGCTGGTGAGGATGTGAGAAAGAGGAACACTCCTCTGTTGTTGGTGGGATTGCAAGCTGGTACAACCACTCTGGAAAGCTGTCTGGTGGTTCCTCAGAAAATTGGACATAGTACTACCTGATGACCTAGCTATAACACTCCTGGGCATATACCCAAAAGATGCTTCAACTTATAACAAGGACACATACCCCACTATGGTCATAGCAGCCTTATTTATAGTAACCAGAAGCTGGAAAGAACTCAGATGTCCTTCAAAAGAGGAATGGATACAGAAAATGTAGTACATTTACACAATGAATTACTACTCAGCTATTAAAAATAATGACTTCATGAAATTCTTAGGCAAATGGATGGAACTAGAAAATATCATTCTGATTGAGGTAACACAGTCACAAAAGAACATATATGGTGTGTATTCATTGTGTAACTGGATATTAGTCCAAAAGCTCAGAATACCCAAGACACAATTCACAGACAGTATGAAGTTTAAGAAGGAAGACCAAAGTATGGATGTTTCAGTCCTTCTTAGAAGGGGGAACAAAATTCTTAGGAAAGGTAGATTGTGGGAGGGACTTTGGAGGAAGAAAGCAGGGGGAGGGTAAAAAGGGGCCAGGATCATGTATGGGAGGTAAGGGAGATGATATACAGAGGGTCAGAAATTTGGACAGATATATATATATATCACTGGGGGTTTGGGAACTGGGGGTAGCCACCAGCAAGTCCCAGATACTAGGAAAGCAAGAGGCTCCCAGGATCCAATGGGTCTGAGTTAGATGAAATGGCCAACAAAGGGGAGGGAGAACCTGTAGAGACCATATCCAGAGGTTAGGCAAGGCCCCCGGTTGGGGGAGGGGCTACCCACTCAACTCCAGATTTTTAACCCAGAATGTCTCCTGTCTACAGAAAATATGGGACAAAGTGTAGGGCAGAGACTGAAGGAAAGGCCATCCAGAGACTGCCCCACCTGGGGACCCATCATATACAGACATCAAACCCAGTCATTTTTATGGATGCCAAGAAGTGCTTGCTGACAGGAGCCTGTTATAGCTGTCTCCTGAGAAGCTCTCCCAGAGCCTAACAAATACAGATGCTCACAGCCAACCATTGGACTGAGCACGGGGACCCCAATGGAAGAGTTAGAGCAGGGACTGAAGGAGCTGAAGGGGTTTGAAACCCCATAAGAAGAACAGCAGTATCAACCAACAAGACTTCCCAGAGCTCCCAGGGACTAAACCACCAACCAAAGAGTACACATGGAGCAACCCATGGCTCCAGCTGCATGCATAGCAGAGGATGGCATTGTCTGGAATTAGTGGGCGAGAGGCCCTTGGTCTTGTGAAGGTTCAATACTCCAGTATAGGGAACGCCTGGGTGGTAAGGTGGGAGTGGGTGAATGGTTGAGGGAGCATCCTCATAGAAACAGGGGAGGGGTGGCATAGGGGGTAAAACTGGGAAAGGGAATAACATTTGAATGTAAATACATAAAATGGTCAATTAAAAAAGAGAAGTATTTCACCAGGATGAAGGTCAGTTTTCTCTTCAAAGTATTATCCAGGCGTTAATTTAATAGTTAGATAGTTCAAATATATTACTGTGGGTGAAATATAGTATAACATATATTTTAAAATGCAAATGTATATCTGTTTATTAATCCATAAGCATAATGCAGTGTATTGAGTAATTTGGATGTAAAACAATGTAGGAGGAGCTAAGGTGGGAGGAGTAAGGAGAGGAAGAGGATGAGTAAGGAGAGAAGAACGAGAGAGAGGGACATGGAGGCGGATGTTCGCTTGTCTGTAGCAGTCAAAGGTAGTTGGTATATCTAGGTTGGGTATTGGGTTACACTTCTGATTGTATGAGCATCTTGTTACTGATCATTACCAAATAAAATATAAGCTTCTGGATAATTTAAGCTTTAGAGTCTCATTTTCCTACGGGACCCACGTGGATGGTGGCATGGTCTGGGCAATGCCCAGCCTTGTGGAGACAGCATGGAAGATTGGCAGAGCCATCTCCCATGCTATGGGTGCCAGGGCTGATGTTTCTGGCTGGCTATTTCTAGCTGCAATTCGTATGTGGCCTCCATCCGTGGCAGCTGAGCTAGGTAGAGCCGCCGCAGCTTAGATACTCGGTTTGACTAGTGGCTGATTTTAAATATTTACCTCAACAAAACAATATAAATATTGTCATAGCATGGGGAACCTTTGAAAACACTAAACTGAATAAAAAAAAAAAAAGAAAAAGCTACCCATATAATGGCCAAATGTGACAGTACCTGTCTCCAACCTTACTACTCAGAAAGGTGAGACAGGAAGATCACAAGTTTGAAGACAGCATATGCTAAACAACAAGATCTTACCTCAAAATAAATAAAATGAACAAAAATTTATTGTTTGGTTCCATTTAAATGAAACATGCAGAGCATAAAAATCCAGAGAAACAGAAAGTGGACTTGTGTTTATCTGTGTTTGGGGCGAGGGACAAATGAGGAGCTAGGTTCTTGTAGAGTAATAAAAAATTATTCCAGGATTTGATCAGAGTGATGGCTGGTACATTGTGGATATACTAAATTTAAAACTGTAAAAGGATAATGTTGAGGTATGTAAATTATATTCCAACTGAAAAAAATCCTAATGAAATAGTCTTTAATATTTATTGAAAAAATACATATGTAGCAGGCAATTATGTTTTTAAATCTCAACTAATAATACTTTATATGGTTTATAACTAAGCATATAATTAATTACCATTATCAAATGTGTGATATTATCCCAGACACAAAAAAATAAATGGATAAAATAAAATAGAACCAATCTATAAAACAAAGCATATTTGGGAAACTGATGGAAGTAAAGGACATACTTGACACTACCGCAGAAAATAAATGTTATTCAGAAGTAGCACAAGATTAATAATTTTTCATTATGGGGAAAAGGATCTCTATCTTACACCATAGCTAAATATTAATGAGTCTATAGACAAATTAAAAACTGTTCTAGAAGTTGTATGTTGCAAAAATTTCTCTTAAAATTATGTCAAAACTAACATTCACATGGAAACATAACATACATGGTTCAAATACTTACATGAGATGTTGAAAAAAACTACTAAAAGCGTGTAAATAAAATTCTTTAAATCTGTGTAACTCTGTATTCATTTTTCCTTTTTTATATACACAAACATTTTATTTTTAAAAACCACCTAGGAAAAAGTAACAATTGTTGTAATGTCAATAGTCTATCTTCTCTTATATGGGTATTTTGATGTTTATAAATATAAAGCATAAGGACCTACTAGTCATAATTCAACAATATCACAACAAAATCCTATCATGAGAACTAGATAAACCCTAGGACATCATAGTAAGTGGGATGACCCAATATCATATAATGATGTCACCTACAAGTGTAATTTTGAAAGGTTGAACTCACAAAAACAGACTAGGAAGATAAAGTGTCCTCAGGGTATATGGGAGGGAGCAGGTAGTGTTGAAATTGTCAAAGAGTACTGACAGAAGTTGTTTGAAGAGTAGAAGTTTCCAAGTGTTGATTGCTTGGAAATATATGCATTCTACCTTGGCGTTTAGATAAAATTTTGAGTTGAAAATAGACTCTGTTTTGAATTATTTCTCATTTTCTAGTTTCCCATAGAGTTACTGAGAGGCTTGAAATAATTGTAATTACTAATGAAATTACTACTGTTCTAATTACTCTTCTGTTTCTAGAATTTGACAAAATCTATTTTTTGTCCTTTATATCAAAAAGAACAACATGAGACACCTTCATGTGCTTCTGTTTGATCTACCATATTGAGCACATTCTTGCTCTTTCAGTCAGATATGGCACCCTGGGTATATTTTAGAGAGATACATTGAGAATAGATTTTTTGGCTTTGGTGTGGCAAAAATGGATAAGGCAAATGCACTACCTGCCGATATTTCATAGCTGTGGTATAATAACTGGGGCCTTAAAAAGATAAATAAGGAAGATAATTAATGTGTGTGTGTGTCTTAGTCTCTCTCTCTCTCTCTCTCTCTCTCCTCTCTCTCTCTCTCTCTCTCTGCATGTGTGTGTGTTTGTGTGCCCATGCATCTTGCTGGAAATTGTTAGAGGTCTTGTGGTGGGCTAGGCAGTAGAAATGCTAAGGAGTTGCTTCTTACAAGTTTCTCTTCTGTTGTATTTTATAAAATTTCTTAAAGCAAGTGTATGAGTGAAGAATTAAAGAATGCAGTATAAGACTGGAGATGGCTCAAAGGTAGAATATTTGTTTAGCATGTGTCCATCCCTAGGTTCAATTTCCAGCAACATGCATGGGCGCGAGCGCGCGCACGCGCGCACACACACACACACACACACACACACACACACACAAGAGAGAGAGAGAGAGAGAGAGAGAGAGAGAGAGAGAGAGACTCAGACACACACACATATCACACACAGTGTGAGAGTCAGGGGAGGAGAATAAAAAAGGAAAGAAACAAACAAGCAAATATGCAAAATAAAACTATATACATGTTTCCTTTGACTTAGTAATTGTGCTTTTATCCCAATAGCATCTGTTTTCTGTTTGCTGCTGCAACATTTACAATGAAAATGTTACCCATCTTGGAATGTTTAAACAATGTGTTTCTTCATTCTCTGTCCTATGTTTCCTAGAGTTGGAATTACCCCATCTTTCCATTCTCCTCTTGAGCCCAAGGAACAGGAGTAGTCATCCTTTAGAAGCACAAGAAAGGCATGAAAGCAGCTTTAATGGTAGATTTCTTTTCTAGAATGCACAAGACTCTTGGTTTGATCCTCACCATCACTGAAACAAGCAAGAGAGAAGTTTGGGGAAAAAGTTTCTATACTTCACTCTATCTTCCAGTGACATGTTAGAATATGAAGCCATGACTGAGTGTACTGGTGGGTGAAGAAAAGGTTTGCCTCATTCTTTATGTTCTCTTTAACCAAAAAATATATTCTGGGTCTGTGCAATCAGTCTCTAGTGGAAGAGCTTTAATGATGGAGAGACTTGTAAGGATCTTCTGGTTAGGTAACATTATCTCTAGACCAGTTTTATCAGCAGTTTAGTCTCAAGTTTAAGTGAACAAGTTAAGTCACAAACCCTATTCCTGAGGCTCAGGGAACATCTTGGAAGTGGGGGCAGGAAGATTCTGAGAGCCAGAAAATGTCTTCTTTGAGATTGTGCCTTCTATACATAATGGGGAGCTGTCCCCAGGAAACTCAACAATGTGGTTGCCTAAATAAGACATGAAAAAAAAGCAGTCATCTTTGAATCTGAAGCCAGTCTCAGATTAAGGGAAACCCCATGGGCTAGTACAAAGCTCAGTAGTATAGCACTTGGAGTTCTAGGTTTAATACTTAGCACCAAAAAAATCCAACAAACAACCAATGACAACAGTGAAAAACAAGAAAGAAAAATCTATAAACTGAAAAAAAAAAAACCTCAATTATGCAGAATAGACTTTCCTTCATTCCAGGTAAAAATCATGAGAAGAGGTATACATGGAGACAGACTGTGACTTTATACAATATCACAAGAGATAAAAGTCAAGTGATTTCAAGAAGTTTAGAGAAATTTCTGGGAAATATTCAGGAGCCAATAAAGGAAGTATATGTTCTTGTACATGTTTTCAATTATGCAAAGCAGGGCCAATGAGATAGCTCATTGGAAAAGATTCTTGCAGTCAAGTCTCATGACTCAAGTTGGATTCCTGTAACTGACATGGTGGAAAGAGAGAACCCCACACTTTCCAGTTGTCTTCTGACCCATATACTTCCTGTGGGATGCATGCCCCCCCCAGTAAACAAACAAATATAAAAGTTATCCAAAGTGTATTTCTTTTGACCAAGAACAGAATCTGATATTATCTAATTAATCATGTATGTTAATCAGAGTTGGAAAAACTGGATTTGAGCATTAGTATTTAAAAGTCCCATGTTCTAATGATAGTATGGACTCTGATATTCAAATATACTCTGATCACCTAGGCATTCTAGTTCATATAATTTGAAAACCTATTTTCCCATAGTCCTTACTTTTCACAAGTACAAAAGAAAGTAAAGAAATAATAACAAAGAAACAAAATTTTGATGTAGGACAGATTGACTGGTAACTCAGCATCTTCCTGCCTCAGCTTTCTGAATGTGGGATTACAGGCCTGCATCACTACATTCTCCAAAGACAAATCCTTAACCTTAATCCCTCATCACATCTCATTGGATTCACAGCCTCCAGATTAGCAATGCATAGCCACAGCATGTTGCTTCCATTCAGGTAATTTGGAAACTTCATGCATGTCTTTCTGATTGGTCAGGAGGTTCTCTGACTTAATGAAGCTTTGAATGAGAGTCTACAACCCATCAATTGTCCTACCTAACAGCTTTATGTTTACAGAAGATAAGAATGAAAGTGAGAAATACACACTCATAAACACACACACACACAGAGTACATTTGATCATATTTACTCCATTACCCTTCCTTGCTCCTCTCCTATTCCTGTTGATTTCCCTCTTCTTCCTAATTAGTTCATCTTCTACTTTATGAAGACCATTGAGTTTAATTAGAGTTACATATGGGAATATGAGTAACAGTCTGTTTACAAGAGTATAGGCAACTTACTAGTAGGTACACCATTAAAGAAAATGTCTTTCCCTCTTCCATTACTTGTTGACTGTTTATAAATCTTCAGAAAGGTGTGGGGCCTCACTTACCTTCCCCCTACTCCATGACAAAATGTTGATGGTTTCAACCTTGTAGGATGTTGTGCAAACAATCACATTGTTGAGCTCAAGAGTGTAATAGCCCTGTCATGCCTTAAAGATAGTAGTGCACATTACACATCTCTTTCTCTCTTATCTACTTTCAACTTCTTTCATAATATGTCCTTTGGTGGTTTGAGTGAAAACAGACCATAGAGACTCATATTTTTGAATATTTGGTCCTTAGTTAGTGGAACCATTTGGAAAGGATTAGGAGATGCAGAAGAAGTATGTTACTGGGTGTGGGCTTTGAGGTTTCAAAAGCATGTAAGGTCTACTCTCTTTCTGTTTGTCTCTGTTTTTCTGTTTCTCTGTCTCTGTTTCTCTGTCTCTGTCTATCTCTCTGTCTTTCTGTCTCTCTCTCTCTTTTTCTGTCTTTCTTTCTTACTGCCTGGAATTTATAGATCAGACGTGAACCCTCCAGTACTCTTCAGAGCCATACTTGCCTGCTTACTGACATATTTTCCTCTATGACTAACCCTCTGAACTGTAACCAAGACCTAGATAAAATGCTTTATTTTAAATGTTGCCTTCATTGTGGTGTTTCATCACAATAGAATAATAACTAAGATATGCTCTGAGTTTTAGAGATGTTTGTGTGTGTGTGTGTGTGTGTGTGTGTGTGTGTGTGAGAGAGAGAGAGAGAGAGAGAGAGAGAGAGAGAGAGAGAGAAATGATATATATTGGAGGGGTATGTGAAGGTCATAGGACAACTTTGTGGAGTTGGTTCCTTCTAACTTTATATGGGTTCTGGGGGTCAAAATTAGCTCATCTAACTTGCATCACTAGGTGTCTGAGCCACCTTGCCACCCTTCTTTATTATTTACTTATTGCATGTGTTTGTAATTTGATCACTAGTGCAAAATAAGGGAAAAGAAAACAAAAAGGTGTGAAATTATGGAAATGAAAACATACTGTCAGAAACATATGACATTGACCAAATGTTATAGTTATTGAAACATATGTGAATGTTTTGCATTATTTGAAGCTAAATATCCTGTAATTTCACCAAAAGCAAAATGTAAATATAAGTTGTTTACTAAAGGACCCAAGCCAAACAAATGTTAGAAATGAACTGATAGTGAGGGCATGGTAGATAAGTCCTGAACAATAAAAGAACTCCCAAAGGAATCACCATCCCTGACCTCAAGCTGTACTACAGAGCAATAAAAATAAATAGATAGATAGATAGATAGATAGATAGATAGATAGATAGATCATGATATTGATGCTAAGATAGACAGGTCAATGAATGGTATAGACTCAAAGACCCTGAAATAAACCCATACACTTATGGGCACTTGATCTTTGACAAAGAAGCCAAAAATATACAATGGAAAAAGGAAAGAATCTTCAACAAATGGTGCTGGTTTAACACTCGGTCTGCATGTAGAAAAATGCAAATTGATCCATATTTATCACCCTATACAAAGTTCAAGTCCTAGTGGATGAAGAACCTCCACATAAAACCAGAGACACTGAATCTAATAGAATAGAAAGTAGGAAATAACCTTGAATGCATTGGCACAGGGTTGGGGGGATTTCCTGAACAGAACACCAGTGGCTAAGGCTCTAAGATGACCAATTAATAAATGAGACCTCTTGAAACTGAAAAGCTTCTGTAAGGCAAAGGACAGTGACAGTAAGACAAAATGGCAGCCTACAGGTTGAGAAAAGATCTTCACTAACTCTACATCCAACAGAGGGCTAATATTCAAAATACATAAAGAACTCAAGAAGTTAAGATTCCAAAAACCCAAATAGCTCAATTAAAAATGGAGTATAGAGCTAAATAGAGAATTCTCAGCACAGGAATCTTGAGTGACTGAGAAACACTTAAATAAACGTTTGGCATCCTTATTTATCAGGGAAATGCAAATCAAATGACCCTGTGATTTCACCTTACACCAATCAGAATGGCAAAGATCAAAAACTCACGTGACAGCACATGCAGGCAAGGATGTAGAGACAGGGAAAACCTCCTTCATAGCTGGTGGGATTGCAAACTGGTACAACTACTCTGAAAATCAATAAAAAAAATTGAATAGCTCTGCCTGAAGACCCAGCTGTACTGCTCCAGAGAATATACACAAAAGATGTTCCACAATATCACAAGGATACATGCTCTACTATGTTCATAGCAACCTTATTCACAATAGCCAGAAACTGGAAGCAAGCCAAATGCCCTTCAACTGCAGAATAGATATAGAAAATGGGGTTCATTTACACAAAGGAATACTATTCAGCTATTAAAAAAAAAAGGACACTTAATTTTGCAGGCAAATGGATGGAACTAGAAAATATCATCCTGAGTGAGTTAACCCAGACCCAAAAGGACATGCATTTTATGTAGTCACTGATAAGTGGATATTAGCCAAAAGGTATAGAATACCCATGATACACCACACACACCCTAAGGAAGGCCCAAAAGAAGATGCTTCAGTCACTTAGAAGGGGCAACAATATAATCATGGGAGGTAGAGGGAAGGAGTGGCCTGGGTGGGAGAGGGGAAGGAGACAGGGGCGGGGGGGGGGGAAGGGGGAGGATCAGGTATGGGGCAGACAGGAGAGAAACCCAGAAGTCCCTGAGAGTGAATGGAAATATACAGCTGCCAGAGGAGGGGGATGAAGGGTACCTCTAGAAAGTTCCAGAGACCTTGGATATGGGAGGTTCCTAGGATTCATTGTGGGTGACCTTAGCCAAAATGCCCAACAGTGGGAATACGAAACCTGAAGAGGTGACCTCCAGTAGTTAGATAGGGTCCCCAGTGGAGGGATGAGGACAACAAACCATCTGCAAAAATTTCTACCTAAAATTGTTCCTGTGTAAAATAAATGCAGGGACAAAAATGAAGCAGAGACTGAAGGAATGACTGACCAATGACTGACCCAACTCGGAGTCTATTCCAGGTGCAGGCAGCAAACCTTGACACTATTATGATTCTATATTGTGCTTGCAGACAGGAGCTTAGTATGGCTGTCTTCTGAGAGGCTCTAACAGCAGCTGACTGAGACAGATGCTAATACTCATAGCTAAGCATTTGACTGGGGTCTAGGATCCATATAGAAGGATTAGGGGAAATATTGACTGTATAGACAGGAAAAAAATCTCTTAAAGAACACACATGCTGCCCTGTTCCCTCTGCACTCATCTTCTGGTTCATACCTCTTACCATAATCCCAGACACTTGTAATCATCAGGGACAATCAGGTGGGATCCCTACTCTAATTCCCTGCCTTCCAGACCTTCTGGGCAAACCCTGCAGCTGAGACCTCTGCTATGCATGCTCTGCACTCCATTTCTGTGGCCATAGCTCTGCTTGCATTCTTGGAGGCCTGCTGCCACCTGGAACAATAAGCTTTAACTGCAATCCCAGAGACCTACTGACATTGGGACTACCAGGACTGCTATTCCTACTAGGGTCAACCAGATGGTTAAAGGCTAGCATAAAAACACAATCAACAAAAGCTAGGGCAATATGGAATTATCAGAACCCAGCTATCCTACTACAGCAAACCCTGGATATCCTAACACACATGAATCATAAGAAAATTACCTTAAATCTAATCTTATGAAAATGATAGAGGCTTTTAAAGAAGAAATGAGTAAATCTCTTAAAAAAACACAAGAATACAATCAAACATATAGAAGCCCTTAAAGAGGAAATGAATAACCATAAAGAAATATAGGAAAATATAATTAAAAAGATGAAGGAAATGAATAAAACTGTTCAAGACCCGAAAATGAAAATATAGGCAATAAAGAAAACACAAACTGAGGCAATCCTGGAGATGGGAAACCTAGGAACACAAGTGTCACCAACAGAATATAAATGATGGAAGAGAAAATATGTAGAAGATACCATAGAAGAAGTTGATCCATCAGTCAAAGAAACTGCTAAAGCTAAAAAGGAGACTTATAAATGGATATTAGCCATAAAGTATAGGATAACCATACTATAATCCACAGACCCAAATTAGCTAAATAACAAGGAGGACCTAAGGAAGGATGCTTGAATTTTACTCAGAAGGGGAAACAAAATAGACATAGGAGGGAACTGAATAGGAGAGGGTATGGGGAGGGGAACAGGGCAGGAAGATCAGATATAGGGAGAGTGTGGAAGAGAGAAATGAAATTGGTGGCAGGCAAGGGAGAAGACATCTTTAGGATGTGTCAGAGATCTGTTATGGGGGATGCCCCAAGAATTCCTATGGGAGTGATTCTAGCTGAGACTCTTAGGAGTGATGGATATGGAGATTGAAGTGACCACCTCCTGTAGCCAGGAAGGACTCCCAGTGGAGGAAGAAGGTCACCAACCCACCCAAAAATCCTTTGATCAAAAATGTGTTCTGCCTACAAGATGTTCAGGGACAAAGATGGAGCAGAGACTGAGGGAATGGCCAACTATTGACTGTCCCAACTTGAGATCCATCCCATTGGCAAGAGCCAATCCCTAATTAATGATACTCTGTTATGCTTGCAGACAGGAGCCTAGCACAATGGTCTTCTAAGAGCTCTACCCAGCAACTGATGGAACAGATACAGAGACCCACAGCCAAACATTAGACAGAGCTTGGGGAGTCTTGTGGAAGAGTTGGAGAAAGGATTAAGGACCCTGGAGGGGAAGAAGACTCCATAAGAAGACCAACAGAGTCAACTAACCCGGACCCTTGGGGGCTCCAAGAGACTGACCTTCCAACCAAAGGGCAAGGATGGCCTGGACCTAGGCCCACCACACATATGTAGCAAAGTGCAGGTTCGTCTTCATGTTGGTCCACCACAACTGGAGCAGGGCTGTTCCTGAATCTGGTGCCTGCCTGTGGATCTTGCTCCCTAACTGGGCTGCCTTTTTTGGCCTCAGTGGAGATGATGCTCCAGTCCTACAGTGACTTGATGTGCCAGGTGGGCTGATTCCCAGGGGGTCCTCCCCTTCTCAGGGATAAGGAGAGGGGGATGAGGATGGGACTGTTTGAGGAAGGACTGGGAGGAGAGAGGTGCTGAGATTGAGATGCAAAGTGAATAAATTAATTAATTAATGAGTGAAAAAAAGAACATACATTGCCTGGTATAGTACTTCACACCTGTAACCTCAACATTTGGGAGGCTGAAGCAGAATAGCCATGAGATTGAGGCTACACGTGAGCCTGCTTTCAAAAGCAAATCAACAGTGCTAGAGATGACTCAGTGGTTTAGATCACTATGCCTCTTGTAGACCACCTCACGTCACTTCAGTGCACCCATAACAGGTGGCTCACAACCAGTTGTAATTCCAGTTCCAGCTGATCCAGCATTCTCTTCTGGCCTCTGCAGGTACTGCACTCATGAGCAAAGACCCACATGCAGACACATACATAGGTAAAAATAAGAAAAACAAAGAAACAAACAAACCAAAGCAATGGAATAGTGGTCTCTGGAACATCATAGAATAAGACTTTCACATTTAGGAGGGAAGATAATTTCTCATCTATAACTGATTTTCTCCCTAAACTGTTAATAAAGAATAACATTATAATGTTATAAGATTGTACAAGAATACAGCCAGGCAATGGTGGTGCCTTTAATTCTAGGACTCAGGAGGCAGAGGCAGGTGGACCTCTGTGTTTAAGGCAGCCTGTTTTACAGAGGGAATTCCACAGCAGCCAGGGCCACACACAGAAGCCTGTCAAACAAAACAAAACAAAACAAAACAAAACAAAACAAAACAAAACAAAACAAAACAAAACACCAAACCAAACGAACAAACAAATGATGTGCAAGAACTCATAGGCATGGAGGTTTCACTTTATTAAAGGGAACTGAAGAAATGATAGAGCAAAATGGTGGAAAACATGAGAACAAGGAGGAAATTAGACCTTCAAGTGAGCATAGTTGTCATCTCTCATAGAACAAAGGATTTTCTTATTCTCCTTTGAGATTCTTGAAGTTGGAAATCTAATTCAACCATATTGATTTATCATTTAATCTGGGGCTACAGAAGGGGCAAAAGAGAACACTTCGAAGAATAAAGATATCAGCTCAAGGAACCAGTCTGTGAGTTCATCATTATCCAACAATCTGATCTTCTGTCTTTTGTGCAGAAATAATTTTAGTCTTGGCCTCAAAGCTGCTGATTCAAGTATTCCAAGTGCCCCAATAAAGCTCCCAACTGACTAATGATTAAGGTCAGACATCTCTTAGTCAATTACGATATGAAATATTAAAAGTTTAATTTCAACTGACCTTGAAACTCCTACCCACTCAGTCAGTGAGTCTGGATTCAACAGTGATGTAATGCTGAAAGGCAACTGGTTCGTGCATCTTGGTGTATTACTTCTCCATATCATTTGGTGGTGGTGGTGGGGTATGTTTGTGTTGGACCCATAGGCTATCTTCCCCTGCAGAATTGTAATTGTTACTGAGTGCTTCCTTTGCTGCCCTTTCTACTGCTTCTGCTGACATGTTTCTGGTCTGAATGATGCTTAGATTCTGAAGCATGTACCAGGGATATAGCACATGATCAGAGGAAGAACTCAACTTAGAAACACAGGCAAAGTGGAGCATCCAAAGGACAAAGATACCCTCTGTCGTCAAGGAATTTAGCACATAAACAACTGCTATCAACACAAGTGGTGGGTGGGGATAGTGGGGGACACCTGTGGAGGACATGGTAAATTCCTTTTCTCTTGGCTTAATGTCCTGATTTTGTGTTGTTTTACTACACTTGTGTTTTCAGGATGACACTGTATTTAGGCCCAAGAAAGATGTGCAAACAAAACTCTCTGCTACAGTAAAAATAATGTGTGAATCATGCAGTTTGCACAGGAGCAGAAGGCTGAACATGCACACAATGCTCTTGTGTTATAGGGGGTTCACGTTAAGTAACTTTCCTAATAATATCCTTGTAATTTTCTCAATAACAGGATTAGTAGTAAACCCCGGGGGAAGGTTGCAAGAACCCATTTTCTCAAGTTATTTAAAACTCAGACATAACAAACTCCCCTCATTTATAGCACGGTGTAAACCTTGTAACAGACTTTCGAGATAGCAAAGATTTGCAAGTAAGTGGCTTCTAGCACAAATGTCTTTTTTTTTTTTTTAAAGAGTTATGTTAAAAGTAATTCACAAGTATTACATTTGACTTTAACAAATTTTGAAAAATCATCAGCATATGTAATATATCTGCCAGTTTAGTTCAAATTGACTCTTTAAATGGACATGTTCCTCTAATGTGTTTGAATTGTGCCAAGCTTTTAAAAGTATAATTAGAACTTAAAATCATGCTTTGAAGGATTCTGATGAAAATGCTCCTTCCAAATCATGATGAGTTGCTGGGGCTTTTTTGCTGTTCTCAGCTCCTTTACTAAACACTCAAAGGTTTGTAGGTCTGAGAGGCCTTCTTTCTTTTTATTTTTTATTCTTATTTTATAATTTAGGCAATTATTAGACCCACAAATATCACATCTCAAAACTTATTTTTCACTGCAAAACCTAGAGATTCAGATGGGATTTAAATTGTCAAAAAAAATCGGGTCCACTCTAGTGCTTTTTAAACCGTGACAGTAACTCGATCCTGTGGCTTAAGAATGCTGAGATGAAAATAAAGGAACTGAAGGGTTCAGACGTCCACTCTGAAGTGAATTACTCCTCAGAATGAATCACGGGAGGAGGCAAGTTACCATTTATCATTAAGAGCCTCGGTGAGTGTTCTTTAGAGAAAAATCTAGGAAGGCTGCACAAATCTATGGAGGTGCTTTCTTTAGCTCCTTCTTACATTTTTATGGCTGAGAACAGGCTTCCAGATGCATGGGCAGGTTGAGTCTGAAGGGCTCTGCTGTGCGGTGACAATTCTGAGAGCAGCTGAGGTCCAGACTGGCTGGACTTTCTCAGATAAAAACAGCAGGAAATCATTGTGACCCTGTGGGCACAGGAGTCCACGACACTGCATTGAGAAGTGGTTTGCAGCCCTAATCACCCCCATGATAGCTGTACAACTTGAAATTGGGTACTTGCACTACAACAAGCCTCCACTCCAGCAACATGCCACTCAGGCCAATGTTTTCCTATTCTTGCTTTTGTTGTTGTTGGTTTTTTTATATTTAATTGAAACAAAGATTTTATTGAAGCTGAGATGTGTGGCATGATGAAGGAAAGGGAACAGTTTAAGTGAAACTGTACATTTTGATAGTGTCTACATCACTATTAAAGGCAGGGAGGCAATCCCTCCTTCTGTTAAGTTTGAATCTGAACTCTCCACTATTGCACTATTGTATGGTTTAGGATAGGTCACTTTTGTCTAAGCTCCAATTTGCTCACATGTTTTATACTTAGTAATAATGGTGTTTGCCACTGTAATGATGAGGGGAGATACACGTGAGTGTAAGGAATGCTGAACACAGTACTATAATCCCAGAGCAAGCAAAGTGCACAGATACTCTTTAGAGGAGCCTGAACTGTTTGCATTTAAATCTGGGGATATTCTGAACAAATTCCTTCCTGTATTCTGTATACCAGACAAGACTAAAACAACAAAAAAGTAAAATATATCTGTGGCAAGCTCAGGCAAGGGCAGAGACCTATGGACTCCTAGGCACTAGCTAGATCCCAGCAGTCAGGGCAGTGAAAACATTAGGTCTCTGCTTCTCTCTTTCTTGAGTCTGGAAGTCAGGGGAGACATCTCTGAGAAATGATTGTTAAGTTTCTGTGCAGAGAACAAGAGGGACTCCTCGATGGAGGAAGAGTGAGGGACTTGCCCAGAAACCGATAGTGAGTCTAAAGCCACCTTCTCTTTATTGCTTCAAATTGTTTCTCTTGATACCTTCTTGGAATCTGCCAAATACATCCCGGTAAAGCATGGAAACAACTCACCTTACTGATCTTATGGAACTTCACCTTCTATTAAGAATTACTTGGCAATGGTTGTTTTCAATGTGGTGTGTGGAGTGTCTAGAGATCCAGGATTCTTCTGTTAAGCCTTTTCTCCTCCAGTGAGAGGCAGGAAATAACAACACTATCATAATTCCTCTGCCTTTTCCCTCCTTCTGCTCTGACAGCACTCACTCTTTATATATCTATGTAGGATTCTATCTTTGTTTACTTGACTCCTGCCTCCAGGTATGGCCCTGGGTACTGAGAAGATAAATTCAAGTCGATAGTGTGTGGTAACATCTTGATTAAGGGCCTAAAAATCTTTTGCACATACATTCTGAACATTTTCAGGAAAATAAGATGTCCATAGTATCATTTTATTTGTGATATTATATACTGTTATATCATATAAATATTTTATTTAACCATTCTTTCATTGGTACATATTTATTTCTGTTGCTTTTTTTAGTCTCACAAAAAACTCATTAAATACATAGTTATTTGTGAACGTGTGGAGTATTCTTATGAAATAAACCGTCGCAAAGGAAATTATTGAATTAAATAATGGTTAATTGTAAAGATTGAGCAATTATTGTCAAATTACTTTTTAGAAATTTTATGTCAATGTGTACACCCAAAGCATATCCTTATGTGCGTCCTCTGTTTCTCTACTGTCATCAGCCTGGTCAGCAAGAACTTTCAACATCTTTGCCAGCCTAAAATATAAAAAATAATTACATTATTGTAATAATTCACACACTCTTGATTACTAATAGCATTGGACATACTTTGCATATTTTAGGGCACCTACATTTCTTATTTTGTACATTTGTATGTTTATGTCTTGTTTGTATTCTTTTATTAATAGATCTTGTGAATGTTAAGCCTGTTGAGAACATGCTATTTTTCCAGTGAATGTGTCTGGATTCATAATAAAAATTTAAAGTTTTGAATTGATCAAATCTATCATATTTTTACTTTTCAACTTCTGGCCTTAATGTTTTCCTTAAAATAGGCCAGCAACTCAAATAAATTAACAGACAAACAAACAAACCAAACAACAACAGCAACAACAAAAGAATAAATTCACAAGAAAGCAAAAATTAAAAAAAAAAATAGGCCAGCACATATTCACCTATATTCTTTTTAGTTACTTTAAAGTTTTAGTTACTACATTAATATATGATCACTCTTGGATTTATGTAGGTGTGTAAAATATATATATATTCACATTAGCATTTATTATTTAGTTAATTGTTAAATGCATCTTTAATTGATCTGAAATGCTGATATTATCATATAGTATACTAATGAAGATACAAATCTACCAAATATCTTTGAAGTGAGGAGATTAAAATCAGATATGTCAGGGAGGGCTAGGTACAAAGTAAGTACACCACCATTGAATGGAAAGGAAAGGAATTAATACAAGAATACATTAATGCATAGGTGAATAATTGAATGACTGAGTAATTGGGTAAATTTTGTTTTCTATTTGAAATGCCAGAGTTATAAAGAGAAGAAACTGAGGAAGTTGTTGTCCTGTACGAAAACGGAGAAGAAAAAGCAGACTGAAAAGTAAATGATAGTCAGTTTGTTCACTTTAAGTTTTAAAATTTTTGATTTGTTCTTTTTTTCTTTTAAAGGGGAGCTAGATGATTCAGTTAGTAAAAGCAACTGTTTTTAAGCTTGGTTATCTGAGTTCAGTCCTCAGAATCCACATGGTGGAAGGAGAGAAACTGACTCACACATTGTTCCATGACCTGTGCATGCATGCTGTGGCAAGTGGTTATGCACACACACACACACACACACACACACACACACACACACACACACAGACACACACACACACACCCCACAGATACGTGTAAGACAAATCAATCCATAAATACAAATTTGAACTTGTGGTTTCAGTAAAGCATTTATGTATTGTATGAGGGAAGAAAGAGAAAGGGGAGATGGGATACTTTTTAGTAATTTAATTATTTTTCTTAGACATCTTCTGTATTTAAAAGGAAACACTGCATTTTTCTGTATGGCTGTCAACCTTACAGAGTGAAGCAGTGTCCAGTTCGTTGGTGCAGAGTGAGCTGGGCCTATCAGATCCTCCCACCTCCTCTCCTTTCCCTCAGATCCTTCCTGCTCCTCTCTTGTCCCTCTTATCTCTGTCCCAGCCTTGAATTCACACATCAGGCTCCTGTTACCTTCCTCCTAGCATCAGAGAGGGGTGGTGCTTCCACTCTAGCATTTTTGCTGAAGGACTGCACCAGAAGGGAAAAGAGGTGGTGGAGGAAGAGGCATCGTTAACTCTTGCCAATGTTTCCAAGCTTATTGGCAGTCTGAGAAGAGATCAAGGAAAAGAAGCAGAAGATGAGAGGCTCCCTCTGTTGCTTTTTCAAGAAACCTGGATCCATCATGCACACGGCTCATCTCCCACTGATCTCTCATTAGCTGGGGCGAAGCCAGCAGCTCAAAGGAGTCACAGACCTGAGAGGTGAGTTCTGTCCTTCCCAACTGTAGCTGTCATGTGTACAGAGGAGCTCCTAGTGGCTCACTCTGGAACTTCAGAATTTTGTCTTCTGGGAACAATCAAGTCTTAGTGGTTCAGGGTCAAAGAAAGGTCATGGAAAATGTATTCTTGATTCATCGAATCAAGAAAACACTACTGTTTCCAGGGAACTGGGTCTGTGTTGGAAATCACTGGCTTAAAATACAGATGTTGGGACTGGAGTTCCTGTGGGATAGTAACTGGTTGCACTTCTTTTCTGTAGACCCAAAGTGATAAAGTCCATTATTTGAGACATATACAACTTCCATATTTTGTCATAGAGATAGATATAATTTTTTTTTCAGGCAGAGAGTTTTCTGAACAGTAGCTTCAAATCAGAGAATCTAAGGGCAGATCAGATTCTGGCAGCCTGATTATCTAAAATGTAATTTTGTTCTATTACAATGTTTGAAGTAGTTTAGCACACTATATACCAGTTTATTCTTATCATAACTCAGTGAGATATTACTTGCCATGGTTTTCAGATGAAAATATCAAGGCTCAGAGGGGTCAGGCAGCTTGACTGAGATCATGGTTCAGAGCAGAGCTAACTCCAGCTGTGACTCAGAGGCTTCTGTCTGGTTGCCTCCTCATCATTGCTGCCTCCACAGGCCTGCTTTTTAACAGGCATGTTTGCTATGAAAATATTAATCTCCTCAGCAACACATGGTTTTCAGGCTACAATAATTAAATTACTTGTTTGACCTGCAGGTGTCTATTAATTTACCTTTACACTTTTCTTTTCTTTTCTTTTTTGTTTTTTTTTTCGAGACAGGGTTTCTCTGTATAGCCCTGGCTATCTTGGAACTCACTCTGTAGACCAGGCTGGCCTCGAACTAAGAAATCTGACTGCCTCTGCCTCCCAAGTTCTGAGATTAAAGGCGTGTGCCACCATGGCCCGGCACCTTTACACTTTTCAAATCAGATTTGTGATGTTACTAAGAATCAGTTAGAGGTCAGATTATACAGATACAAACATATTTTTGACAAACTTAGTTGCTGAATGTAAAGGGAAATTGGCATAGGAAGCAAAAACCTACCAGATTGTGTTTTGGCAATTAATTGAAACAGAGCATGGAAATTACTCCTAGACTAAAGTGAACGTAGTTGCTAGCTTGTGCCTGTGGCTGATTCTGGACTCCTTTGTGATTTGTAGTGAATGTAAGAACAGAATCCAACCTTTCTTCATACAAATGACTATTCCTCTGCACCAATACCATTAAGCAGTTTCCTAATTGATGCATTATTATAATTGACATTTGTTTAAACTCCACATCTGAAAGGTTTCTATACAAAGCTAGTTGCTAGATTTGCCAGGGAAAATAATAAATAAATAAAGTATTATTTATTGTAACAACTTTCAAGTAAAATGGAATGATAGAGACAAAAGACAGTAGGAGTAGAACAAAAGGCTCCTGTGGGGAGTAGGAGATAAATTGGGCTCTCCCAGCTCCCTCCTGTCCAGACTTGAGAAGCTTGAGGTAATGGCGCATCCTAAGTTTAGATTTGCATGAGATATGCAAACTACTTGAGCCTGGCTGAGTCACAGCACCCAGTGAGGAGTGGAAACTGCAGGCTGCCAGACTGATTGGTGTCTAGGGGCCAGTGGTCAATATGGAAACATGGAATGGAAGCTTGTGGGAACAAGACAATTTTATTTTTTTAAGACCATAGAATAATAAATACCTTTTGGAAACAGATAGGACAGTGAGCTGCTTCAAAGGCATAAAACATCTTTCCTATCTCTCTCTCTCTCTCTCTCTCTCTCTCTCTTTCTCTCTCTCTCTTCTCTCTCTATTCCTTTCTCCATTTTGCCCTATCTTATATGAATTGTAAATTCTGATTACTCATAAAATGTTAACATTTTTATAGCAGGCTGGATAGAAAAGCAGAGTAAGTCTGTTAGTTTCCCTGGAGCCTGTACTCCCAAAGTTCTGAGCACCTTGGCTCCCTGTCTGGTGGATGCTCTGCTTAACTGCAGGCACAGCCACTTGTCTTCACTGAGTTAGTCCTTTCTTTCTCTGCCACAGATGAACATCCAGGGCTCAGATGATAATATGGGGCAAAGAACTTTGGACATTTAAGTGTGTTAGAGTTAGTTCAATTAATATGAAGTGGAAGACATAGGTTGCTGTGTTTCTTTTCTGTGCTTGTGTTACAAGAAATCATTTTGATGTATATCTAGGTATGGAAAATAAATGGAAAAATAAATGTTGAGAAATAAGAAAAATCTGTCCTTACTGAAAAGTTTAGTGATTTATGTGTAAAGAAGCAAACATTCATACTTACATGAGCAGATGTAACACATGGTTACTGATTAGACCAGTCTTGGAAAGATGCTGGTAAAATGCTGGAAATTCTAGTTAAATGCTGGATAGATGTGGTAAAAGATGACAAACAGAACCATTTTAGAATTGCTATGAAGAAAAAAATGAACTTGTGTTTTATTTAAATAAGAGAACATTTTCATTTTTACTTTCAAAGAATAAGGCAATTGCTGAGGAATGGCGCACGCCTTTAATCATAGCACTTGGGAGGCATAGGCAAGCGAATCTCCATGAGTTCAAGGCCAGCCTGGTCTACAGGGCAAGTACCAGGACAGCTAGGCTACACAGAGAAACCTTGTCTTGAAAAACCAAACCAAACCAACCAACCAATCAACCAACCAACCACCAACCAACCAACCAAACCAACCAACCAACCAAATAAATCCAGGCAATTACCATCACTTTGGTCACAGTTTTTTTTTTTTTTTTTTTTTTCCCAGAAGATGTTTACTTAGGGCTTAGTGGAGTTAAGAGAGGTTCATGAGCCATTTTAACTTTCTGAGAATTTGTTTACATAGAATATTACTTTGAAGAGCTGAGTATAATTAATTTTCTGGGAGGCATGTATTAAAACATGTTGATAAATTATTTTTGTAAGTTAAACTGATTTGAAGATAGCTTGAGGTTAAAAAAATAAAGTAGGAAATAAATATGGCTTTTGATTCAATACAACTTTCCACCCAGCATTGGTGCCTGTTCACCTTATCTCCAGCAGTCACCTTACTAATGCAGCTCCTGGACCACCATCCCATCATCAGCTTCCCAAGTGTACCCCTTTCTGCATTCGGATTGTGTTGTCATTCTTTTATGTCTTAATGCCTTTTAGACCTTAGTCTTATTGGGAGAATATGTAAAACAATATTCCTGACCAAACTCCAATAACCTCCTTTCACATCTCAACTCCTCACTGGACCTTCCTTTAGAATTAGGAGTAAACACCGAAGAGTTTGGATGTAGCTGTCTTGAGTCAGGAGCTGTGGTATGGAGGTGAAAAGGGAAGTTTGCCTGCCTGTGTTTCAGAAGCTCCTGGCCTTTCATCCAGGCTCCATGTGAGCCTTGCTTACTCCCTCCTTGTCAGCCTCTGTGTAGACTCTCCTTGCTTTTTGGTTTATGTCCTGCTCTTCCTCCTTGTGTTCTGTTATCAAGCCAATGTTTTTCTTTGTAACTGTAGCCAGAACAATGTGTAAATCAATTCTTAGGTAGACTTCTGAACTAAAGAAAATAAATTTAAAATAGTCAACTAATTTTATTACCTAAATTACTTATTCATAAGCAACAATGAAACAGATCACATATACATATTATTATCTGAGGAGTTAATTTGGGCACAACCAGGACCCCTTTAGTTTTTTGATTAATTTAAAAAATTACTTATAATTAATTGGCAAGTTATTTTTAGCCTTTTGAAAGTTACATCACAGTAATCATCTTTGAAAACAGCACAGGGGACCATTTATAAGTTCATGGCAGATTTATCTGTCTTAAGCATTATTTTGAAAGAAGTATTAGAGTTTAGACTTAGAATAATCATATTTTTGCCTGGAGAAAAGACAAAAAATATTATTTCACCTACCCCTAGAAACACCAAGATTTTATATAGCTTATCTCTAAGAAATTGGAATTTCATATCTGCAGAAACAAATAGCACAGGAAGTATTATAAAACTAAAATACTTCTTTAGATCAACACAATGATTCATTTCTCAGAAACATCCGAACCCTACTCTACTTTCCTGAGGAAACTCTTCTTTCCTCTCATATCCACTGCCTCCCAAAGAAAGAAAGAAATCTAGAAAAAAGTAGGGAAGAAAGAATGAGAAGCAAAGAAAAAAATCATTGTAGATGCGCTTCCAGAGACAAGAAAAAGTAAACATTGATTGTTAAACAATGAGTACTTTTAATCTTAAAAAGTTCCCCAGCCCCCACCCTTATCTCCTCTGATTAAGCTTTTCTTTTTCCTAAACACATCCCACATCTAGATAAATCCTATTTTTCTCTTTTTAGTGCTCAGCTAATATTTTTATTACCTGTTTAAAACACAGAGGATTACATTTGACGTAGATTAGATTTTTTTACGATGTTCTTGAAGTGTAACCACTACTTATATCAGTGCATAATGAAAGAGTATGTTTTAAGACTAATATATAGCTTCCTTTGATATAGATAGCATTAAGCTGGAAAATCCTTAATAACAGATGCTCATGGGTGTTATAACCATCATTATTAATAATATATTCTATTATTATTCTATTTAGAATATGGGCTTTGAAGATTTTTATGACTGTAGAGTTCAAGGTGTTATGAAGTGGTAGTCAGCCACTATATCTTTTTAACACATGAAGGACATACATAATTATTAACATAATTATTCTAGCTAGCAAATAAATTCTAATTAGTTCATGGCAATGGCTTGGATTAAGTATTACTCATGTCCACTAGCAAATTTGTTATTTTGGGCCATGAAAATCTTCAATTGAATTAACTACTTCCTAACTGGGTAGCAGTTGGCTTGCTTTGTTTCTATCAGGTTGGTGTATACTGTTGTCTACAGTGCTGCATCCTAATATCCTGCTCACTATAAAGTTTTGCCCTCCAGCATTTTTTTCAGGGTATCCTTTACCTCCGAGTTTCTCAGGCTATAGATGAGAGGATTAAGCATGGGAATCACAAGACTATAAAACACAGAGATCACTTTGCTATACCTCCATGAATTCCCCTTTTTTGGCTGCCACATGTACATGAAAAATAACGTTCCATAGAAGATGGTGACCACAGTGAGGTGGGAGGCACAGGTGGAGAATGCTTTGCACTTGCCCTGGGAAGACTCAATTTTTATAATGGACACTAGGATGCAGATGTAGGAGATGAGGACGGTCATAAGGGATCCAGTGAGATTCACTGCTGAGAAGATCAGAAGCTGCCTCTCTTTGTTGTGGGTGTCAGAGCAGGATAGTGCAAGGAGAGGGGGGTCAGCACAGTAGAAGTGGTGGATCACATTGGAGTTGCAGAAAGACAGCTGGAAAGTCAGTACTGTCTGTATCACAGAATTCAGGAAGCCATAAGTGTAGACTCCTACCACCAGCTCCTTGCAGACCCGCTGTGTCATGATGGCTGTGTAGGTCAGGGGATTACAGATGGCCATGTAACGATCATAGGCCATTGTGGCCAAGAGGAAGCATTCAGTAGTGGCAAAAGCACTGGAGAAGTACAGCTGAGCAAAACAGCCTGAAAAGGAGATGGTTTTTTTCTTCACTAATAAATTTTGCAGCATTTTTGGCCCAATGGAAGATGAATAACAGAGATCAATGAAAGCCAAGTGACCGAGGAAATAGTACATGGGTGTGTGAAGCCGGGAGTCTGCCTTGATGAGCAAGATCATGCCAAGGTTTCCCACCAGGGTAATGAGATAAATCATCAGGAACACCACAAAGAGGGGGAGTTGAAGCTCAGGGCGATCTGTGAATCCCATGAGGACAAATTCTGTTACTGTGGTGCGATTGTCTCTTGCCATTTTGTTCTCTTACCTGGTGTGAAGAGAAGAAATATGGTTAAAAATGATCAGATGCTTAAAAACACAAGGCCCTTGTGTCTCCATTCTAGAGTCAGATGACAAAAATTAAGCATGTCATACAGACCCAAATAGTTGGAGCTGATTTCTTTTAGGAGGCATGGCATGAGTTTCCTAGGCTCTATTTTCAAGTTTACAGTAGTCTTCAGTTCAATTCTAGGGTCAGGCAGCATATCTGATTCTGGGATGAAGAGTGGTATCACATTTCTCTTGATTTTGGGGGTCTACTGCAAGGGCTACCAAAGCATCATTTCACAAAGGAAAATGACCTATGGATAATTAGAGATGCACTGAGTACTTAGGACACAGGTGGGAGAGACTGAATATAGAAGGTGGCGACAGTAATTCATTCGTTGACTGACCCACAGGCTAAATATCTACTGCCAATCTTTGTTGTTCCAGACACTATGCAAAATGAGGTTGACATGAAGATGAATAAAAGTATGTCTGCTGAGAGGGTGCTCACAGTCTGGCAGGAAAACCAGGTATGTAAATAATTAGTTTCAATTCAGTATGGATAGTACTTTTCTTCATTGGGGTTTCTGTTGATGCTTTGAAACACTATGTCTAAAATCAACTTGTAGAGGAAAGGGTTTGTTTATTTCATCTTTTTTTAATTGGATATTTTATTTATATTTCAAATGTTATCCCTTTCCTGGTTCCCCCCAAAAGCCCCTATTCTATCCCCCTCCCCAGCTTCAATGAGGGTGTTCCCATTTACTTCATCTTACAGCTTGCAATTCATCAACAAGGAAAGTCAGGGCAGTAACTGGAGTCAGGAACTGATGAAGAGGCCATGGAAAAATACTGTTTACTGGCTTAACTTCCATGGCTTACTCAGTTTGATATCTTATACCATCTAGGATCACCAGCTCAGGGATGGTACTGCATAGAGTGGGCTGGGCCCTCTACATTAATCATTAGTCAAGAAAATGTCCCACAGTGCCGTAAATGGTAACGTCTTACATCAACCTGCCTTCTGGAGGAGTGTTGTGTATGGAGGGAGGATCAACAGTCTTGAGGGGATATGGATTATCCCCAACACCAGGATGGATATTAACACAATATAACATTGCAATAATGGTGAACCCTTCATAGCAGAAAGGGCTATCCATGAAAAAAAAAACAAACAAAAAAACCAGCCTGTTTTCTGCACTATTGTTAATATAACTGTTTAATGATGCTTACAGATAGATATGAAAGCACACACATCTCTTTCTGCATAGATGAGATCATGGTTTTATGCTTCTTTACAAAATCAACAATTATGTCATGCCATTTCTTTTCATAGCTATGTTGTGATTTAATTAATTCCCTCTTATTAGAAATATTTCCACTCAATTTAGTAAATATACACTTCTGGACTCTACTTAGGACCATGTAATATGCCTGGTGCTGGGGTTAAAAGACTTAAATTTTGTAATTTATAAGTTCTTTCATTATTCTATTTCAAATAGAGTTAGGAATATGGATAAATCATGACAACTGGTAGTGGATTTGGATCAAAATGTGCATATGTTTTCTATCTTTTAATGGTGACTGGCAAATTGATTTGACTCTTTGATATACATATAAAGCTTAGTTTTCAGTGTTTTGAAAACTTGTACTTTAAAGTTGGTACATTATTTTTTTGTGTGACAAACAGTCACAAATAAAAGTCACACACAAGTTTAAATAGTCTATGTCAAATTTTTTTCATTTTGAATTCTGATTTTTGTGACATGGTTTATAAACACTTCCCAATTTAATATTACTAAAATTATCTCTTGCTTTAAAGATTCTAGGTATTTATCAGATTTCATTTTTACACTACAATCTTTGACATGCTTATAATTAAATTTTGATATGGGAATGAGGTAATTAGTTCTTTTTTTGTTTTTCCAAATGACTGGCCCAGGGTTCTACCATGACTGATTGGTTAAGTCATTTTACTGGTGACTCTGTTGGTTTGAAGATCAAGTATAATGGCATACAAAAAACCGTTTTACTACTTATATCAGTTTCTATTTTTTTCAGTATCTTCTAGAGCTAAGACTAAATATAAAATATAATAGAGTTCATTTTGGTGTCTAGTAATACAGTTTCTGGCTTGCTCATACATAAATGAATTTTAGCATGATTTTTTTCAAGTAAAAAACTTTGTTTGCACTCAGATGCCTTTGTTAGAGAAGACATGTTAATTTGGGAAGAATAGATATTTTTACGAGAAGATTTTCTTTTTTTAAGGTAGGCTATTTATTGTATTCATCAAAGATTTTGAAAATAGGGTTTTAATGACTCAAACATTTCAAATACCTTACTTTAAATTTTATTCTTAGGTGTTTTACCTTTAATAGTCATGATTGTAAATGAGATATTATTCTTCATTCCGTGGCTTGTTTAACTACTGTTTGCATATAGGCAAGCTATTGATTTTTGTGAATTAATTTTATAGCTATCCTCTTTAACATATCATTTACAAATCAGTTTTAGTTGAGTTTTATGAGATTTCCAAATACACATTCATGCACTATGAAAAAGATACGACTTCTCCTTGGTTTCCATGGAGGGTCTCTCTTTCCTTTCCTGTGTCTACTTGTGTAGGCCTGTACATTCATAGTGATGTTAAAATATAGTGACAATGGTAGCAATTTCCATTCTCTCTAAGAGTGATTCAGAATTACAAAGGAGAATCCCTGACACTGTGGACAGAGGAAATTACAGACATAAAACTACCCAGGTAAGAAGGACCACACATCAATAATTTCAAAGTCAAAGTTAAAAGCATGCTTTCTGGGAGCATGCTGGCCTTTGACTTTTGCAGGGCTAGGACAATCATAACAAATGCAGGCCTGTCTATCTGTATATATCAAAGCAGTTGTAGATGCTGGCAGAGGCCAGAGGTTGTGGATCCCCTGGAACTGGAGTTATAGGTTGTTGTGAACTATTTGAATGGGTGTTAGGACTAAACTTTGACTATCTGCAAGAGCTCTTAACCTCTGATCCCATCACTCTATTCACTAAATATCCCAATTTAAAGATTTTGGTTTATAACCTGTAGGTTGTAGGCAGCTTTTAATATTAACTTTTAAAATTAATTGTTAAGAGGATACAAAGAGCCCCAGAGAAAGGGTAGGATAAAGGGAAGTGTATTAAGTAGAGGGAAATCTGAGCAAGAACTTGTTCAGAATACTCTGAGCATGTGTAGGAGACAAGGTACATCTTATTGAAAGGAATAAATTCATATTGGTGAGATAGTGGGAGGCAAACTGGATGTTTAGGAGTGTGACGTATTGTGAAGAACCATGAAAGCCAAAAAGAGTTAATGACTCAGCAGTGAGTATGGACTCATTGAACACTTGTACTGTGGACATTACTTGACCATAATTCTGTGTTCAGAGACTCAGTCTGGCATTGGGTGGATGGTTTGAAGAGGAAGGATGAGCACTATCAGCAGGGACACAGCTAGGATACCTTCTATGTAAGAGATATATGGATTAAAATGTGGGAAATGATAGAAATGAAAGAAGGCAATGAGAGATGACTCAAAATAGAGTCTGTATCTCTTGGCAATTGACTGATTACAGTTTAATTTTTACCATGTTTTCTTCCTAAGGAGATCTAATACATTGAAATACAAACATGCATACACACACACACACACACACACACACACACACACACACACACACACACACACACATTGCTATTTCCACAAACTCACCAACATAAACATCATTTAATTCAAGGGTAGAAAATGTGATTGAGAGATGGAAGGAAGCAGATATCACAGTGTACTCTCTAATCATGTTGCTGTTGATAGTTTTAGTAGAAGCAGAAAGTCTATAGCAGTCGTGAATTCAGAGGAAGAATGTTGGATGCAGTGTGAGGGAATGGAGGATGGCACTGTAGTCACCGCTGATAATGCTGGTATAGGAGTCAGTGAGGTTTGGGTGATGGGTTGAGATATGAATGTTGAAATCACACAGGAGAGAGAAATGAGTAAAAAATGGATTCATATAGGGAAAGAGAAATGGGATTTGAGGGTTGATTTTGCCTTTAAAAGCTGACCAGAATAGTCAGCAGGGAGAAAACTGCCCTAAGATCTTCAAGCTAGTTCCTATCCAGGAATAGTAGACAGCATTCCTGACATCGCTGGCTTAGGGTAGTTGTAACTTATCTTGGTATGGTCTCTGTACACTCAATTATAGCTTCACTTGAGATCAAAATAATCTTGGGATCATCAGGTATCACACTTAACCTATCTAACTGCTGCTGGTAAAAATGCTTATTGAAAATTCTGTGCAGTAACAAAATGTCTCTTTGGATTCATTTCTAGAGTTGATCAAAATTTCCCACTAGGATCCAAACTATAATAGAGCCTACTCCAAACAGATATAATGGGGTTCACCACTCTCAAAAGAGCCCAAGAGCTAGTGTACAGACCACAGCTTTATTTAACGGTTCTTGCTTGATAGAGACTTTTACTATTAACTACTGAGGATGTGACATACTGCTTTCCTGTAGAGTTTCACAGATATGGTTAAGGCGTGTTAGCTTGAAGGTTTAAAAGCCCTATTAGCTAAGTATTTATTAATCATTGGTTGTATTAAAATATTGTTCTCCAATCCTAAAAACTTCACTCAAATTAATATTTAAATTTGAGAATTACTGATAGTATCGGCTTTTAGTCTACCAGGGTTTAGATTATAGATGGACCTAATGATACATTTTAGAAATGAAAAAATAACCATTCTCAGTAAATATTTGAACTTTAATTTTCTATTTAAGAGAAAATTTGTAGTTTCCTTTAAGAAGAAAATGTTAATGAGATTCAATTAATAGTCAAAGTTGATAATAACTAGTGGTTATTTGAAAACTTTTGATTTACAAGTTTCGTATTTCTTTTTAATTAAACATTTTAAATTATGTGTCTGTGTAGTGTGTGTGTGTGTGTGTTTGTGTACATGCATAGTATGGTACATGTGTGGAGATAAGAGGACAACTTGAAGGGACTGATTCTTTCTACTATGTGGGTCCCATAGATTGGTCTGAACTCAGGTTGGCAGGCTTGCCGGCAAGCACCTTTACTCACTTAGCCATCTCACTGCCCCCCAGGTGTTGCTTGTATAATTTTACTTAATAAAAATTTGTTATCTTCAGTTTCCCAACAAGGAAACAGATGTAGTAATGCTCAGCAGTTTTCCAAATTCACAAAATATGGAGCCAGGATTTAAAGCTGCTTTGGTCATTTTGGCACCCCCTACCTAAAGGATACCATCTCTCTATTTGTGATTCCCTTATTATTTATTTATTTATTTATTTATTATTTATTATTTATTTCAGAAAGTTTTTGTTATAAAGTTTTTATTATCTTAAATAATAGTTTAGGCATGCTGGGATGGCTCAATAACATTTCTTAAAAGTTTTGTTCAGACTTAACTGTTGTGTTTATCAAAATAACCAACATCTGAGAATTTGGAATGTTGCTTTACTCTCTATCATGATTCATTATGTATGGTCAATTAAAACAGTTGTGTTGATTAAACCAGAAAGTGTTCTTAGTGTTAGGAGAGGGACAAACAGGTGAAATATTCTGGGAATATGATGAAAGCTAGATTTTCTGTTCTGAAGAAGTTTTGCTTGTATGAAATTTTGGAATCTGATTTGGGTGGGTTCTTGAGTTTAGTTTATCAGGTCCCTGCCTTGGTTACCTTATAAAATAACACACTAACCAAGCAACAAACAAACAAACAAACAAAAACAAGCAAATAAAAACCAAATCAATGAAGTAAATTAAGAGTCCACCAGTCTTTCCCACTCCATTTCTGGTAGGAACAAAACACCTTTTCTCCCCCAGCACCTGCACTCTCTTCTCAGCTGCTCTATGGTTTTTCTACATCAAACTAAGCAGTACAACTTACCAAGCACCTAACGGACAGTTAGGATTGCCAGAGATCTGGAGATATCCACTGAATGTATTTCCAGCCTGACAAGTAAACTTCTTCATGTTTGTCTGCTTCCACTGCTTGGTGTCTGTATTCCACACTCAGGAAGCTGTTTATAATGTACATTGAGTCTGTTATCTCCTGTTATTCTGGCTTATCCTATGTCTCAAGGGACAATTTCTGTGATGTATCCTGCATTTGATTAAATTACCTTTGGGAATGAAAAATCCCTGAATCATTCTAGTAGCTAATGATGACTCAGGTTGCCATGCTTTGGCGCCTGCTGTCAGGACAAGTTCCAAGTCCAGACTTTTGGTATGATACTAAGATGAAGCCTTCTTTCCCTTGCCAGGACATCCACAGTAGGTGTCCTTGAAATCATTGCAATGAGGTCCTGTGAATGCTTTGTGGGGAGATAGTTCAGACTGTTAAAATGTTGCATGATTAAGATGTGTACACCAGACACTTTTGTCTACAAAGAAAAGACAGTCTTGGCTTTCATATTTATCATAAGAGATAATATAAAAGAAAAGCAATAATTTATTTTATTGCTATGCATTTTCCACTGAATAATCACAACACACATCCGAGAGGACTAATATCCAAAATATATAAGAACTTAAAAACTTAGACACCAAAAAAAAAAATGAATAACTCAATTAAAAATGGGGGGAAAGAGCTAAACAAAAATTTTAACAGAGGAATCTCTAATGTCAGAGAAGCACTTAAAGAAATGTTCCATGTCTTTAGTCACTAGGGAAATGCAAATCAACATGACTCTGAGATTCCATCTTACACCCCTTGGAATGACTAAGAACAAAACTCAAGGGACAGCACATGCTTGCAAGGTTGTGAAGCAAGGGGAACACTCCTCCATTGCTGGTGGGAGTACAGACTAGTACATCTATTTTGGAAATCAATTTGGCAGTTTCTTATAAAATTAGAAATAGTTCTCCCCCAAACCCAGGTATATCACTCCTGGGCAGATACTAAAAGATACCACAGAAAACTTGCTCAACTATGTTCATACTAGCTTTATTCGTAATAGCTAGAAGCTGGAAACAACTAGATGTTCCTCAACTGAAGAATGGATAAAGAAAATGTGGTACATCTACACAATGAAATATTACTCAGCTGTTAAAAACAAAGACATCACTAATTTTAAAGGCAAATGGATGGAACTAGAAAATATCATCCTGGGTGGCATAACCCTGACTCAGAAAGACACTCTTGGTATGTACCCACTTATAAGTGGACATAGCCATAAAGTGCGGGATAACCATGCTACAGCCCACAGACCCAAAGAAACCAAATAATGAAGGTCCAAAGAAGGAAATGTGAATCTCACTCAGAAGGGGAAATAACACAGACATCAGAGGTAGATGGATGGAGGGAACTGAACGGGAGAGGGGGTAAGAAGGGGAATAGGGATGAGGATCTGATGATTCTTGCACAGGACTGAGAGTTGTTGGGTTCCCTCAGTTACTGTATTTGCCCTGGAGTAACCAAAGGGCTGTTGTGTTTTGTTTTTAGGTATGAATATTTTACTATACAATAAGATAGTAAGTGATTCTGATATATTTTTACATAAGAGCTATCTGTACAAAGATATGTTTAAAGGTGAGGTTAAAATATATTTCTTAGTGGGGATAGGGTGATGGTTCAGTTGTTAAGAGCACTTCTTACTTTTGCAGAGGACCTGGTTTCAGTTCCCAGTACCAACATGTTAGGTTACAACTACATGTAATTCCATTCCAGGGAAATCCAATGTCCTCTTCTGGCCTCTAAGACTTTATAGATGACTTGTGAATATCATCTGATTCTATAGCTTACCCCACCCTGTGAGAGGCACACATATTTCATTCATAGATCAATGTCAGGCTTGAGATAACTTCACCCACATTCTGAGCAAATGTGAGAAATTTGGAAGATTCTAGAAGTGATAGAAACCAGGTTTCTAGCAAATAGATTCTGATTCACTAATAGTGAAGCCACAATACTACAAATAAGAAAAGAAAGTATTTTTTATTTTGTTTAGGACATATATGTATATGTGTATGTGTATGTGTATGTGTATGTGTATGTGTATGTGTATATGATGTATGTATATGTGAATGTATAGCACAGCACGGCATACTTGTGTGTCTGTATGACATGTATATATGTATGTAAGTATGTATGTATATATGTATGTATGTATGTATGTATAGCACTGCACAGCATACTTGTGTGTGTGTGCATGTGTGTGTGTGTATGTGTGTGCATATGTGTGTGTATTGAGTTTGTTTCCTATTTTTTTGTTTTGCATCTATGAATTCAGTCAACTATAAGTTGATTTTTTTCATAGTATTGGGTACTGAACCCAAGTCCTTATGCATGCTGAGAAGTTAGAGTTAACATTGAGCTAAATTGCCAATTTAATGAATTTAATTAACACTTATATTTGTACAGATCTCTTTCTTATTCCCCAAATAATAATTTATATGATATTTACATTATATTAGATATTATAAGTAGTATAGTGCTGATTTAAAGTACACAGAAGGCTGCATGTAAGTTGTATGCAAATACTACATGGTTTATAAGTTACAGAAACATCCATAGTATTTGCTACCCATGGAAGATCATAAAATTAACCCCAATGGATACCAAGATATGAAGAATTAATGCTATTCCCCATTTCTCTGACCTGGGAATAGGTGTGACTGGCAACTGCAACAACTTGACTTCTGAAAGAGATGGGTAGAGATAACATCCCACCTACAAGCCCCTTTGGGCTTTGTTTCCAATTATGTGCTTCATTCTCAGTTCTGAATACAGGCAATATGAATTTAAGGCCTAATTTCTAAACTCAGTATCCCCTCGAAAACTGACTATGATCAAATTGCTGTTCCCTGAGGAGTCATTAAGGCATCTACTCTGAATCAACCAATGCAAGCCCAAAGTCTAGTTTTAGATAAACGACATTCAGGTCAAAGGGAAGCAATTAACCTGGCACTGAAAATGTATTTGGTTATGATTGCATTGTAAACTCCTTTAAGATCAGAGTCAGCATACTGGTAGACTTGAATAGCAATGTTAAAAAACATAAGAGCAGCAGTAATTGGTATGGTAAAAAATAGTAAATTAGCTTGAGTATTGCAGCTAGAGGTGAAAACTAAGTCTATAATACCAGGGTTGGGATGGAAGTTCATGCACACGTCTCAGTGGGTTGTCAGACACATTAACTTAATTAAAAATTGAGATATACTTGTCTTCTTTTTTCATGGTACTGTCATATAATGTATAATGAAGACTTTCTCTGTTTTAGACATTATTCTGTTCAATCAGCAACATTTCTCTACTCTACATTTACATGGACTAAGGACTTGAGTAATGTGACCATGATCACAAGGTAAGTAAATGGGATTTGAAACAGGCATCCTGAGTCCAGAGCTCAAATCTATCCTAATACTGTTGTACTTCTTAACAACTATAAGATGTTTTGAAATCATGTCACTTGCAGTATGCCTATTTATACTATCATGCTTAAATATTTAACCATATAATAAATGAATTATGTATATATAAATAAGTATATAAATGAATAAGAGTCATCTAAATAAAAACTCTCATCCACATAATTTTCCTCCATTGATCAATGCTGTTTTTTTTTTTTTGTGTGATTTGTTGACTTTTAAAATGGTTAATATGAATGTGTGCATTTCAGTCATGGAGGGTCTCCAGTTGCAAGCAACAAGAACAGATTTTGGGATATTTTCTGAAGACCAAGAATCTACATGAAGATTGTAAAACCATGCATAGTGCTCTTCCTCTCTATGAGAAATGGATAGATGAGAAACCCATTGCAGCTGATAACAAGAACCAGTGACTATAGACCAATATTATCCCAAGGGGTGTCACTTCAACATGCTAGACACTCAGGACACCCAGATCAGCCCTAATATCCTTGCTACAAAATGCTCCTAGAGTCTTAAATTGTGGCTCTAATGAGTTGAAATAAATATGCACATATATGAGATTTTCAATTATTCCTTAAGAATCTCATACATGTATACAATATATTTAAAATGATCAAAAGTAGCTTGGAGATGATCCTTTGCTTCAGCACCCTCCCTCCCCAAAAGACAGCTCACAGGAGTTCTGACAACCCCAGGCTCACAGGTGAGTCCCCCACCCCTGTCTCAGTACCTGACTTAACTGGGATCCTTCAGGACCCAGATGATGCAGGACCTCCTGCCCTGTTTGAGAAACAACTTCTTTCTGGTTCACTTCTGTGTCCTGGAGCAGATCCTGTGCTCCAGCCCTCCTCCCCACCCCATCCACACCCATAGACAGCTTGACCCCCAGGAGTTCTGACATGGCCAGGCTCACAGATCAGGCTCTCCAGACCTGCTCCCACACCCAGAGAGAGCCTGACCCAAGGAGGCCCAACATACACAAGGTCACAGGAGGGAGAGGCTCCAGTCTAAGACAGCAAAGCCAGTTGACAGCAGAGATAACCAGATGGTAAGAGGCAAGTGCAAGAACATAATAAGCAACAGAAACTAAGGCTATTTGGGAACATCAGAACCCAGTTCTCCCACCAAAGCTAGCCCTGGATACCCTAACACATCTGAAAAGCATGATTCTGATATAAAATCCCATGTCATAAAGATGATATAAGACCTTAAGGAGGACATAAGTAACTCCCTTAAAGAAATACAGAAGAACACAGGTAAACAAGTAGAAGTCCTTAAAGAGGAAACACATAAGTCTCTTAGAGAAATACAGGAAAACACAATTAAACAGATGAAGGAAGTGAACAAAACCATCCAGGATCTAAAAATGGAAACAGAAACAAAAAAGGAAGCTCAAAGGGAGACAATCCTAGACATGGAAAACCTAGGAAAGAAATCAGGAGTCACAGATGCACACATCACCAACAGAATACAAGACATAGAAGAGAGAATCTCAGGCATAGAAGATACCATAGAAAACAATGACACAACAGTCAAAAACCACATAGTTCATAAAGCCCCTAACACAATGAAAAGACCAAACCTAAGAATAAAAGGTATAGAAGAGAGTAAAGATTCCCAAATCAAAGGATCAGAAAACATCTTCAACAAAATCATAGAAGAAAACTTCCCTTACCCAAGAAAGAGATGTCCAAAAACATATAAGAAACCTATAGAATGCCACATAGATTGGACCAGAAAAGAAATTCCTTCCATCACATAATGATCAAAACACCAAAAAATGCACAGAAAAAAGAAAGAATATTAAAAGCAATAAGGGAAAAAGGTCAGGTAACATATAAAGGCAGACCTATCAGAATTACACCAAACTTCTCAACAGAGATGCTAATAGCCATAAGATCTTGGGCAGATGGTATACAAATCTTAGGAGAACATAAATGCCAGCCAAGGCTAATATACCAAGTAAAACTCTCAATTACCATAGATGGAGAAATCAAGATATTCCATGATAAAACCAAATTTAAACAATATCCTTCTACTTAACCAGCCCAACAGAGGGTAATATTTGGAAAACTCCAGCACAAGGAATCCATCAATGTAATATAGTATATAAAAAAACTCAAGGAAAAAAGTCACATGATCATCTCATTAGATGTTGACAAACACTATGACAAAATACAATACTCTTTTATGTTAAAAGTCTTGGAGAGACCATGAATTGATGGCACATACCTAAACATAATAAAATCAATATATAGCAAATGAACAGCCAACATCAAATTAAATGGAGAGTAACAAGGAGCAATCCCACTAAAATCAGGGACAGGACAAGGTTGGCCACTCTATCCCTATCTATTCAATATAGTACTTGAAATTTTAGGTAGAGAAATTAGACAACAAATGGAAATCAAGTGGATTCAAAATGGAAAGGAAGAAATTAAAGTATCTCTATTTGCAGATGATATGATAATCTAAATAAACGACCCCCAAAATACTGCCAGAGAACTCCTACAGCTGATAAACAACTTCAGCCACATGGCTGGATATAAAATTAAATCAAATCAGTAGCCTTCCTTTACACAAATAATAAACAGGTTGAGAAAGAAATTAGGGAAACAACAAACTTCACAATAGCCACGAATAGTATAAAATATCTTGATGTAACTCTTACCAAGCAAGTGAAAGATCTGTAGGACTAGATGTTCAAATCCCTGAAAAAGAAAATAGAAGAAGACCTCAGAAGATGGAAAGATCTTCCATGCTCATAGATTGGTAAGATTAACATAGTTAAAAGGGCTGTCCTACCAAAAGCAATCTACAGATTCAATGCAATCCCTATTCACAATTCCTCATAGACATGGAAAGAGCAATACTCAACTTCATATGGAAAAACAAAAAACCTAGGATAGCCAAAGCAATTCTCAGCAATAAAAGAACTCCTGGGTGAATCACCATCCCTGACCTCAAGCTATACTACAAAGTAATAGTGGTAAAATCCTCCATGGTATTGGTACAGAGACAGATAAGTTAATCAATGGAATAGAATTGAAGACCCAGAAATAAAATCACACACTAAGGATACTTGAGCTTTGACAAAGAAGCCAAAAAATACAATGGAAAAAAGAAAGCATCTTCAATAAATGGTGTTGGTCTAACTGACGGTCAGTATATAGAAAAATGAAAATAGATCCATATTTGTCCCCTTGCACAAAACTCAAGTGCAAGTGGATCTAGGACCTCAACATAAAACCAGATATACTGAATCTAATAGAAGAGGAAGTAAGAAGGAGCCTGGAACTGATTGGCATGGGGAAATTTCCTAAAGAGAACTCCAATGAGTTCCTCTTAGAGCACAGGCTCTAAGATCAGGAATTGATATGAAACTGAAAAGCTTCTGTAAGGCAAAGGACATAGTCAATAGGACAAATTGGCAACCTACAGATTGGGAAAAAAGTCCTAACTAACCCCACATCTGATAGAGGGCTAATATCCAAAATATATAATGAACTCAAGAAGCTAACCGCCAAAAAAGCCAAACAATCCAATCAAAAAATGGTATATAGAATTAAACAGATAATTCAAAACAGAGGAATCTCGAAGGGCTGAGAAGCACCTAAAGAAATATTCACAGTCCTTAGTGATCAGGGAAATGCAAATTAAAATGACACTGAGATTCCACCTCACACCAGTCAGAATGGCTAAGATTAAAAACTCTGGTGACAGCACACGCTGGGGAGGATGTGGAGAAAGAGGAACACTTCTCCATTGCTGGTGGGATTGCAAGCTGGTACAACCACTCTGGAAAGCAGTCTGGTGCAGAAAATTAGACATAGTACTACCTGAAGACCTAGCTATACCACTCCTGAGCATACACCCAAAAGATGCTCCCACATATAACAAGGACACATGCTCTACTATGTTCGTAGCAGCCTTATTTATAATAGCCAGAAGCTGGAAAGAACCCGGATGTCCTTCAACAGAGGAATGGATACAGAAAATGTACAGTTACACAATGGATTTCTACTCATTTTTTTCTATTAAAATTTAATAGATTTTAATCTCATTTAATCTATTAAAATTAATGATTTCATGAAATTCTTAGGCAAATGGATGGAACTGGTAAATATCATCCTGAGTGAGGTAACTCAATCACAGAAGAACACACATGGTATGCACTCACTGATAAGTGGATATTAGCCAAAAAAGTACAGAATACCCAGGATACAAATGACAGTCTGTAAGAAGTTTAGCAACAGGAAAATCCAAGAGAGAATGCTCCAATCCCACTTAGAAGGGGGAACAAAATAATGAGAGGAGGCAGAGGGAGGGAAGGACCTCGGTGTGAGAGGAGAGATAGAAGGGAAAGTGGGAACAGGATCAGGTATGGGGCAAAGGGGACAGGAGAGAAGCCCAGAGGGCCAAGAGAATAAATGGAAATAACAGGGATCTCAACTTACCCAGATCCTAGGAAACTTCCAGAGACTGAGCCAATAACCAGGAGCATACACAAGCTGGTCTGAGGCCCCTGGCACATATGTAGTGGAGGTCTCCCTGGTATGGCTTCAGTGGGAGAAGATGCACTTAATTCTGGAGAGCCTTGAAGTCCCAGGGAAGGAGGACGTTTGGGGGAGGGCTCAGAAGAGTACCCTCTTGGAGGCAAGAGGGAGGAGGAATACGATGAGGAACTGTGTGGAGGGGAACTGAGAGGGGCAACTACTGGAATATAAATAAATAACATAATTTAAATAAAAAAAAATCCCACAATGTAGGAGTATTCTCTTGCTTCACATCCTCACCAGCACATACTGTCCCTTGAATTTTCGATCTTAGCCATTCTGATGGGTGTAAGGCAGAATCTCAGAGTTGTTTTGTTTATATTTCTCTTATTACTAAGGGAATTGAACATTTCTTTAAGTTTTTCTGGATACTTAAAGATTCCTTTGTTGAGAATTCTCTATTTAGCTCTGTACCTCACTTAAAAATTGAGTTATTTGGGTTGTTGGTGTCTAACTTCTTGAGGTCTTGATATATTTTGGACATTAGTCCTCTGTTGGATATATGGATATATGATGACGATCTTTTCCCAATCTGTAGGCTGTCATTTTGTCCTATAACTATACCAATACAATGCAGTTTTTTTATTACTATTGCTCTGTAGTACAGCTTGAGGTCAGGAATTATGATACTTCCAAATGTTCTTTTATTGCAAGTGTGTTTTAGCTATTGTGGTTTTTTCCATATGAAGTTGAGAATTGTACTTTCAAGTCTGTAAAGAATTGCTTCGGCAAGGAGAGGGCATTGCATCTCCTGAAACTGGAGTTGCAGGTCTTCTAAGTAGCCTTATGGGTGCTGGGAATAGGCCCTGGGTCCTGAGTAAGAGCAGTAAGTGTTCTTAATTTCTGAACTACCTTGTTTGTTCCTATGTTCTATGTTAATGCCAATGATTGGCTATATTTCATTCAATTGATTAAAACATAAATTTAAGAATTGAATATTTGTAGAAGGTATGAAAAGGCACTTTTTAAAAATGATAAAACATTTCTTGTTATAAAAATGAAGAATTTGTACTTCATAATACAGAACTATACATTGACACATAGTACTCAATAAATGTTCTTTACTGATTGAAAAAAAAAAAAAAGAATTGCTTCGGAATTTTGATGGGAATTGGATTGAATATGTAGCTTGCTTTTGATAAAATGACCATATTTACTATGTTAATCCTACCAATCAATGAGCATGAAGGATCTTTCAATCTTCTGATATCTTCATGGATTTCTTTCTTCAGAGACTTGAAGTTGCTTGGTTAGAGTTATACCAAGATAGTTTTATTATTTGTGGCTATTATGAAGGATGTTTGTCACCTGTTTACTGTTTTGTATAAATGTATAAAAGAGAGCTACTTGTTTTTTGTTTTTGTTTTTTTTTTTTAGTTGACTTTTTAACCAGTCACTTTGCTGATGTTGTTTATCAGTTGTAGACGTTCTCTGGTAGAATATTTTAGGTCACTTATGTATACCACCATATCATCTGCAAATAGAGATACTTTGACTTCTTCCCTTCCAATTTGTATTTCCTTGACCTCCTTTAGTTGTCTAATTGCTCTAGCAATTAGAAATAGTTTTTTTCCATTTTGTATGATGCTGGCTATCAGTTTGCTGTATATTGCCTTTATTGTGTTTAAGTATGAGCCTTGTATCCCATATCTCTCCATGACTTTTAACATGAAGGGGTGTTAGATTTTTTCAAAGGCTTTTTTTCATCTAATGAAATGATCATGTAATATTTTTCTTTCAGTTTGTTTATATGGTGGATTACATTGGTGGATTTTCATATATTGAACCACCCCTTCACCCCTATGATGACATCTACTTGATCATGGTGGATGATGTTTTTGGTGTGTTCTTTAATTTGGTTTACAAGTATTTTATTGAGTATTTTTGCATCAATGCTCTTAATGTCCATAATATGAAATTCTCTTTCCTTAGTCTTTGTGTTGTTACTGTATCAGGATGACTATGGCCTCAATCAATGAGTTTGGTAATATTCTTTTTGTTTTTAGTTTGTGGAAAAATTTGAGGAGTATTGGTATTTGTTCTTCTTTAAAAGTCTGGTAGAATTCTGTGTTAAAACCATCTGGCCCTGGACTTTTTTGTTTGGGAGATTTTAATGACTTCTTCCATTTGCTTAGCAGGTATAGGACTATTTAAACAGTTTATCTGATCATGATTTAACTTTGGTATATGGTATCTACTTAGAAAATCATCCATTTCCTTTAGATTTTCCAATTTTGTTGAGTACCAGCTCTTGAAGTAATTCCTAATGATTCTTTGAATTTCCTCAGTGTCTGTTGTTATGTCTCCATCTTAATTTCTGAATTTGTTAACTTGTATACTATCTTTTCATGAGTAGCACTAAAGTATTTTCTATATTGTTGATTTTCTCAAAGATCCAAATCTTTGTTTTCTTGATTCTTTTTCATTGTTCTTGTTTCTAATTGATTAATTTCAGTCCTGAGTTTGATTATTTCCTGTGATCTACTCCTCTTGTGTATGTTTGTTACTTTTTAAATAGATCTTTAAGGTGTACTTTTAAATTGCTAGCATGAGAATTTCTTCATAAAGGCACTTAGTGCTATGAACTTTTTTCTTAGCACTGATTCTGTTGTGCCCCACAAGTTTGAGTGTGTTGTACCATCATTTTCATTGAGTTCTAGAAAGTCTTTAATTTCCTTCTTTATTTCTTCCCTGACCTAGTTATCATTGAGTAAAGAGTTTGAGTTTCTGTAGGTTTGTATACTAGCTGTTGTTTCTATTGCTTTGAACCCCAGCTTTAATTCATGATGATCTGACAAGATACATTGTATCATTTCAGTATTTTGTGTGTCTGTGGGAGCTTGCTTTATGACCAAGTATATGGTGAATCTTGGAGAAGATTCTGTAAGGTACTGAGAAGAATTATATTCTTTGGCATTTGGATGAAATGTTCTGTAGGTATCTGTTATGCTCATTTGATTCATAATATTGGTTACTTTCATTATTTCTCTGTTTATTTTCTGTCTCCACGCCCTTTCCTTTGGTGAGAGTGGGGTGTTAGATTCTTGCACTATTAATGTGTGAAGTACAATATGTGATTTAAGGTCTGCTAATGTTCCTATTGTGAATGCGGGTTCCCTAGCATTGGGGGCATAAATGTTCTGAATTGAGATGTCAACATGGTGGATTTTTCCTTTAATGAGTGTCCTTCCATACCTTTTATGATTACTTTTGGTTGAAGGTCTATTTTATTAGATATTAGAATGAATACTCCACCTTGTTTTTGTGTTTGTTTGTTTCAGAAACTCTTTTCCCAGCCCTGTATTTTGACACAATGTCTATCTTTGTTGCTGAGGTGTTTTCTTATATGCAGTAGAATGATGGGTCCTGTTTTCACATCCATTCTGTTAGCCTGTTTCTTTTTATTGGGAAATTGAGTCCACTTTTTTTTTTTGAGAGACATTAATACCCAATGATTGTTAATTCCTGGTATATTGATTATTGATGTTGGTGGTATTAATGTGTGTGTGTGTGTGTGTGTGTGTTGTGTTTATGTTGGCTACTGGTTTCCTGTATATTGCTTTTACTGTGCTGATGTAGTTAACCTCCTTGGGTAGGAGTTTTCCTTCAACTATTTTTTTATAGGGCTATATTTGTAGATAGATAGTGTTTAAATTTGTTTTTGTCTTGGAATATCTTGTCTTACCCATCTACAGTGATTGAGAATTTTGCTGGATACAGTAGTCTAGCTTAGCATCTGTGGTTTCTTAGAGGCTGTAATTTATCTATCCAGCCCTTTCTAACTTTTAGAGTCTCTCTTGAGAAGTCAAGTGTAATTCTGATATGTCTGCCTTTTGTTACTTGGTCTTTCCTCTTTGCAGCTTTTAACATTCTTTCTTTGTTATGCAGATTTAGTGTTTTGATTATTATGTAGTGGAAAGATATTTTTCCTGGTCCAATCTAATTGGTCATCTGTAAGTTTGCCTGTTGTAGGTTTATAGGCATCTCTATTTTTTAGATTGGGGAAATTTTCTTCTATGATTCTTTTGGAAATATTTTCTGGTCCTTGGAGCTGGGAATCTTTACTTTCTTCCATTCTTATTATTTTTAGGTAGGTTTTTTTCTTATACTATCCCAGATTTCTTCAATACTCTGTGTGAAGAATTTTTTTAGATTTAACATTTTCTTTGACTGATGTATCAATTTCTTCCTTGTTTCTTCTATGCCTGAGATTTCCACTTCCATTTCCTGTATTCTGTTGCTGATGCTTATATTTGTTGTTTCTGTTCCCTTCCTAGGAATTCCATCTCCCGGATTCTCTCAGATTGTGTTTCTTTATTGCTTCTATTTCCATTTTTAGGTCTTGAACAGTTTTATTTGTTTCCTTCACTTGTTTAATTGCATTTATCTGTATTTCTTTAAAGGATTTACTAGTTTCTGCTTTAAAGCCCTCTACCAGTTTGATTGTATTTTCTTGGATTTCTTTAAAGTATTTATTAATTTTGTCCTTATATGCATCTATCATACTTTACCCTTTATTTAGAGATTGGCTAAAATTCTATCTAAATTAAAATTTTATTCTTTAATCAGTGGTCTGTTTGCTCCCTTTTAAACTCTACTCTTAGCTTCTGTGACCATTCAAATATTAGGATCTCTCCTTTCATATCACAGACTAGATCATGTAGGGTATCTGATATTTAGAATTCCTATAACAGTCCATTGTTTTAGCACAAAATTTCAAATTTGCTTTTTTTTAGTTGATCATTTCATACACTAGTCAATATAACACCATCATACCTGTTCCTGGTTTCCTCATACAACTTTTGCTACATTTTGACACATGCTTTCCCCAACATCTTGTTTTGATTTTTGATTTCTCAGTACATTCAGTTAGTGATGCCAAACTGTGAATAGGTTTAGGGCCATTTAGTAGAGACTGAGGTTCCTAACAAAAACCACATCCTCAAAAATCAATGAATTTTCCTCTGACATGCATACTTACTGCCTATAGCTTTTAGTATGTTTTAGGGCAGGGGGTGGTTTCCTTAAGATCTCCTGAATGTATGCCAGGGTTTTCACTTTTTGGTCTAGTGGAGATTTTGTTTAGTAATCAGAAGTTCAAAAGCAACATCATATTATAAAGATATCATATCCCCATTAGTCATTGGCTATTAATTTCTTCTGCCTCTCATACCAAGATATTTCCTAAGCCTTGGTGGTTCGGGGATTTGGTTAGTTGTTCTATTTAAGTTAGAGCACCAGTCTGTTATTCTTAGCACTTTAAACAATTATGCATTTCTCGATTCACTTCTGAATATTATGTAAATAAGCTTCTATGGCTAAGCTTGATAGAAGTCTATGTCTTTGAATATAAGCATAATTACTTAGAAAGGCATTTGATACTATGAGCACTTAGGAAAATAACAACAGGTTGTTATGGACCTTTTATATCCTCAGCCATGAAAATTTCAGCAGCTATACAAGTCATGAAATATCTTCATGTTGTGAAGACTTCAAATTAAAACAGAAAGTAGTTAGTAATATTATAATGTCATTATTCTTATCATTGTAAGTGCTGGGTTATCACCTCACATAGAAAATTATTTAATTACTTTTTAAAAATTTCTTTGTAGATCAATATATAGGGTTTCTTTATTAAATGCTATCTGTATATGCTATCCACATGGAAATATTTTTCCTGGAATGTAACAATAACACATAATGTTTACTAGAAAATGGGTATCAAATGAATTATTTTGTAAAGTACCAATTTTCAGATACCAGATAATTAAATAATAAAAACAAACAAGAATTGGGGGTAGAATTCAAGGATAGGGAGGTGAGAATGGGCACACCCTCATAGAAACAGGAAGAGGGGGTATGGGGTAGGGAGTTTCTTGGGGGAGGGAATGGGGAAAGGGGATAGCATCTGAAATATAAATGAAGAAAATATAGAAGTGCCTGATTATATTGTCTGATCCAATAGGCTAAGGTCCAGATTGTTGCAGAACACTATGTCAATATTTTGGCTTCATTGAATGTGTTAGGCAGATGCCTGGCCAGGAAAGCTACCATGAAACTTGCTAGGGCAATGGAACCCATGCATCCCAGGACACAGTATAGAAGGCAATCACTGAACCTTTGTTGCAAACAATGATGATCAATTTTATGAGGTCCCATTTGTCCATTCTTGAACTAAGAGCATAAGCTATTGGTGGTCTGTTCAGGAAAATTTCCCATGTCCATATGTTCAAGGCTCATCCCCACTTTCTCTTCTATTAGTTTCAGTGTATGTTGTTTTATGTGGAGGTCCGTGATCCACTTGGACTTGAGCTTTGTACAAGGAGATAAGAATAGATAGATTTGCAATCTTCTTCATGCGGACCTCCAGTTGAACCAGCACCATTTGTTGAAAATGCTGTCTTTATTTCCACTGAATGGTTTTAGCTCCTTTGTCAAAGATCAAGTGACTACAGGTGTGTGGGTTCATTTCGGGGTCTTCAATTCTATTCCACTGATCTTCTTGCCTATCTCTGTACCAATACCTTGCAGTTTTTAAAAATCACTATTGTTCTGTAGTACAGCTTGAAGTCAGGGATGGTGATTCCCTGAGAAGCTCTCTTTTCATTGAGAATAGTTTTTGCTATCCTGGGTTTTTTATTATTCCAAATGATTTTGAGAATTTCTCTTTCTGACTCTGTGAAGAATTGAGTTGAAATTTTCATGGGGATTGCAATGAATCTTTAGATTGGATTTGGCAAGATGGACAATGTTTCTATATTAATCCTGTCAATCCATGAGCATGAGAGACCTTTCCATCTTCTGAGATCTTCTTCAGAGACTTAAGTTCTTGTCATACAGATCTTTCTCTTGTTTGGTTAGAGTCACATCAAGGTATTTTATATTATTTGTGACTATTGTGAAGGGTGTCATTTCCCTAATGTCTTTTTCAACTCTTTATTTTTTGAGTAGAGGAAGACTACTGATTTGTTTGAGTGAATTTTATATCCAGCCACTTTGCTGAAGTTGTTTATCAGAGTTAGGAGTTCTCTGGTGGAAGTTTTGGGGTCACTTAAATATACTATCATATCATCTGCAAATAGTGATATTTTGACTTCTTCCTTTCCAATTCATATCCCTTTGACCTTCTTTTGCCTTCTAATTGCTCTGGCTAGGATTTTAAGTACTATATTGAATAGGTAGGGAGAGAGTGGGCAGCCTTGTATAGTATTTGATCTTAGTGAGATTGCTTCAAGTTTCTCTCCATTAATTTGGTGTTGGCTACAAGTTTGTTGTATATTGCTTTTACTGTGTTTAGGTATGGGCCTTGAATTCCTGATCTTTCCAAGACTTTTACCATGAAGGAATGTTGAATTTTTCAAATGCTTTCTCAGAATCTAGTCAGATGATCATATGTTTTTTTTTCTTTTAGTTTGTTTATATGTGGATTACATTGATGGATTTATGAATATTGAACCATTCCTGCATTCCTGGGATAAAGCCTACTTGATCATGATGGATGATTGTTTTGATGTGTTCTTGGATTTGGTTTGTGAGATTTCTATTGAGTATTTTTGCATCGATATTCATAAGGGAGATTGGTCTAAAGTTCTCTTTCTTTGTTGGGTCTTTGTGTGGTTTATTGTGGCATCATAGAACGAATTGGGTAGTGTTCCTTCTGTTTCTATTTTGTGGAATAGTTTGAAGAGAATTGGTATTAGGTCTTCTTGGAAGGTCTGATAGAATTCTGGACTAAAACTATAAAACTATCTGGTCCTGGGCATTTTTTTTTTTTTTTTTTGGTTAGGAGACTTTTAATGACTGCTTCTATTCATTTAGGGATTATGGAACTGTTTAGGTGGTCTGTCTGATCCTGATTTAAATTTAGTACCTGGTATCTGTCTAGAAAATCATCCATCTCATAAAGGTTTTCCAGTTTTTTGAGTATAGATGTTTGTAGTAGGATCTGATTATTTTTGAACTTCCCCAGTTTCTATTATGTCTCCATTTTTATTTCTGATTTTGTTAGTTTGGATACTGTCTCTGTGTCTTCTATTTAGTCTGGCTAAGGGTTTGTTTATCTTGTTGATTTTCTCAAAGAACCAGCTTCTGGTCTTGTTGATTGTTTGTATAGGTCTTTTTGTTTCTACTTACTTTATTTAGCCCTGAGTCTGATTATTTCCAGCCATCTTGGGTGTATTTGCTTCTTTTTGTTATTAGAGTGTTCAGATGTACTATTAAGCTGCTAGTGTATGATCTCTCCTATTTCTTTATGGAGACACTCAGAGCTATGAGCTTTCTTCTTAGAATGTCTTTCATTGTTTGCTGTAAGTTTGGATAGTTGTGCCTTCATTTTCATTAAAATTTAAAAAGTCTTTAATTTCTTTCTTTTTTTAAATTGGATATTATACTTACATTTCAGATGTTATCTCCTTACCACATTCAACTCCCTACCCAGGAACTCCTTATCCCATCCCCCCTCCTCCTGCTTCTATGAAAATGTATCCCTACCTATCACCCCACTCCCACCTCTCCACCCTTGAATTCCCCACACTTGGTTTCCAACCTTCATGGGACCAAGGACCTCCTCTCCCACCTATGCCCGACAAGGCCATCCTCCCCTACATATACAGCTTGAGTCATGGGTCCCTCCCTATGTGCTCCCAGGCTGGTGGTTTAGACCCTGGGGAGCTCTGGTTGGTTGGTATTGTTGTTCTCTTCATGGGGCCACAAACCCTTTGAGCTCCTTCAGTCTTCACTCTAATTCCTCCATTGGGAACCCCATGATCAGATCAATGGTTAGCTGTGAGCATCTGCCTCTGAATATGTCAGACTCTGGCAGACCTCTAAGGAGACAGCTATATCAGGCTCCAGTCAGCATGCACTTCCTGACATCCACATCAGTGTCCATCTTTGGTGACTGCACATGGTATGAATACGCAGGTGGAATTGTCTCCAGATGGTCCTTCCTTCAGTTTCTGTCCCACACTTTGTCTCCATATTTGCTCCCTTGAGTATTTTGTTACTTTTTCTAAGAAAGACTGAGGCACCCACACTTGGTCTTCCTTCTTCATGCGCTTCATGTGGTCTCTGAGTTGAATCTTGGCTATTTCAAGCTTTTGGTTTAATTTCTTTCCAGATCTAGTTATTGTTGAGTAGATAGTTGTTCAATTTCCATGTTTATGTGGGCTTTCTATTTTTTTTTTTTTTTTTTACTGAAGTCCAGCCTTTTTCTGTATTGGCCCGATAGAATACATGGGATTAATTTGATATTCTGGTATCTGTTGAGTCTTCTTTTGTGTCTGATTATATGGTCTGTAGTGGTAATTATTTAATCTGCCAAATTTGTTGCTGTAAAATCTCCTACCCGAAGGAGACCACTCAAAGGAAAACACAACTCAATAATTATGGTATAAATTGAATGCCTAGATTGGGCAGATTTATACTACTCTATTCCCCAGCTATGAGATCCCTTAGAACTTGCGGTTTATCCAGGCCGCATGCTTGTCCTTCCACCTTTGCCTCCTCCTTCGTTGGCTTCCTACTCCTTCACCTTCCTCTGTCGACTTCCTTCTCCTGTAGACTTTCTTCTGCTCTGCTTCTCTTCTGCCTCTACCTCCTTCTCCCTTTATATTGAATTCCCTCACTCGCTCCTCCCCTAAGCCTTTTTCTCCGCCTCCCCTTCTACTGCCCAATCACTGGCTCTAGCCTTTATTTTACAAGTTTTAATTGGACAGAAGGTTCACAAGACATCACCTGTGTACAGATTCAATCATCCTCTGCAGCCCCTCCCAGGAAAGTGAAACTAGGATCAAAATACAAGGATGGGGCTATCCACTAGGAACTAGGATCAAAATACAAAGCTGAGGCTATCCACAACAAAAGTCAATTTCAGAGAAGGTGCCATGCAGTTCTGAGAAGAAGTTATAATCTTTTGTTTTAGGGCAAAATGTCCTGTGATATTTCTTAAATCCACTTTGTTCATACCTTCTGTTAGTTTCACTGTGTCTGTGATCAGTTTCTGATTCCATGATCTGTCCATTGGTGAGAGTAGTGTGTTGAAGTCTCCTACTATTGTTTGACGTTAAATATGTGCTTGAGTTTTAGTAGCATTTCTTTTACAAACATGGGTGCCCTTATATTTGAGGCATAGATGTTCCAAATTGAGAGTTCATCTTAGTGGATTTTTCATTTGATGAGTATGTAATGTCCTTCTTCATCTTTTTTGATGACTTTTGGTCGAAAGTCTATTTTATTGTATATTAAAATTGCTACTTCAGCTTGTTTCTTGGGACCATTTGGTTGGAAATAAAATTTCCAGCCTTTTACTTTGTGGTAGTGTCTGTTTTTGTCACTGAGTTGTGTTTCTTGCATGCAGCAAAAATGTTGGGTCCTGTTTATGTACCCAATCTTTTAGCCTATGTCTTTTATTGGAAAATTGAGTCCATTGATATAGAGAGATATTAAGGATTAATGATTGTTGGTTTCTGTTCTTTTTATTGTTAGGTGTAGTATTATGTTTTTTGTGTTTCTCTTCTTTTGGGTTTGTTGTGAGAAGATTAATTTCTTGCTTTTTTCTTGGGTGTAGTTTCCATTCTTGTGTTGAAGTTTTCCTTCAATTATCCTCTGTAAGTCTGGATTAGTGGAAAGATATTGTGTAAATTTGGTTTTATCATGGAATGTCTTGGTTTCTTCATCTATGGTCACTGAGAATTTTGCTGGATATAATAGCCTGGGCTGGCATTTTTTTTCTCTTAGTGTCTATTTCATCTACCCATGCTCTTCTGGCTTTTAGAGTCTCTATTGAGATTTTTGGTGTAATTCTGATAGATCTGCCTTTATATGTTACTTGACTGTTTTCTCTTACAGCTTTTAATATTCTTTCTTTGTTCTGTGCATTTGGTGTTTTGATTTTTATGTGATGTGAGGAATTTTTTTTATGGCCCTATCTGTTTAGAATTCTGTAGGCTTCATGTATGTTCATGGACATTCCTTTCTTTAGGTTAGGAAAGTTTTCGCCTATAATTTTGTTGAAGATGTTTACTAGACTTATGAATTGGGAATCTTTGCTCTTTTCTATATCTATTATTCTTAGGTTTGGTCTTTTTATTGTGTCCTGGATTTCGTAAATATTTTGAGTTAGGAGACTTTTGCTTTCTGTATTTTCTTTGACTATTGTGTCAACGTTTTCCATGGTATCTTCTATGCATGAAATTCTCTCTTCTATCCCTTGAATTCTGTTGGTGATGCTTACATCTGTGACTCCTGATCTCTTTCGTAGGTTTTCCATCTCCAGGGCTGTCTCCCTTTGTGCTTTTTAAAATGTTTCTATTTCCATTTTTAGTTCCTGGATGGTTTTTTTTTCAATTCCTACACCTGCTTGATTGTGCTTTCATGTATTTCTTTAAGAGATTTATTTGGTTACTCTCTAAGGGCTTCTACTTGTTCACCAGTGTTCTCCTGTATTTCTTTAAGGGAGTTATTTTTTTTTCTTAAAGTCCTCTATCTTCTTTATGAGGTGGAATTTTTTTAGTCTGAATCTTGCTTTTCAGTTGTGTTGGGGTACCCAGGGCTTTCTGTGGTGGGGGAATCTGGGTTTTCACGTTGCCAAGCAGCATTGGTTTCTGTTGCTTATATTCTTATACTTGCCTCTTGCCATCTAGTTATCTCTGGTGCTAACTGGCCTTGCTGTGAGTCTGTGATCCTGTGATCCTGGTTGTGTCAGAACTACTTGGGGTCCAGCTTTCTCTCTGATCCTGTGACACTGTTCTCCTGTGATCCTGGGTGTGTTAGAGACCCTGGTTGTCAAGCTGCCTCTGGGTAGGTGTGGAGTGGGTGGAGAACCAGAGTTCAACTTCTGCTTCCAGGCATAGGTGCGAACCAGGAGGAATGTGTTCTCTGGCTGAGCAGGGGTTCCTGTGTCCTCTGAGTCCCAGGGAGTCCTAGTTATATCAGGCATTGGGGCATGGGTTGGGGCCTCACATGAGATCCCAGATGTGTCAGAATTCCTGAGGGTCAAGCTACATCTGGATGTGGGCAGAGTGGGTGAAGAGCCAGAGCCCAGGTTCCACTCCTGGGTGCAAGCACAAACTGGAAAGAACCAATAAATGCATTCTTTACTCTTTCTTGGAATGGATTTTCTCTCTAGAAAAATCTCACTGTGTTTTTGGTCTCCTGATGCTTTAGACAGGAGTGATGCTCAGTGGGGCTCTACAACAGCCTTAAGTAAGTGGATACATGTGTACAGCAATTCTGCTCTAATGCTTTTTTGCTTGTTTTGTGGTACTAAGATTAAACATAGGGCCTAATGCATATTAAAAAAGCATTCTATTTATCACTGAGTGATACCCTTAGCCTTTCTAGTCTCAGGATGAGTCTCATTTTGTATACAGCTCACAGTGCTCTGGAACACATATAACCCAGTCTGATCTTGAAATCTAGGTTTTCCTGCATTCAACTTGATGGTACTGGGATTAAAAGCATCCACCACTTCAGCCAGCATCTTTAACACCTACTAAAGTCTATAAATACAAAATAATTCATCTCCTCAGTCATCTTTTGGGATGTATCACATAAAAATAAACTCACCAAGAATGAATGGAAATTGGTGGCTGGCAGGGGTGGCAGGTGAGGGGCTTCTCTAGGATATCCCAGAGACCTCAGATTGGGAAGGCTACCAGCAGTCTGTGGGGTTGACTTTAGCTGAGACTCCAAGCAATTAGGATTTGGTACCTAAAAAGGCCATCTCCTATTGTCAGGCAGGACACAAGTGGAGAGATAAGGACACCAACCCCCCTCAAAAATCTTGATGCAATGTTTTACCTGTCTATAAGAAATGCAGGGACAAAAATGGAACAGAGTCTGAGGGTATGGCCAATCAATAACTGGCCTAGCTAGAGATCCATCCCAAGGGCAAGCACCAATCCTTGACACTATTAATGACACTCTGTTATGCTTGCAGATAGGAGCCTTGCATAATTATCCTCTGAGAGGTTCCACCTAGCAGCTGATTGAAACAGATACAGAGGCCCCCAGCCAAACACTGGACAGAGCTTAGAGAGCCTTATGGAAGAATTGCGGGAAAGATCAAGGATCCCAGAGAGGATAAGAACTCCACAGAAAAACCAACAGGGTCAACCATCCTGGACCACTGGGAGCTCCTGCAGACTGAACCATCAACCAAAGAGCTTACATGGGATGGCGCTAGGGCCCACACACATAGTAGGAGATGTGCAGCTCTATCTTCATTCAGTTTCCCCAAAAACTGTAGTGGGGCCATCCTTAAAACTATTGCTTGTCTGTGGATTCTGTTCCCTTAACTGGGTTGCCTTGTTTGTCCTCAGTGGGAGGAATGCACCTAGCCCTGCAGTGACTTGATGTGCTAGGGTTGGGGGATTCTCAGGGAAAGTATCTCCATCTTAGAGGAGAATGGGTGGGAGGAATGGGAAAGGGACTGTGTGAAGAGAGTAATGGGCAATGATTTGGATGTAATGTAAATAAATAAATAAATAAATTAATGGAAAAATAAGTAAAATCACCAAACATAAGAACATATAAGGAACTAGATGTTTATTGAAACATTATCTTAATGGCAATGCTATAGCAATGATCTGTATGTCAATAACAAAAAGTAGATCAATAAACTGTGAATTGTTTCAGAAGCATATACCTCTTAAAAACAATCTAGTAACATATTAAAATGAAGATTAATGTGATATATTTTCAAATATGGAAATATAAAAAAGAAAACATACTCTAACCAAGAAATGTACTCTGTTTTCACTACCTTTGAAATCCATAGACAACAAAAGCATGATAGAAAACTAACAAGTTCCTCAACAAATCAACCTGTGTGTAAAGCCACTTTTCTTTGCCATAATTTCAACACAGCCCTTTTCATCTCCTTGTTCCTCAGACTGTAGATAAGTGGATTCAGCAGAGGGGTGAGCAGTATATATGCCAGTGACATCAGTTTCTTGGTGTCTGGTGAGTACCTGGATTTGGGCTGTAGATAAATTATACTGGCTGTGCCATAGAAGAGGGTGACAGAGGTGAGATGAGAGACACATGTGGAAAAGGCCTTCTGCCTCCCTGTAGTGGATGGCATCCTCAGGATGGCAAAGAGAATTCGAGTATAAGACAAGAGTATCAACAGGAAGGGGACCATGACAATCAAAATGGTGCCTGTGAAGGCATAGACTTCGAACAGGAAGGTGTCTGCACAGGCAAGCTCCAGCACAGGAGGGGTCTCACAGAAGAGATGGTTAATTTCCTTGTGGTCACAGTAGGGGAAGCTAAATACCCATGTGGTCTGCAAAGTACTCATCATGGTTCCTGAGACCCATGAGAACATCACTAATTTCACGAACACTCTTTTGTTCATAATCATAGGGTAGGATAGAGGATGGCAGATTGCAGCAAATCGGTCATAAGCCATTGATCCCAGGAGAAAACACTCAGTCACACCAAAGAGAAGAATGAAGTACATCTGTGCAAAACAACCCTCAAAGGAAATGGTTGCTTTCTCACTAGTCAGGACCACCAGCATTTTAGGTGTGATGACTGTGCTGAAACAGAGGTCCACTAAAGATAAGTTTTGCAAAAACAGGTACATGGGGATGTGAAGGCTCTGGTCCAGGAAGATGATGGTGATAATGATGGCATTTCACATCACAGTCACCAGATAAATAACTAGGAAAGCATCTGCCCTTGAAGTTCAGGATAGTTAGAAAATCCCAAGAGGATGAATTCAACTGTAGAGCTGTGATTTTGCCTCTTCATTACAATATTGGAGCCTTCTGTTTGTCTTAGGGACTTAGTACATACAGGATGAAGTCACAATGTAGGAACTGAGTTCAAATTTGGAGTTCTTGGCAGAAGTTGCAAGGACATGGTCCTTTTGACAGAGGTCAAGACTAGCAGTTTTGAAGAATGGTCAATAAATTGGAACAATGAATCTTTAAAAGACAAATGGAGAGTTATAAAACTTTGGCTCAGAAATGTTTAACAAATATAAAATGATGCTGTGAAAATGGCTCAGCTATTAAAAGCATTTGCCACACGATCTAACCTCAGTTTCATCCCTGGAACCCACAAAACAACATAAGAAAACAAAACAAAAGTTTGATATAGGATCAAATCTATCATCCCAGTGCCCCTATAACAAGATGTGAGTGAGAGGCAAAGCCAAGTGAAATACCCTTAAGCTTGAAGACCAGTTAGGCTGGAGTGCATGGTGCAATAGAAACAAAATAAATAGCTGAGTCTACATCAAGATATGCATTTTTTTACCGCAGCACTGGGGCAGGGTGGAGACAGGCAGATTCCAGGACTCACTGTTCAGTCAGTGGAGCTGAAATGACAAACTCAAGTTTCATGAGACTCTGTCATAGAAAATAAGGTAGATATCTTGACATGATGCAGCATGCCTTTAATCCCAGCACTCAGGAAACAGACAGGCAAGTTCTAGGTCAGCCAGGGCTACACTGTGAAATTCTATCTCAAATAATAAAAAGAAAAGGTGGGGAATTATAGAAGAAGCCACCCAATGTCTACCTCTGGCCTCAACATGTGCAGGCCACCACCACCGTCACCACCACCACCACCACACAACACACACATACACACACACACACACACACACACACACACACACCCCAATACGAAATGTCTATGCTAACTACAATAATATGTTATTGCTATCAAAGTTTTCATAAAACAATTAATCTCTGAAGCAAAAGAAAAACTTTAAAAGACAAAATGATACATTCAATTTCTAATGTACAAAATAAACTAAGTTAATATAAGATAATAAAGAGAGGATCTTATTTAAATAGACAAGTGGACTAATAAAAAATTATTAAATAAACCTAAGTGACACTTCTGTGAATGTTTTATAAAAACTGGACCTGACTGGTCCCTCTCTTCCTTTAAAATGGAGTGCCTGGTGCTAACTTGACTAACTCACCAGCCTATTTCACTAGTTTTAGCATTAACTTTCCTTATCATATTGAGTGAATAGCTCTCTTCACTGGATTTCCTTTTTTTTTTTTTTCAGAATTATTCTTGATCACCCTCACTCTGAACCCTCTGTGAACTGATGACTTGTGTGAGCTTAGTCCCTTAGAGCTCCAGTTGTTATCTAGACCCTTGCTTGAAAAAGAAAATTGGAGCAACTGTTTTTCTTACCAGGGCAGAACAATCACCTGCCAAGTACCCCCAAATGCCAGTAGAATTGAAATGGGATCCTCCTAACAGGATCGATAAGGTGGAAGCCACTGACAGAATCTCAAGCATAATCTTTAGCTCAAAAACCTATAAAAATGCTTAACTTGATGAATCAAGTATTTGACCTCGAATTTAAAAAGCATTCTCAACCATACAACTTGGTGAATGTGTGCACTGATTTTATAACATTGTATGCTCTGAGAGAAGCCTTCTCTCTGGAGACCTTATGCTCCATGAGTACGTACTTTCCTCTGTGGAGATCAGGAAACACCATGGTACTAACTAGGTGCACCTCTCCTCCAGGCTTCTACAGGGAATAATGAGCATGTCTTCACACAAGAGATTCAATTTCAGATTGTGTCCCCAATTATAAAAATGAAATTGTGTAGGTGATGCGCTGACCTGGCCCGACCTTAAGGAAATGGAAGTGGAGATTGAACAGATGCTATAAACAAGACCTGAGAAGATGGGGGTGGTGCAGGTCACAGTGAGACAAAGCTGATCCAAAGGAAGTGCTCATTAGAGGTGAACATCTTGTACAGTGTCATCAAATGTGTTACGTTACTTTGTGGAAAGCTTGATTTTATCATTATCAAATTTTAAAAAAAGACTCTGAGAGCATCAGCAGTTAAGAGCACTGACTGCTCTTTCAGAAGTCCAGAGATTAATTCCATGGTGTCTCACAACCATCTGAAATGAAATTCAATGCCCTCTTCTAATGTACATGAAGACAGCAACACTGCACTCACATACATAAAATAAATAAAATTAAAAAAAATTATTGGGTTATGCATTCAACCTTATTCTCAGTACTCTGACCAGTTCCAGATCTCTCCACTGATTGCTGCCCACTGCAGAACAAGAAGCTTCACTGACCAAGCTGAGAGCAGCCCAGGCCTATAAGTATGAACATAAAGATTTTAAAGACAAATTGACAGAATGACCATTTAGCAAAATAACAATAGCAGGTTCTTCTGTAGGGCCTATGACCTTCCCAGCCATGGACTTTTAACCAGAATAATTGCTAGGGCAGGGAGAATCATTCTTTATTGAGGATATAGCAACTGGTAGGTCTAAATGATCCAGTGGATGGCCCCAGACCCATGCATATATGGACATCACTAGCTGAACTTAGTGAATGATCAAAAAAAAAAAAAAAAAAAAAGAACAGACATGGATTTGAAAGAGGTATGGAGGGATATGGAGAGTGTTGAAGTGTAAGTGGATGTAGATGTGATAATATTTCATTCTCTCTCCCTCTCCCTCTTCCTCTCATCTCCCTCCCCTTCTCCTCCCCTCCCCTCTCTCCTCTCTCTGTGAAATTCTCAAAAATAAGAACATTTAAAAGCAGTTCAGAGTGAAATTTTTGTGGATACAAAATCAATTTGGAGGTTCCCCAGAAAATTGGAAATAGTTCTACCTGAAGACCCAGCTTATACTGCTTTAGGTATAGGACATATACCTAGAAGATGTTCTACAACATCACAAGGACACATGCTCCACTATGTTCATAGCAGCCTTATTCATAATAGCATGAAACGGAAGCAACCCAGATATCTGTCAACTGAAGAATGAATACAGAAAATGTGGTTCATCTACCCAATGGAATACTAATCAGCTATTAAAAACAAGGACAGTATGAATTTTGCAGGTAAATGGATGTAACTAGAAAATATCATCCTGAGTGAGGTAACCTAGACCCAAAACACATGCATTGTATGTACTCACTGATAAGTGGATATTAGCCAAAAAGTATAGAATATCCATTATATAACCCACAGACCCTAAGAAGTTAAACAAGAAGGTCCAAGTGAGGATGTATCAATTCCACTTAGGAAGAGGAACAAAATAATCATGGGAGGCAGAAGAAAAGAGCAACTTGTGTGGCAGAATGGAGAGGGAGGGGGTAAGAGGGGCATGATTAGGTATGGGGGGAGACAAGAGAGAGGCCCAGAAGATCAGAAGAGTGAATGGAAATATGCAGTTGCTAGAGGTGGGGAGATGAGAGTACCTCAAGAGTATCCCAGATATCTTGGGTGGAGAAGGGTCACTGGACTCAATATAGATGACCTTGTAAGACCCTTAATAGCCTTAGCTACTAGGGACCACCTCCGTCCCCCTCGAGTGAACCATGCAATCTATGCAAGAGCAAGAAGAGCTTATTTTTCCAGTAAGCTGGGGTCGTTCTGCATCCAAAGGAGAGGTGACAACACTGGGTGGCCTGTTGGCCAGTTTTTATAGAATTTTCAGGTAGAATAGAGCAACAGCCACTAGGCACAGTGTGATTGGCAGAACAGTATGATTTTAAAACTGATTGGTCCTTAAGGAATGAGGTACCAAGAGCTTTTCTTGTCTGTGGGGGCCAAAGGTTGGCCTGGCCTTGGAAATGTGTCTACACATTTCTCTGGGTCAGTGTTGATTTCCCTCTGTGATCTTCCTCAAGAATGCAAATAGTCTCTCCCCTTCCAGAGGGGAGGGGTGCCTATGTGTTCTATGACCTATCTCTTCCAGGGGGTGAGGGGTGCCTATGTGATTCCAACAACCTTTCTGAGAAGGACGGGGGTCTGGTAGAATTTTCCAAAGGCTCTGAGCTAACCTCTTCAACCTTAGCTGAAATGCCCAACAGTGGGAATATGGAAACTGTAAAGACCACCTCTTCAGTAAGAATCCCTAGTGGAAGAATTCGAACATCAACCCACCTACAAAACTTTTGAACCAAAATTGTTCCTGTCTAAAATAAATGAAGGGACAAAGATGGAGCAGAGCCTGAACAAATGGGTCAACCAATTACAGGGCTAACTTGGCATCCATTCCATTCTCAGGCATCAAACCCTGACACTATTACTGATGTTATGTTGTGCTAGCAGACAGGTGTTTAGCATGCCTGTCCTCTGAGAGGTTCTACCAGCAGTTGACTGAGACAGATGTGGATACCCACAGCCAATCATTGGATGGAGATTAAGGACCTCTACAGAAGAGTTAGGGGAAACATTGAGGGAATGGAAGGGGATGGAACCCCCCTAGGAAGACCAACAATGTCAACTAACCTGAACCCATTGGAGTTCCCAGAGATTGAGCTACCAACCAGAGAGCATACACGGGCTGTTTTGAGACTCCAACACTTATGCAACAGAGGGCTTCCTTGTCTGGCCTTAGTGGGAGAGGATGCTCCTAATCCTGTGGAGACCTGATGCCCCAGGGTGGTGGGCATACAGGGGGGGGCACTCTCTCAGAGGTGAAAGGAAGGGTGGAAGTGGGGGAAGAACTCTACAAGGAGGGATAGGGAGGAGGACAACATTTTGGATGTAAATAAATGAATTAATTAATTGATAATAAAAAGAAAAATATATTTCTAGTTATTTTTATAGTTGGCTCTTACTCACTTGAATTTAAGACACCTATGCTAAGCATAGCAACTTGAGCCAAAGATGTAAGTTCTCTAGTCCTATTAATTTTTAAGTGAAATAAAGGTAATCTTATTTATTCTCACAGGCCTTGTATAAGAATCATGGGTCTTAGGAGTTAGTCAAAACTGACTTGACCAATCAGTGGGGCTCTATGTCTCATGCCCAGAAGATTTGGGATGACCCAGTCAAGACTTAGCTTTATCCAGAGCTCAGATGATGTGGCCAGGACATAAATTCTTTTTTCAGTCTCTCCTCTCTAATATCTTAGGGAGCTTTTCCAATGTTAAAAGACATGGATTCTTTTCTCTATATTATACCTCTACTTTTCTAGAGTGGGATACATTATCAAAGAACATCCCTCTTTTAGGAGCATCAAAGCTGCCAACAACATCTTTATTCTGTGTCCAGTGCAAATGTACCACTCATCTTGATGATAAAGAGATTTCTTGCCAAAAATTTAACCTAAGGATTCCTTTTGTCCTTCTCTGCAGAGTGGTTATCTGTCCATCCATGAGTCACATTGTATGACCACCACTGGGATGGAATATGAGGCTAGGTGCATAATTTTAAGAGAACTGGTCTATAACCTGGCATGGTGTCAATCCCAATGATACATACTTGAAAATATTTAATAAAAATACCTCCCCAGGAAGAAAAGTATTGTGCCTGAAGCAAGGATGTTGAATAATGGCTGTGGTTCAATTTACTAACATCCCAGTGAGAAAATTCTTTGTATACTTTTAATCACTGTGTGACTATAAAAGGAAAGATAAATGCTGAGAGCCAATAAACTTGTATAAGGCAAGGTGTTAGGCAGATTGGTAAGGAATGGAATGGATAGAATAAATGAGACCATACAATTAGTTTCACAGTGAATGAACAGTCCTGGAGGACAGTGACAAATAGAGACAGAAAATGGAGAAAACTAGAAGTAGAGACAGATGATTACACTGTGTGTCATGTCATCAGCAGCGAATGCTTTTGAGGCTGGTGCTACAAGTAACAGTAAGGGAGAAAGATCTTAAAAGAAGTCTAGTGTAAATAGATGAACCCTACTAACTCAGGATGAATCCTACTAACTCTATTGAATCAAACCACACTTTTGTCAAGTGAGCTAAAATCCAACTTCAACACAACTGTTATAAACTCTGTAGCGATGCCATACCTGCTTCTCTCTTAGTAAGAAAGTTCATGGGATCCTTGCAATTAGTAAAGAGAAATGTCCTTTTGACTGGGGCAGACACCTAGGTGGTCTGCTCCTGTGGAGACACCGTATCCTGAGCCATCCTAGAGGAGTCACTGTGCTCAGAGCAGCAGGTAAGAACGCTTTCCCACTACCCAATGCCCCAGAGTTAAAACTGGGAGCCAGGGGCGCTCAGGACCCATCAACCACCCAAACCCTGCCCCTCTGGAATATCACTTCCCTTCCACCCCTTGCCTGGTCCTTTTAACTGGGGCAGACACCTAACTGGTCTGCTCCTGTGGAGACACAATATTCTGAGCCATCCTAGAGGAACCATTGCACTCAGAGCAGGACACAATGAGAAGAACAAACCTAAGAATAATAGGTATAGATGACAGTGAAGATTCCCCAATTAAAAGGCCAGTAAGAATCTGCAACAAAACTATAGAGGAAAACTTCCCTAACCTAAGAAAGAGATGCCTATGAACATACAAGAAGCCTACAGAACCCCAAATAGACTAGACCAGAAAAGAAATTTTTTCCCGTCACATAATAATCAAAACATCAAATGCACAAAACAAAGAAAAAAATAATAAAAGCAGTAAGGGAAAAAGGTCAAGTAACATATAAAGGCAGATCTATAAGAATTACATCAGACTTTTCACCAGAGACTATAAAAGCCAGGTGGGACAAAAAACGTGGGCTGGTGCCCGGCCCCAAGCCTCCCATGTGGATTCGGGCCCACTTCCAATGAGGCAGCAGAGGCGGAGTGGGCTGAAGCAGAGGCCTGGGTTTGGGAGCACTTCCCGCCCGGGGCGCTATAGTTCCCACATGGTTGAGATGGTCACAGAGTGGCAGAAGTAGGCCAAAGAGACACTCAGACTAGGCTTCCATGAAGTAGTTTTATTGATGAGAATGGTGAATCTGGTGCGCTCCCCCCCAAAAGCCAGGAGGGGTTTCCTTATATTGGGGAGTATCAAAGGGAGGAGTTAGGGAGGGGAAAACTCAATTACCTATGTCCCCCGGCCTCATTAATATGCAAATCTCAAGGCAGAGGGCTCTTAGGCATGCACCTTACCATGTCTTACGTAACTTAAGTGTACAGGTGAAATGGAAAGGCGGGTCTGGGGCCTGGGTTTTGGGGAGTGGCCACACATGCAATCTCAGGGTTTCCAGGCCAATGGCAGCCCTTCCATGGCCCAACAAAGCCAGAAGATCCTGGACTGACATCATATAGACCCTAAGAGAGCACAATTGCCAGCCCAGACTACTACACCCAGCAAAACTCTCAATCACTATAGATGGAGAAACCAAGATATTCCATGACAAAACCAAATTTGCACAATATCTTCCCACAAACCCAGCACTTCAAAGGATAATTGATGGAAAACGCCAACACAAGGAAGGAAACTACAACCTAGAAAAAGCAAGGAAAGCAATCTTCCAACAACCCCAAAAGAAGATAGCTACACAAACAAAATTTCACCTCTAATAACAAAAATAACAGGAAGCCGCAGTCATTTTTCCTTAATATCTCTTAACATCAACGGACTCAATTCTCCAATAAAAAGTCACAGACTATCAGACTAGATACACAAACAGGACCCAGAATTTTGCTGCATACAGGAAATGCACCTCAGTGACAAAGACAGACACTACCTCAGAGTAAAAGGATGGAAAACAATTTTCCAAGCAAATAGTCCCAAGAAATAAGCTGGAGTAGCCATTCTAATATCAACTAAAATCAACTTTCAACCAAAAGTAATCAAAAAAGATAAGGAAGGACACTTCATACTCATCAAAGGAAAAATCTACCAAGATGAACTCTCAATTCTGAACATCTATGCTCCAAATGCAAGGGCACCCACATACATAAAAGAGACTTTACTAAAGCTCAAAACACACATTGCACCTCACACAATAATAGTGGGGGATTTCAACACACCACTCTCAGCAATAGACCGATCATGGAAACAGAAACTAAACAGAGACACAGTGAAATTAACAGAAATTATGAACCAAATGGATTTAACAGATATCTATAGAACATTTCATCCTAAAACAAAAGAATATACCTTTTTCTCAGCATCTCATGGTATCTTCTCCAAAATAGACCATGTAATTGGTCACAAAACAGTCCTCAACAGATACAAAAAGATGGAAATAATCCCTTGCATCCTATCAGATTACCAAAGACTAAGGCTGGTCTTTAGTAATGACAAAACCAAGGGAAAACCCACATGCATGTGGAAACTGAACAATGCTCTACTCAATGATGACTTTGTCAAGGAAGAAATAACGAAAGAAATTAAAGACTTTTAGAATTTAATGAAAATGAGGACACATCATATCAAAACTTGTGGGACTCCATGACAGCAGTGCTAAGAGGAAAACTCATAGCTCTAAGTGCCTACAAAAAGAAACTGGAGAGAGCATACATTAACCACTTGACAGCACACCTGAAAGCTCTAGAACAAAAAGAAGAAAATACAACCAAGAGGAGTAGACAGCAGAAAATAAACAGACCCAGAAATGAACCCACACACTTATGGTCACTTGATCTTTGACAAAGGAGCTAAAACTGTCCAGTGGAAAAGGACAACATTTTCAACAAATGTTGCTGGTTCAACTGGAAGACAACATGTAGAAGAATGCAAATTGATCCATTCTTATCTCCTTGTACAAAGCTCAAGTCCAAGTGGACAAAGGACCTTCACATAAAACCAGCTACACTGAAACTATAGAAGAGAAGGTGGTGAAGAACCTCAAATATTGGGCACAGGGAAAAGTTTCTTAACAAAACACCAATGGCTTATGATCTAAGATCAAGAATTGACAAATGGGACTTCATAAAATTGCAAAGTTTCTGTAAGACAAAGGACACTGTCAATAGGACAAAATGACAACCAAAATTGGGATTGGGAAAAGATCTTTTCCAATCTCACATCTGATAGAGGACTAATATCCAATATACACAAAGAACTCAAGAAATTAGACTTCAGACAACCAAATAACCCTATTTAAAAATGGGGTACCAAGCTAAACAAAGAATTCTCAACTGTGGAAACTCGAGTGGCAGAGAAGCACCTAAAGAAATGTTCAGCATCCTTGGTCATCAGGGAAATGCAAATCAAAACAACCCTGAGATTCCACCTCACACCAGTCAGAATGGCTAAAATAAAAAACTCAGGTGATAGCAGATGCTGGCGAGGATGTGGAGAAAGAGGAACACTCCTCCATTGTTGGTGGGATTGCAAGATGGTGCAACCACTATGGAAATCAGTCTGACGGTTCCTCAGAAAAATGGACATATACCTGAGTACCCAGGTATACCACTCCTGGGCATATACCCAGAAGATGCTCTAACATATAACAAGGACATATGCTCCACTATGTTCATAGCAGCCTTATTTATAATAGCCAGAAGCTGGAAAGAACCCAGATGCCCTTCAAAAGAGGAATGGATACATGAAATGTGGTATATTTACACAATGGAACATTACTCAGCTATTAAAAACAATGAATTTGAGAAATTCTTAGGTAAATGGATTGAACTGGAAAATATCATCTTGAGTGAGGTAATCCAATCACAAAAGAGCACACATGATATTCACTCACTGATTATTGGATTTTAGCCCAGAAGCTTGAAATAACCAAGATTCAACTCAGAGACCACATGAAGCTCATGAAGAATGAAGACCAAGTTGGGGTGCTTCAGTCCTTCTTAGAAGGAGTAACAAAATACTCAAGGGAGCAAATATGGAGACAAAGTTTGGGACAGAAACTGAAGGAGGGGCTGTCTACAGATCATTCCACCTGGGTATCCATCCCATATGCAGTCACCAAAGGTAGATGCATGCTGACAGGAGCCTGATATAGCTGTGTCCTTAGAGGTCTACCAGAGTTTTATATATTCAAAGGTAGGTGCTCACACCTAACCATTGAACTGATCAAGGGGTTCCCAATGGAGGAATTAGAGTGAAGACTGAAGGAGCTGAAAGGGTTTTTGGCTCCATGAGGAGAGCAACAATATCAACCAACCAGAGCTCCCAGGGTCTAAACTTCCAGCCTGGGAGCACTTAGGTAGGGATCCATGACTCCAGCTGTATATGTAAGGGAGGATGGTCCTGTAGGGCATAGCTGGGAGAGGAGATCCTTGGTTCCATGAAGGGTGGATGCTGGGTGTGGGATATTCGAGGATGGGGAGGTGGAAGTGAGGGGTAGGTAAGAGCACATCTGCAGAGAAGCAACAGGAGAGGCAATTGAATAGGGGGTTTCTTGGCGGGGAAGGGGGAAATGGAGTAAGGAGATAACATCTGAAATGTAAATAAAATATCCAATAAAAAGAAGTAAACAGAAATGTGATGTACAGGGACTGTCACTATCTTTTGAATCTTTACTAATGACAAGAGAAACAGCATAGTGAATTTGTGAAGAGTCACAAGAACTGTGTAATAATATAGCTGCCAGTGATCTAAAATGGGAGAGTATCCTTTTACAAGTCATTTTGTTTACATTTCAAATGTTATTCTCCTTTGCAGTCTCCCCTACATGAACTCCTCACCCAGTTCTCCCCTTTTGCCTCTATGAGGGTACTCCCCACCTATCCACTCCTACTTCACCCCTTTATCGTCTCCCTTCTCTGGGGCATCAAGCCTTCATAAGACCTAGGTCCAGCTTGTGTATGTTCTCTGATTGATGGGTCAGACTCCAAGAGACCCAAGGGTCCAGGTTAGTTGACTTTATTGGTATTCCTGTGGAGTTCCTATTCCCTAGGGGTCCTAAATCTTTTCTCCTATTCTTCCATAAGTGTCCCCAAGCTTCAACCACTGTTTGGCTGTGGGTATCTGTGTCTGTCTGAGTCAGAAACTGGGTGGAACCTCTCAGAGGACAGCATGCTACCGTCTGCAAGCATAACAGAGTATCATTAATAGTGTTATGAATTGGTACTTGCCATGGAATCGGTCTCAAGTTAGGCCAGTTATTTGTTGGCCATGCCTTCTATCTCTACTCTCTCCTTAATCCCTGCATTTCTTATCAATAGGATAAATTTTGGGTTAGAAGTTTTGTGGGTGAGTTGATGTGTCTATCACTCCACTGGGGTTCCTGACTGGCTACAGGAGGTGGCCTCTTCAGGTTCTATAACCGCAGTGTAGTGAGTCACAGCTAAGGTCACCCTCATTGATTCTTGGGCATCTCCTTTATGCCAGTTCTCTGTCTTGTTCTTTAGACACTCCCACCATCCCCACCTCCTCATCCTTGTCAGTTTGCAGATTTCCATTAATTTTCATGCTCATCTAACCATCTCTCTTGTCTTTTCTCACACCTCATCCTGAATCCCCCATTCTCTCCAATCCCCTCCCTTCCAGTTCCTTCCCTCATCTGCATCTTTTAACTATTTTATTTGCCCTTCTAAGTGAGAGTCAAGCTTCCTAGCTTGGGCTTTTCTTCTTGCTTAGCTTCTTTGGGTCTGTGGTACCTGTATTTTATGCCTAATATCCACTTGCAAATGAGTATATACCATGCATGTCCTTTTTGGACTGTGTTACCTCACTCAAGATGGGTTAGGAACTTTTTGCAGTTTGCATTTTCTTTAACAGATGTATCAATATCTTTCATGGTATCTTCAATACCTAAGATTCTTTCTTCTATCTCTTGTATTATGTTGGTGATACTTACATTGGTAGTTCCTGTTCTCTTTCTTCAGTTTTACATCTTCAGGATTGCCTCCATTTGTGATTTCTTTATTGTTTCTGTTTCCATGATTAGGTCTTGGACAGTTTTGTTCAATTCCTTTACCTATTTGATTGTATATTGTATCTTCCTCTATTTTTCTCAGAGATTTATTTGTTTCTTCTCTAAGGGTTTCTATCTGTTTGTCTGAATTTCCTATATTTCCTTAAGGGCATTATTTATATCCTCTCTAAAGGCCTCTATCATCTTCATGAATTGAGATTTTAGGTCAGAATCTTGCTCTTCATGTGTGTTTGGGGGTCCTGGGTTTGTTGTGTTAGGAGAACTGAGTTCTGATGGTGTCAAATTACAGTGGTTTCTGTTACTTAAATTCTTGTTCTTGACTTTGTCCATCTGGCTATTTCTGGTGTTTGCTGGCTTGGGTGTTTGGATTAGAGCAGGCCTCCTGGGAGGCAGGCAGTGCTGTCTCTAGAGCATTCCTCCTGTGTCCTTGGTTAAAGCAGATCTCCTGGGAGACAGGCAGGCTGTGGGTTCTGGGGACAGGCATATTGATCTGTCATGGTACAGGTGAGGCTCATGGTTTCTTTTCAACAATTCCCAAGGTTTTCTTCTGACATATCCACATTCACATACATATATACACACACAAACATGCCTTAACCCATAATATACAAACATATCCAATGAAATGAGATTTATTTTTATATTAACACACAACCTAATATTTAAAGTACTTATTTTAAAATGTAAATTGAATTTATTTTTAACTAATACAGAAAAGCAAAATGGTACACAACTATGGGGTATTATGTTATCATCTGGCACAAATACAAATGTGTGCTATACACATTAATTTAAACATAGGTAGCATCTCAAACATCAATCATGTCTTCTCCAAAGGCCATTATTAACTGAAAAACTTAATAGCTTTCACTGTGAAATTTCTAAATAAACATACGTCATGCTTTAGTGATGTCCACCCTGTTTTCTCTCTCTGATCTCTCTCTTCTCTCTGACTTTTATCATATGCTTTTCAATTCTTCATAGTTCATCTTTGTTTTCAGACCACTTTTAAAACAGTTTCTGCATATGAGAGAGACTATGGGATGTTTCCTATGACATATTTGGCTCATTAGAATTCCTCCCATTGCATACATTTTTCTTGTACACCCAGGGTTTTTAATGACTGAATAATAGCCTATGATGTATCCACAGCATTTTTTTCATCTATTCTTCTGCTGTTGAGCTTCTAGGCTAAGGATGTATGTTGGATAAACAGTGGTACAATAGAGGTAGTTATGTGAGTGGCTTATGTATAATGACTTCATTATCTTTGAATATATGTCTTGAAGAGATACATCTTTATCATACAGTGATTCAGAAATATAGAGAACTCATATTATTTTCTGTAATGGTTGTGCTAACTTACATAACCACCAGCAGTCTTAAATGTTTCTTTTTCTACACATCCTCACCAGCATTTGTTACTATTGTTAGTTTTGATAATAGTCAATACCAAGCTATCTTTTCAGGAGACTCTTATTATCACTGTTCCCAAGGCTGTAGATGACAGGCTCACTACCATATAGAACACAGACACAACTTTGTTCTGGCACATGGAGTATCTGGACTTGGGTATCAAATAAATGAATGTGATAGTCTCATAGAAGAGATTGAGTGCAGTGAGGGGCAAGCTGAAGATGGAGAAAGAAGGAAATAATCAAAATCATGGCTGAAATCAATCAAACAAAGAAAACAATATAATGAATCAATGAAATCAAAAGCTGGTTCTTCAAGAGAATCAACAAGATAGACAAACTGTTAGCCAATCTAACCATAAGACAAAGAGACAGTATCCAAATAAACAGAATCAGAAATGAAAAGGGAAACATAACATCCGACAATAAGGAAATTCAAGGGATCATTAGATCTTACTTCAAAAACCCATAATCAACAAAATTGGAAAATCTTAACAATATGGATGATTTTCTAAACAGATTCCAATCACCAAAGTTAAATCAAGATTAGGTAAATGATTTAAATAGCCCTATAACTCACAAAGAAATAGAAGTGGTCATTAAAAGAATTTCAACAAAAACAAAGCCCAGTGCCAGATGGTTAAAACCATCTGGTTCAGAATTCTACAAGACTTTCAAAAAAGAGCTAATACTGATACTCAAATTATTCTACAACATAGAAACAGAAGGATCACTGCCATACTCATTCTATGAAGCCACAGGCACTCTGATACCTAAATCACACAAAGACTCAACAATGAAAAAGAAATTTAGACCAATATCTATTATGAACTTTGATGCAAAAATACTCAAAAAATGCTTGCAAACTGAATCCAGGAACACATATAAAACATCATTCATCATGATCAAATAGGCTTCATCCCAGGGATGCAGGGATGGCTCGATATACAAAAACCATCAACATAATCTTCCATATAAACAAACCGTAAGGAAAAAATCACTTGTAATTTTAAATATTCTCTTTATTTAAATTTAATATCTTTTTCCCACCTAAATTTTAATATCATTCTCTAGTCTGTATGTGTAGTGTTTTGATTATTATGTTGTGAAGGGCTTTTCTTTTCTGATCCAATTATTTGGTGTTCTATACATTTGGGAAATTTTCTTCTGTTATTTTGTTGATAATTTACTGGTTTTCTTCTCCTTTCTCTATGCCTATTATTCTTATGTTTGGTCTTTCCATGGTATCCTAGTTTTCCTCAATGTTTTATGCTGGGTGATTTTTTAGATTTAACACTTACTTTGATGGAGGTATCCATTTCTTCTATTGGGTCTTCAATGTCTGAGGTTCCCTCTTCAACCTCTTGCACTTTTTTGATGACACCTGTCTCTGAGGTTTCTGTTCAAGTACCTAAATTATATTTCCTGATTTCCCTTGGTTTTGGGTTTTGTGGGACTGCATAAGGGTATCTTGGTTCTTGGCTGGGCATGGGCCTGGAATCCCAAGACTCCAAGGGAGAAACAGCAGGTGTTCGGCCACATCCCCAGAACCCAGGGTCTTGACACACAGTCTAGTCTCCATGGACCTACATTGTTCAGTCACATAGGTCATTATGGCCCCTCCCAAAGTGCACAGGTAGAGGGCATGACTACAGGCCTCAGGCACTAGAGAGATTTACATACTAATGAAGGCCAGAGGGTGGAGCCAATTAAACTTTCTTCCCCAGAACCTCCCCTTTCTCCCTCCCTATTTTACTTAGGTCTGCCCTGAGTTTCAGGGGGATTACATCTAGATCCATCTACATCCACCATGAAAATAAACCCTTTTGAAACTATGAACATTCCCATGTCTTTGGGGCCTGCCACCTCCAAAGCTTCCAGCCATTGAAACTCCAGACCTTTCTCCTGTTTGTGGGACCTGCCATGTGGAAAGCCTCTGGGACACCGCAGTGGCCTTTTTCCCACAGGGTTTCTTTATTGATTCTATTTCTGGTTTTGAATCTTGGACTGTTTTATTCACTTCTTCCATTGCTTGTTTTTTTTAAAGATTTCTTTAAGAGTTATATTCATTATTAAGGATCTATCATATACACAAGAGCTATTTTATGCTCTTTGTTATGTGCTTCATCTATGTTGCAATTCTCAGGATCTGTTGTGGTAGGATTGCTGGGCTCTAGTAGAGATATATTGTCCTGGCTGTTATTATTTGGCCATACTACCCTACACACCCCTGATCTTGACATGACATCATTTTTATTTTCTGTGATTATGTACATTTCAAATATCTCTGACCTTTTTAGTAAAAAAAAGTATATTATGTTCAGTGATGGTTCATATCAATATTAGCCAAATGTTACTGGTTTCATTTCTTTCATATGTTGTTTTCACTGACTTTCATGTTTAGTATTCCTGGATTCCTTTTGGCTTGTCAATTTCTTTTTCTATGCTTGATGACATAACTTGAGTCTTGGATTGTTCATTTATTCAATTTACCCTGAGGTACCACTAGATTTTGACCATATTGAACATAAGTTCATGGCTACAGCTCTGTAGTTCCTATGTGTACATTGCTTTACAACTTACATTTTCTCTTCTCCGGAGAACATGTGTGATGTCTACCAATATCATGCCTTTGAGGAATAATCCCTAGTTTTAACTTTTGCCCCACCCATTCTCAAAGAACATTAAACATACAGACCATGTAGGTAGCATTTTCTTCTTGATTATTAAATCCTTCATCTTGAGACTTCATCTTGAGAATATTTGCATGTTAGGTCCCCCTTCTGCCCACCACTCACCCCTGATAGCTCTCATATTTTTATGGCTATTCACAGAATTGTTATTTTCTAAACCCTATTTTTGATACCAAATGTAGGGTTATTTGGGGTCCTGTGTCTGTCTGTCTGCTCTGCCACAGGGTTCGGGCCACTCAGGGAGGCGGGACGCAAGATTTTTGACTGTGGTTACTCCATACCAGCACCAAGTGGGTGTCAGGCTATGGGAAGCTGTGGGACACCACTCTGGGGGTAGGAGAGTGCAGTCTGAGCTCCCAGGGACAGCCGGTGCTGGCTCGGGTTTCCCAGGCCTATAGAGAGGCCAAGGCCATCTGCTTCTCAGGCTCTTGGGCACCCAGGCACCACTGGAAACCAAGGAAGAGCTGAGGACAGAGGGACATAAAAGAACTCCAGCTGGTCCTGAGGGGAAAGTGTCCTTGGCTTGGTCATTGGGCAGTTGGCTTGGCTTGGTGGTTATGGCTGTGAGCACAAAGAGGCCTAGTACGGGAGACTAGATGGCAGCACTATAGGCAAAGGCCTTCTCTATGGCTCCCCATGGTGGATCTGATGAAAAGAGACAGTCCTTGATTTTAAGGCTTTTATTGTCATGGAGGAAAGTGGATGAGAAAAACCATACCTTAGTTTCTCAGGGTAGGCCGGAGGTTAAATACCTTTTGCAGGGAAGAGTGTCTGGGAAGGAAAGTTTATTGGCTAAGCCTCTAGACCTTTAGATACCTTGTGGGATACAAAACGAGGGCGGGTGCCCAGGGCCCCAAAGCCTCCCGTGGCGGGGAGGAGGCCTGCGACTGGGGCGGGGTCTCACGCGCGGGATTCGGGCCACGTCCGATGAGGCAGCGGAGGCGGAGCGGGCAGAAGCGGAGGCCTGGGTCCGGAGCACTTCCAGCCCGGATGCTGTAGTTCCCACATGGTCGAGACGGTCCCAGAGTAGAAGTAGGCCCACGCAGACATGTGGAATTGAGTTTCCATGAAGTAATTTTATTGACAAGAATGGTGAATCTGGTGTGTTCCCCCCGAAAAGCCAGGAGGGGCTCCCTTATATTAGGAAGTATCAAGGGGAGGAGTTAGGGAGGGGAAAACTTAATTACCTACGTCCCCCAGCCTCATTAATATGCAAACCTCAAGGCAGAGGGCTCTTAGGCACACCCCTTACCCGTCCCTTACCCATGTCTTAACGTGACTTCAGCGTACAGGTGAAATGGAGAGGGCGGGTCTGGGAGCGTGGCCACACCTTCAATCTCAGGGTTTCCAGGCCAATGGCAGCCCTTCCATGGCCCAACAATACCTCATTAAAATGGAGATCTGTCTTGAGGCTATGTGACCTATGGTCATGTCCTCTACCTGTGGAGGGGCTTGGGGCACTGCTCTTATGAGAGTGATGGCCACAAATCTATGGAGGGCTGTGGTATCCTGTTAGGAGCCTAGTGTCCGGAATCAGGCAAAAACCTACCGTCCCTCAGGGTCATCGAGGTTTCCAACCTTTGCTCAATCAGGAACTAGTCTGCTTTTCATAGTCCTACAATCAAACTTAATGTTTATTAGTTTTTCTAGTTGTGTTCCCATGGGTTTGATTAAAATAACTAGTGCTGCCACTGTGGCAACTGAGAAGTCAAAAGTAAATATCATGCTTATGATAGAGTGCTAAATTCACACAACTGGCTGTTCAGAAATAGCACCCCATCCCAGAAGAATTTGAGGACATTCTGCAGTCCCTACTAGGGTTTGTGGTTACCAGTGAGGCCTATGTTGAATACTCCCTGCTTTAGCTTATCACTCTCCTATGTCACTTGGTTTTCTTCTTTTTTTTTTTTTTTTTTGCTTGTTTATGTTTTGTCTTTTTAAACCTATACTACTCTAACTAAACTGTTAGTTCCTTCTTAGAATCCTACTGTAGAAGATAAGTTCCATTTTGAGTGTTTCTCATTTGGCAGAGAATAGTGTTTTCCTCCAATAAAAAGACAGGGCATCAAGTGGAAGGATGGGTTTGCCATCCAACAGTCAAAAACTCTGACCCAGAATTGTTCCTGTCTAAAAGAACTGCAGGAACAAAAATGAAGAAGAGCCTGAGGAAAAGGAGGACCAGTGACAGGCCCAAATTGGGATCAATTTTGGGCCAACGCAAGGGGAGTCCTCAAGGCCTGACACTATTACTGATGCTATGGTGTGCTTACAAACAGGGGCCTATCACAAATGCCCTCTGAAAGGTCCAACAAGAAGTTAAAAGAGTCGCATGCAGATATTTACACCTAACCAATGGACAGAAATTGGTGACCCCTGTGGTTAAACTAGCAAAAAGCTGGAAAAGGTGAGGAGGAGGGTGATCCCATATGAAGACCAGCAGTTTCAACTAACCTGGATCCCTGGGATCTTTCAGACATCGAGCCACCAACCAGGTAGCATACACCAGCTGACATGAGGCCCCCAACACATATACAGCAGAAGACTGCTGGGTATGGACTCAGTCAGAGAAGATGCACCTAATCTTTGAGACACTTGGGGCCCCAGGGAGTGAGGAGGTCTGGTGGGGTGAGGGAGGGTAGGGAGATCCTCTTGGAGATGGGATGGGGGGGCAGGAAGTATGAGAGGTCGATCTGGAAAGCGATAAGACTGGACTGTAAAAAATAATTAAAGAATAAATGAAAAATAATAATAAAATAAAAAGAAAATTAAGGATTCAACACTGCATCCAACCTCTCTACCAACTCAAATTCTGCACATCTGTTTCCAGAGTCCAGCCAGGCAGGTCTGCATGACCCTCCCCATAGAATAGACTTTTCTGTAGCTAAAAGAAAATACAAGGTGATAGAATTTGTAATTAATAAATCTTTAAAGTGTTATTATGTAGTTGGTATTAGTAGCATAATGAGTAATAAATTAAACATTTTCCCCATGTTTATGAACATCACAGGATGTTAGAAAAAGGCCTTGGAGTTCATAGAATAGGGGTTACAGATGGTCATGAGTCATGAAGGTGCTGGGAATGGAAGCTAGGTAATCTTCAAGAAGAAAAAAATACACTTAACCCATGAGTCACATTTTTAACAAAATGCTTTAGAATTATTTTCTATTTTGTGATTGTTTCACATCAGTAATTATAGGCTTTTCCTTTTCAGAAATTTTATGAGTCTACAAGGTCTATCCTTATAGATAATCCTTTTTACAATATTTCTAGAAATTTAGTCTCTTCTTGCTTCTTATCATTCAATAGGATGGATATATTTATCAGACTTAAGATAACTTAGTGTTAAATCAAACACAGCATGAAAGATTGAAGTTTGCACTAAAGAGGTTTCTGTTACTATAGCAAATATACTACAGTTAAGATAATCAACTAATCAAAAGAAAAGTGTTATTACTGGCACAGAGTTTTACTGGTCTCAGTTCTAGGGGGATGAGTGTATCTATATGTCTTGTTTGTGCATCTCATGGTAGGAATGTGTGGTTGAACAAAGCCACTTACCTCTTGGTGAGTAAAGAATATTGCCAAAATTCTAAGTACCTCAATCCCTTTTATGACATGCCTGAATAAAGTAAGAATTCCATTTCCAAATGTCTCTAGCATTCTCCAAGAGTACCATGATAGGCAGTAGACTTTTCACAATGACTCCAGATTTTGGAACAATTAAGACCAACTCTGTAACATGAACAACTTAAATATGAACAACTGACAAATATTAATGTAACTTCAAAATTATATTTTGAAATTTATATTTATATTATAAATTATGCTCAATTTAAAACTTAATTTGATTATTTTTATGAAACTTCTACTTTCTATGTAACATGAAATTTGATCCCACATATTTATTGTAAAACTTGTCACATGCTAATACTCTCAACAATCTTTTTAATCAGAACCTTCCATTAAATATTATATCAAAGAGGCATTATTACTATATCAAGTCTTTCAAAATAACAGATGTCTCTAAGAAAATATTATTTTACCAAGCTGTCTCCTCAGGGCACCCTTAATCTCATTATTCCTGAGGCTGTAGATGAGGGGGTTCAACATGGGGACCACCACCATGTAGAACACAGACACCACCTTGTTCTGGTCTGTGGAGTAACTGGACTTTGGCATCACATAAATGAATGTGACTGTCCCATAGATCAATGTGACTGCAGTGAGGTGGGAGGTACAGGTTGAGAAGGCCTTGTGGCGGCCCTCTGTGGAGCTCATCTTCAGGATGGTGATGAGGATGTAGGTATAGGAAATGGCTATGACAAACACTGTGATCACAATGATGAAGCCAGCAGAAAATGAATCAAGAATTAGGAGGACACGTTATCAGAACAGGAGAGTTCAACTAAAGGAGTAAAATCACAGAAAAAGTGATTGATTCTATTTGGTCCACAGAAGAGAAAAGAAATGAAGGAAAGTGTAAAGGAGGAAGCATGAAGAAACCCACCAATATAAGACCCTGCAAGCAACTGGACACAGACTTTTGTGGACATTTTGGTTGAATAAAGCAGTGGGTTGCAGATTGCCACAAAACGATCATAAGCCATGACAGCCAGAAGGAAACATTCAATAGCCCCAAAGAAAACGGCTGAGGCAAGCTGGATGCCACACCCAGTATAGGAATACTAGTTCTCTCCAGCAGGAAATTACCAAGCATATTAGGTGTGACAGAAGATGAAATGCCTATGTCAACAGAAGCCAAATGGCTAAGAAAAAAGTACATGGGGTGACGGAGTTGAGGAGAGACTCTGATGAGAAGGATGGTGCTGAGGTTCCCAGACACAGTCACCAGGTAGATGCACAGGATGATGGTGAAGAGAACGAGTCTAAGGAATGGGTCATCTGTTAAACCCAACAAAATGAACTCTGTCACTGCAGTGTGGTTCCCATCTTCCAGGAAAGCCATAGAACAGTGTAGCTGATGCCAGTTTAAGGCTGTCAGGAGACAGTACAGAAAGGGATTCATAAAGGGATAGTTTCATTTTCATTAATACACAAATAACAAAATCATTAGTATGTTAAGTAAGATGAATGCATGCAATTCTGTAGGAAATATTTGAATAACAGCTAATATTTTTACATACTCATTATAAATGAGCAAGAATCTAAGAGTTATCCATATATGCAAATAGGTAATAAATTAAATTGCAATAATTTCATATATGTGTTTTGTTTTAAACATATTTTCCTAAAATATTTTCATCAATATTTTAATAACTTCAAAAAAGATTATTTAACTTGCTTTACCTTTACAAAACAGTCAGTAAAATAAGAATCAGAACCCTAACTGTTTGAACCCCACTGCTTAACATCTATTAATATAAAGTTAAGTAATAATAATTGAAGATGACTTTATACTGGAAATGATTGGAATGGGTTTTTGTCAAATTTTATTTTAAACAGATTTTGTGTAACAATTTTCTACAGAAGTAAATTTATTATTCATACACCAATTAAATAGGAATTTTACATTATCAATAGAAATGTCTATTGTAAATATGTTAGATATCTTTTTATATTTGAAACTGAAAATCTTTTTTTTTTTTTTACCAAATAAAGTGAAATATCTATGCAATAACTATGAAAAACAATAGACACTGAACCCATAACTTAAACAGTAATGATATGTATAGTAAAGCCTTTATGTCTGCCTTTGAGTGAAATGATTCAGCAAAGCATTTGCTATATTTGAGTCAATTAGTAGAGACTGAGAACTTGTTATAATACTGATTGAATATTGAAAAAAATTGTAGTCTCTGGAAGGCCAGCACTTGGTGCTTTGTGAGAGCTTACAGCTGCACTAATCATTTCTGGTAAGCCTGGCAAATCTTACATTTGATTATCTCTAGTCATGGTCAAAAGGGACTGAGATTTGTATATGTTGTCTGCTTTTATGGGAAGCAAGGACAAGATAATTTTGGTGAGTTGAACCTTTCCCAACCCCAATTAACCTTGTATGATGTTTAAATAAAGGAACTAGAATGAGCTAGCTGGGTGTCAGTCTTCCCTAAGAGGATGTACCCCTTTTCTTTTATGGAAATGAAGGCTTAGCATCTTGGTGAGCCTCTCTCTCAACTGCGATACCTACAGCCAACATCAATTAATGCATGGCACCGAAACATCATGGACCAGGGGAGAGAGAGGAGTCCAGGCTACTGTGGTACCCAAGACCAACTTCAATCAATATAGAACATAAATATTTTTTCTCAGGTGATACATGAAATCCATTCAGCCAGATTCATTATGAAATGCCAAAGTCCTACCTCTTGAAATGAGAACTCATTTATCCTTAAGTGAAAAGTCAAAGTTGTGTGGTTATGTAGTCATCTTTTAGTTTTTTGTTTCCTTTAGGGATAAATCCCTGAAGATGCTAAAAAAAAAAAAAAACAAATGTGAATGTTGAAGTATCATAGAACATTATTATCTCCTTGGTGGATACTGAGTGATTCAATTCACAGGCAAGAATAACTAAGCTCCTAGGATCCTGCCAATTCTCAAGAGGTCAATTTATTATTTTGTTTTCTCTTAGGTGTTCATGATAATCATACAGGATTTGTCTACTATTTACTACATCATTATATAACAAATTTTCCTATGAATAATTAGTTCTAAATTTACTTTGATATTTGCAATACATAAATAGTGCTAAACCTCATATGTATAAGTTAAACCTAGTTTCATGCATTCAATGTACATTTAACAATAAGTATTTGAATTGCTATCTTTAGCATATGCCATCTATTAGCCTGGAGAAGCATGAAGTGGAACTTTATATAAAGCCAAATTTTAAATAACATTTTTGGTACATTTCTCTCATTTTATATGAAGGAAGAACATGAATGTCTTAAAATTGAATAGTGAAGTAAAATTTAAAAATGACTTGGATGCCTAATAAATGGAGATACAATCAAAGTGTCACCCTTGAGTACTACCCTTGATATAGGTAGGTCATTGGATAACATAACTAGTCAGCTCAAGGACTCAGTGGTACTCTAGTTCTCTTCATAACCCTAATTTCAGAACCCTTGTAGTTTTATATTGCAGCATTTGTTGTAACAATCACTACAATAATTACAACCAACATTTCTATCAACTCCCCTTTATACTAAGAATTATGCTAAGCATTTTACATATAGAAAACCTTCTAAGTAAGTTAGGATGTAGATGCTTTCTTTATTCTCAACATTCATTCAATAGAGCTGAAACTCAAGCATTCAAACAATTTATATACTATGATTCTGACCACTATATTTGTAAGGTAGATTGATATCTACAACCTATACAAAACTAAGCAAATACAAATACAAAATAGATGATCCATGCAATAATGAATTGAGCATTTCTTAAAATTGTTGGGAGTCAACTTCTAGCTGAAAGGGTTATCATCTTTGCAGCCATCTTGGATCATATATTTGTAAGTTGATACTTTTCCATCCTGACAAGAGACTTGTTTTCTAGCATGATATTTTTGCAAGCAGCCCACAACAGTTGAGCACACTTTGATAACATATTGTTTTTCTCAGACATATCCTGGGCTTGTTGTTTAGTGCCCCCAGCTGCAAGACACTTGTGGTTAAGTGTCTCCAGCTGTACTTCCCTGTTTGTGCTTATATACCCATAATTGCCTTTCAATAAATGAGACTTGATCAGACACTCTGTCTTGTCTCCATTCTTCATGTCTCTTGCCCCTCCATCCCCACTCTCTCCCTTTGCATACCTTGTTGACTGACCCATGGGCTGGGCCACATGCTCCCCAACAAGAGGCATTGAGAATGAGAGACCCTGTGAGAACGTTACTGGAAGAAGGGTCGACTGAAAATTCAAAAGTGAAACAAAGCTAATTGCTGTGGGAACCTGCCTCTAGACCCAAAACATGAAGATCCTTCACAATTGCCTTCAAACTAGAACAGATCAACCAGAATATGCCATATAACCCGACATGGAAGGTCCTCAGTGCTAAAGGAGGCATCATCAGCGCCTCCAAGGTGGCTCCATTGGATTCTTGGTTCCCCGATTTATGATTTAGTGGGGTACATTACTTAGACCCAGGAGAGAACCCATTAGCACAGTTATTATAGCTGTACTTTTGGTTTGAGATTGACTAGGGCAGGAATGGGGAATTTCTTTACTTGTTTTGCAAGATCAAAGTTATGAACAGCTCTGTACTTCTATAGATTAGATCTAGAAAGAATGGAATCAGCTATATCACATTTGAAAAATTCATTATCTCCTTAGCTGAAGTTGTGCTACAGAATAGAAGAGGCTTAGACATTTTACTCCTCCAATGGGGAGGGGAAGGGGAAGGGGTTTGTGCTGCCCTTAAAGAAAGTGCTGCTTTTATACCAACCATTCAGGTTGTTAAAGATTCATTGTTAAAGATTCTATGAAAAAGGTCAGAGAAGGCCTAGAAAAACTTCAAATGCCAGTATGACAAAGAAAAGGGCTGGTTCAAAGCTTGGTTTAATACCTTGCCATGTCTCACCACTTTACTCTCATTCATTCTGGAACCCCTATTAGGGCTACTTATTCTCTTGTCCCTCAGGCCCATACTGTTCAATAAATTGATGGCTTTTGTATGACAACAGATAGACAATATTCAAATGAAACTTATAAAGGTCCATTATTACAGGGTGGAAGTAGCGACTCTAAAACCTCTGTCATCGAGACTGATGAAGATTAGCCCCTAACTTATGCATTAAACTGGATAGTCAATGGGTAAGAGAATACCTCAAGACCCTTGCCCCTAACTGGGAGGCCTCACCAACCTAATACAGGAGCTCAACCAAATGGCTGTTGAGTATCCAGAGATGTGAAAGGGAGGCTGGGGTCTGTTTCAACCTAAGACAGACACAGTTTTGTAAGTTTTCCCAGCCTTCCTTTTGAAAAAATTAAAAAGGGGGACCTTTTGGGAGCCAACTCCTAGCTGAAAGTGGCTATCATCTTTGCAGCTATCTTGGACTGTATATTTGTAGGTTAATACTTTTCCACCCTGAAAAGAGACTTGTTTTTCTAGTATAATATTTGTGTGAGCAGCTCACAACAGCTGAGTACACTCTGATAACATCTTGTTTCTCTCAGACATGTCCTGAACTTGTTTAGTGCCCCCAACTGAAAGGCACTCCCCTGCTTGTGTTTATATAGCCATAATTGTCTTTCAATAAACGAAACCTGATCAGACACCCTGTCTTGTCTCCATTCTTGTGTCTCTTTCCCCTCTATCCCCACTTTCTCCCTTTCAGATCCTGTTGACTGATCCATGGGTCGGGTCAAAAATAATAATAAAAATTGCAAACAAACATGTGAAAAAATGTGTTCAGTGTACTAAGCATTAGGAAAATAGAAATCAAACCAATATTGAGTCCATCATGAAGTAGATAAAACACAATAAATGTTGAAGAGGCTGTGGGATAATGAATTATTATATACTTTGTAGCTTTCTCTCCTTTGTCTCTCTCTTTGTCTCTCTGTCTTTGTCTCTGTCTCTTACAACACACACCACACACACACACACACACACACAACAAAACTATAGAACTACCATATGAGCCATCTATATATTCTTCAGTACATAGTTAAGGGATTCTAGGATCAAAAGTATCACAGAGTTGGTTGCATGTTCATGTTTATTGTTGAACTATGCCACATAGCCTAGACAAGGAGCATGCTAGAAGTTTAGCAATAGTTGAATGAATTAAGAAAGCATGACAGAAGGCTGGAGAAATGGTTCAGCAGTTAAAACACTTATTACTCTTCTACAGGTTCTAAGTTCAATTCCCAGCAATCTCATGATAGCTCACAATCATCTGTAAGAGGGTCTGGGAATTGGCTATCCCCTCTGGTCTTTAGGAATCTCATTAATATGGAGATCTATCTTGAGGCTCCTTGGCCTGTAGTCATGCCCTCTACCTGTGGAGGGGCTTCGTTCATTCTTAGAATGAGTTACAAAATATTCATGGAAGCAAATATGGAGACAAAGTGTGGAGCAGAGACTGAAGGAGGAGCTGTTCTGAGACTGCCTCACCTGGAGATCCAACCCATGTGTAGTCACCAAACATAGACACTGTTGTGGATGTCAGGAAGTGCATGCTGACAGGAGCCTGATATAGCTGTCTTCTGAGAGGCTCTGCCAGCCCTGACATATACAGAGGCAGATGCTTACAGCTAGCTGTGATTGAATTGATCATGGGGTATCAAACAGAAGAGTAAGAGAGAAGATTGAAGGAGCTGAAGAGGTTTGTGGCCCCATGGGAAGAATGATAATACCAACCAACCACAGCTCCCAGGATCTAAACTGCCAGTCTGGGAACACACATGGAGAGACTCATGGCTCCACCTGTATATGTAGTGGAGGATGTCCTTGTTGGACATCAGTGCAAGATGAATGCCTTGATCCTTTGAAGCTGGATGCCCCAGTGTTGGGGAATTTGAGGGCGGGGAGGTGGGAATGGGTGGGTTATTGGGGACACACCCTCATAGAAGAAGGAGGAGGGGAGATAGGATACCGGGATTCAGGGGTTGAATGGGGAAAAAGTTAACATCTGAAATGTAAATAAATAAACTGTCCAATAAAAAATTAATAAAATCTTTTTTTATTGGAAATTTTATTTACATTTCAGATGCTCTCTCCTTACCCATTTCCCCCTCCCTCCCAAGAACTCCCTATCCCATCCCCCCTCCTCTTGCTTCTAGGGGGTATCCCCCCAAATAGGCCCCCCTGCACTTCACCTCCCCACCCTTGAATCCCCCCCATGACGTCCAGGCTTCATGGGACCAAGGATCTCTTCTCCCACCTATAACACCCTTGCATCTATAGCTGGAGCCATGGGTCCCTCCCGAAGCACTCCCAGGCTAGTGGTTTAGACCCTGGGGGCTCTGGTTGGTTGGTATTTGTTGTTCTCCTCATGGTGTTGCAAATCCTTTCAACTCCTTCAGTCTTCACTCTAACTCCTCTATTGGGAACCCCATGATCAGTTTAATGGTTAGCTGTGAGCATCTGCCTCTGAATATGTCAGACTCTTGCAGCCCTCTAAGGAGACAGCTATATCAGGCTCCTGTCAGCATTACCTTCTGACATCCACATCAGCATCTACCTTTGGTGACTGCACATGGGATGGATACGCAGGTGGAATGGACTGCAGACGGCCCTCCTTCAGTTGCTGTCCTGCATTTTGTATCCACATTTGCTCCCTTGAGTATTTTGTTACTCCTTCTAAGAAGGACTGAAGCTCCCCCACTTGGTCTTCATTCTTTCATGAGCTTTATGTGGTCTGTGAGTTGAATCTTGGGTATTTCAAGCTTCTGGGCTAAAATCAAATAATCAGTGAGTGAATACCATGTATGTTCTTTTGTGTTGGTTACTCATAGGATGATTTTCCAGTTCAATCCATTTACCTAAGAATTTCTCAAATTCATTGTTTTTAATAGTTGAGTAATATTCCATTGTGTAAATGTACTACATTTTTTTGTACCCATTCCTCTGTTGAAGGGCATCTGGGTTCTTTCCAGTTTCTGGCTATTATAAATAAAGCTGCTATGAACATAGTGGAACATATGTGCTTGTTATATGTTAGAGCATCTTCTGGGTATGCCCAGGAGTGTATAGCTGGGTCCTCAGTTAATGCTATGTCCAATTTTCTGAAGAACCGTCAGACTGTTTTCCAGAGTGGTTGCACCATCTTGCAATCCCACCAGCAATGGAAGAGTGTTCCTCTTTCTCCACATCCTCGCCAGCATCTATTATCACCTGAATTTTGATCTTAGCCATTCTGACTGGTGTGAGGTGGAATCTCAGGGTTGTTTTGATTTGCATCTCCCTGATGACTAAGGATGCTGAACATTTCTTTAGGTGCTTCTCAGCCATTCACATTTCCTCAGTTGAGAATTCTTTGTTTAGCTCCATACTCCATTTTTTAATAGGCTTATTTGGTTTTCTGAAGTCTAATTTCTTGAGTTCTTTGTATATATTGGATATTAGCCTTCTATTGGATGTGGGATTGGTAAAGATCTTTTCCCAATCTGTTGGTTGCCATTTTGTCCTATTGACAGTGTCCTTTGCCTTACAGAAACTTTGCAATTTTATGAAGTCCCACTTGTCAATTCTTGATCTTAGAGCATAAGCCATTGGTGTTCTGTTCAGGAACATTTTCCCTGTGTCTAGGTATTCGAGGGTCTTCCCCACTTCTCTTCTATTAGTTTCAGTGTGTCTGGTTTTATGTGAAGGTCCTTGGACTTGAGCTTTGTACAAGGAGATAAGAATGGATCGATTTTGCATTCTTCTACATGTTGTCCTCCAGTTGAACCAGCACCATTTGTTGAAAATGCTGTCCTTGTTCCACTGGATGGTTTTAGCTCCTTTGTCAAAGATCAAATGACCATAGGTGTGTGGGTTCATTTCTGGGTCTTCAACTCTATTCCACTGATCTTCCTACCTGTCTCTGTACCAATACCATGCCATTTTTTTATCTCTATTGTTCTGTAGTACAGCTTGAGGTCAGGGATGGTGATTCCTCCAGAAGTTCTTTTATTGTTTAGAAGAGTTTTTGCTGTCCTGTTTTTTTTGTTATTCCAAATAAATTTGAGAATTTCTCTTTCTAACTCTGTGAAGAATTGAGTTGGTATTTTAATGGGGATTGCATTGAATCTGTAGATTGGTTTTGGCAAGACTGCCATTTTTACGATATTATTCCTGCCAATCCATGAACATGAGAGATCTTTCCATCTTCTGAGATCTTCGATTTCTTTCTTTATAGACTTGAAGTTCTTGTCATACAGATCTTTCACTTGCTTGGTTAGATTCACACTAAGGTATTTTATATAATTTGTGACTATTGTGAAGAGTGTCATTTCCCTAATTTCTTTTTCAGCCTGTTTATCTTTCATGTATATGAAGGCTACTGATTTGTTTGAGTTAATTTTATATCCAGCCCCTTTCTGAAGTTGTTTATCAGGTTTAGGAGTTCTTTGGTGGAAGTTCTGGGGTCACTTTAGTATACTATCATATCATCTGCAAATAGTGATATTTTGACTTGTTCCTTTTAAATTTGTATTCCTTTGATCTGTTTTTGTTTTCTATTTTCTCTGGCTTAGATTTTGAGTGCTATTTTGAATACATAGGGAGATAGTGGGATGTCATTTCTAGTACTTGGTTTTGGTGGGATTGCTTCAAGTTTCTCTCCATTTAGTTTGATGTTGGCTATTGGTTTGCTGTATATTACTTTTACTAAGTTTAGGTTCAGGCCTTAAATTCCTGTTCTTTCCAAGACTTTTATCATGAAGGGGTAGTCAATTTTGCCAAATCCTTTCTCAGCATCTAGTGAGATGATAATGTGGTTTTTTTTTTATTGGAAATTTTATTTACATTTCAGATGTTTTCTCCTTACTCCATTTTCCCCCCTCCCTCCCAGGAACTCCCTATCCCTTCCCTCCTCCTCTTGCTACTATGATGGTGTACTCCCACCCACCCTCCCCTGTACCTCACCTCCCACTCTCAAATACCACCCCCCACAATGTCCATCCTTCATGGGACCAAGGATCTCTTCTCCCACTTATATATAGCTCCCTTGCATATATAACTGGAGCCATGGGTCCCTCCCTAAGCGCTCCCAGGCTGGTGATTTAGACCCTAGGGGCTCTGGTTGGTTGGTATTGTTGTTCTCCTCATGGTGTTGCAAATCCTTTCAACTCCTTCAGTCTTCACTCTAACTCCTCTATTGGGAACCCCATGATCAGTTTAATGGTTAGCTGTGAGCATCAGCATGTACCTTCTGACATCCACATCAGCATCTACCTTTGGTGACTGCACATGGGATGGATATGCAGGTGGAATGGTCTGTAGATGGTCCTTCCTTCAGTTTCTGTCCTGCATTTTGTATCCATATTTGCTCCCTTGAGTATTTTGTTACTCCTCCTAAGAAGGACTGAAGCCCCCCCCCCACTTGATCTTCATTCTTCATGAGCTTTATGTGGGATAATGTAGTTTTTTTTTTTTGAGTTTGTTTATATAGTGGATTACATTGATGGATTTCCAAATATTGAACCATCCCTGTATTCCTGGGATAAAGCCTACTTGATCATGGTGGATGATTGATTGATGTGTTCTTGGATTTGGTTTGTGAGTATTTTATTGAGTGTTTTTGCATTGATATTCATAAGGGAGATTGGTCTGAAGTTCTGTTTCATTGAGTGTTGTGGGTAGCCTCAGCCTTGTATTTGATCCTAGTTCCCAGTGGATAGCCTCAGTCTTGTATTTTGATCCTAGTTCCACCCTCCTGGGAGGGGCTGCAGAGGATGATTGAATCTGTACACAGGTGACATCTTGTAAACCTTCAATTAAAACCTGTAAAATAAAGGCTAGAGCCAGAGATTGGGCAGTAGAAGGGGAGGCGGAGAAAAAGGCTTAGGGGAGGAGACAGTGAGAGGAATTCGATATAAAAGGAGGTAGAAGTAGAAGCCGAAGGCAGAAGCAGGAGAAGAGAAGTAGTAGGAGTATGAGGAAGCAGGCAGAAGGAAGCTGGCAGTAGAAGGAAGCCAATGACGGAAGAGCTGGAGCTGGACAAGCATGCAGCCTGGAATAACCACAAGTTATAAGGGCTCTCATAGCCAGGGATTAGAGTAATGTAGTGGTAAATCTGCCTAATCTAGGCGTGCTACTTATACCACAATTATTGAGTTGTGTTTTCCTTTACTGGTCTCCTTCGTGTAGGAGATTTACCACAAATTTGGCAGGATTAAATAATAACTTCTACTACAAATTGGCGCCTAATGTGGGGCAGATTAAACAGCTTCTACTACAAATTGGTGCCTAACTTCTACTACAATTGGGTCTTTTTGTGATTTAGGTATGAGTGTAATTGTGTCTTCAAAGAACAAATTGGGTAGCGTTCCTTCTTCTTCTATTTTGTGGAATAGTTTATACAGAATTGTTATTACGTCTTCTTGGAAGGTCTGATAGAATTCTGCACTAAATCCATCTGGTCCTAGGCTTTTTTTTTTGATGAGGAGACTTTCAGTTACTGCTACTTTTTTTTTTTTTTTTTTTTTGGCGTTATAAGGCTATTTAAATGGTTTTTCTGATCCTTATTTAACTTTGGTGTCTGGTATCTGTCTAGGAAATCATCCATTTCATCCAGATTTTATGGTTTTGTTGAGTACAGGCTTTTGTAATATCATCTGATTATTTTTTGGTTTTCTTCAGTTTCTGTTATGTTTCCCTTTTCAGTTTTGATTTCATTATTTTGGATCCTGTCTCTGTGCCCTCTGGTTAGTCTGGCTAAGGGTTTATCTATCTTGTTGATTTTCTCAAAGAACCAGCTCCTGGTTTTGTTGATTCTTTGTATAGTTCTCTTTTTTTCTACTTGGTTAATTTCAGCCCCTACTTTGATTATTTTCTGCCATCTACTTCTCTTGGCTGTATTTGCTTGTTTTTATTCCAGAGATTTTAGATGTGCTATAAAGCTGCTAGTATATACTCTCTCCAATTTCTTTATGGAAGCCCTCAGAACTGAGTTTTCCTCTCAGCACTGCTTTCATTGTATCTTATAAGTTTGGGTATGTTGGGCCTTCATTTTCATTATTTTAGAAAGTCTTTAATTTCTTGCCTGATCAAGTTTTTATTGAATAGTCATTCAACTTCCATGTGTAAATCTCCTACTATTATTGTGTGAGGTTCAATATATAGTTTGAGCTTTAGCACAGTTCTTTTTATGAATATGGATGCCCAAGTCTTAGGGACATAGATGTTCAGAATTGAGAATTCATCTTGGTAGATTTTTCTTTGATGAGTATGAAATGTCTGTCCTCATCTTTTTATAACTTTTGGTTGAGTGTTGATTTTATTCATTATTAAAATGGCTACTCTAGCTTGTTTCCTGGGACCACTCACTTGGTAATTTTTTTTCTAGCCTTTTACTTTAAAATAGTGTCTGTCTTTGTTACTGAGGTGTGTTTCCTGTATGCAGCAAAATGTCGGATCCTGTTTATGTATCCAGTCTGTTAGGCTATGTCTTTTTATTGGTGAATTGAGTCCATTGATATTAAGTGATATTAAGGAATAGTGATTGTTGCTTCCTGCTATTTTTGTTGTTAGAAGTGGAATTATGATTGTGTGGCTATCTTCTTTTAGGTTTGCTGAAAAAATATTACTTTCTTGCTTTTTCTAGGATATAACTCCCCTCCTTATGTTGGAGTTTTCTGTCTATTATACTTTGTAAGGCTGGACTTGTGCAAAGATACTGTGTAAATTTGGTTTTGTCACAGAATATCTTGGGTTCTCCATCCATGGCAATTGAGACTTTTGCTTGGCATAGTAGCCTGGGCTGACACTTGTGTTCTCTTAGGGCTTTTATGTCATCTGTCCATGATCTTCTGCTTTTAGACTCTCTTTTGAGGAGTCTGGTGTAATTCTGATAGGTCTGCCTTTATATGCTAGTTGATATTTTTCCCTCATAGCTTTTAATATTCTTTTTGTGTTTTGTGCATTTGGTGTTTTGTTATTATGTGATGGGAATAATTTCTTTTTTTTTTTAATTGGAAATTTTATTTACATTTCAGATGTTTTCCCCTTACCCCATTTTCCCCACTCCCTCCCAGGAACTCCCTATCCCTTCCCTCCTCATCTTGCCTCTATGATGGTGTATCCCCACCCACCCTCCCCCGTACCTCACCTCCCCACCCTCGAGTATCCCCCCCCACAACGTCCAGCCTTCATGGGACCAAGGATCTCTTCTCCCACTTATAAATAGCTCCCTTGCATATATAACTGGAGCCATGGGTCCCTCGCTAAGCGCTCCCAGGCTGGTGGTTTAGACCCTGGGGGCTCTGGTTGGTTGATATTGTTGCTTTCCTCACGGTGTCACGAATCCTCTCAACTCCTTCAGTCTTCACTCTATCTTCTCTGTTGGGAACCCCATGATCAGTTTAATGGTTAGCTGTGAGTATCTGCCTTTGAATATGTCAGACTCTTGCAGACCTCTAAGGAGACAGCTATATCAGGTTCCTGTCAGCATGTACTTCCTGACATCCACATCAGCATCTACCTTTGGTGACTGCACATGGGATGGATACCCAGGTGGAATAGTCTGCATATGGCTCCTCCTTCAGTTTCTGTCCTGTACTTTGTCTCCATATTTGCTCCATTGAGTATTTTGTTACTTCTTCTAAGAAGGACTGATGTCACCCCCCCCCCCCCAGACACACACACTTGGTCGTCATTCTTTATGAGCTTTATGTGGTCTGTGAGTTGAATCTTGGGCTAAAATCCAATAATCAGTGAGTGAATACCATGTATGTTCTTTTGTGATTGGGTTACTTCACTCAGGATCATATTTTCTAGTTCCATCCATTTACAAAAGAATTTCTCAAATTCATTGTTTTTAATAGCTGAGTAATATTCCATTGTATAAATGTACCACATTTTTTTGTATCCATTCTTCTGTTGAAGGGCATCTGGATTCTTTCCAATTTCTGGCTATTATAAATAAAGCTGCTATGAACATAGTGGAGCATATGTGCTTGTTATATGTTAGAGCATCTTCTGGTTATATGCCCAGGAGTGGTATAGCTGGGTCCTCAGGTAGTGGTATGTCCAATTTTCTGAGGAATCACCAGACTGTTTTCCAGAGTGGTTGCACCATCTTGCAATCCCACCAACAATTAGCCTTCTATTGGATGTGGGATTGGTAAAGATCTTTTCCCAATCTGTTGGTTGCCGTTTTGTCCTATTGACAGTGTCCTTTGCCTTACAGAAACTTTGCAATTTTATGAAGTCCCACTTGTCAATTCTTGATCTTAGAGCATAAGACATTGGTGCAGGAACTTTTCCCCTGTGTTTAGGTATTCGAGGGTCGTCCCCACCTTCTCTTCTATTAGTTTCAGTGTGTCTGGTTTTATGTGAAGGTCCTTTATCCACTTGGACTTGAGCTTTGTACAAGGAGATAAGAAAGGATCGGTTTGCATTCTTCTGCATGTTGTCCTCCAGTTGAACCAGCACCATTTGTTGAAAATGCTGTCCTTGTTCCACTGGATGGTTTTAGCTCCTTTGTCAAAGATCAAATGACCATAGGTGTGTGGGTTCATTTCTGGGTCTTCAACTCTATTCCACTGATCTTCCTACCTGTCTCTGTACCAATACCATGCCATTTTTTTTATCGCTATTGTTCTGTAGTACAGCTTGAGGTCAGGGATGGTGATTCCTCCAGAAGTTCTTTTATTGTTTAGAAGAGTTTTTGCTGTCCTGTTTTTTTTTGTTATTCCAAATAAATTTGAGAATTTCTCTTTCTAACTCTGTGAAGAATTGAGTTGGTATTTTAATGGGGATTGCATTGAATCTGTAGATTGGTTTTGGCAAGACTGCCATTTTTACGATATTATTCCTGCCAATCCATGAGCATGGGAGATCTTTCCATTTCCTGAGATCTTCAATTTCTTTTTTCAGAGACTTGAAGTTCTTGTCATACAGATCTTTCACTTGCTTGGTTAGGTTCACCCCGAGGTATGTTATATTATTTGTGACTATTGTGAAAGGTGTCATTTCCCTAATTTCTTTTTCAGCTTGTTTATCTTTCACATAGAGGAAGGCTACTGATTTGTTTGAGTTGATTTTATAACCTCCCACCTTGCTAAAGTTGTTTATCAGTTTTAGGAGTTCTTTGGTGGAAGTTCTGTAGTCACTTAAGTATACTATCATATCATCTGTGAATAGTGATATTTTGACTTCTTCCTTCCCTATTTGTATTCCTTTGACTTCTTTTTGTTGTCTAATTGCTCTGGCTAGGACTTCTAGTACTATATTGAATAAGTAGGGAGAGAGTGGACAGCCTTGTCTAGTCCCTGATCTTTGTGGGAATGCTTCATGTTTCTCTCCATTTATTTTGATGTTGGCTACTGGTTTGCTGTATATTGTTTTTACTATGTTTAGGTATGGGCCTTGAATTCCTGATCTTTCCAAGACTTTTACCATGAAGGGATGTTGAATTTTGTCAAATGCTTTCTAGAATCTAGTGAGATGATCATGTGTTTTTTTTTCTTTTAGTTTGTTTATATAGTGGATTACATTGATGGATTTCTGAATATTGAACCATCCCTGCATTCCTGGGATAAAGTCCACTTGATCATGATGGATGATGTTTTGATGTGTTTTTGGATTCGGTTGGCTAAAATTTTATTGAGTATTTTTGCATCGATATTCATAAGAGAGATTGGTCTGATGTTCTCTTTCTTTGTTGGGTCTTTGTGAGGTTTAGGTATGAGTGTGATTGTAGCTTCATAGAATGAATTGGGTAGTGTTCCTTCTGTTTCTATTTTGTGGAATAGTTTGAAGAGAATTGGTATTAGGTCTTCCTTGAAGGTCTGATAGAATTCTGCACTAAAACCATCTGGTCCTGGGCTTTTTTTGGTGGGGAGACTTTTAGTGACTGCTGCTATTTCTTTAGGGTTTATGGGACTGTTTAAATGGTTTATTTGCTCCTGATTTAACTTTGGTACCTGATATCTGTCTAGGAAATTGTCCATTTCATCCAGATTTTCCAGTTTTGTTGAGTATAGGCCTTTGTAGCAGGATCTGATGATTTTTTGAATTTCCTCAGTTTCTGTTGTTATGTCTCCCTTTTCAGTTCTGATTTTATAAATGTGGATACTGTCTCTGTGCCCTCTGGTTAATCTGGCTAAGGGTTCATTTATCTTGTTGATTTTCTCAAAGAACCAACTCTTGGTTTTGTTGATTTTTTTGTATAGTTGTTTCTGTTTCTAAGTGGTTGATTTCAGCCTGAGTTTACATGAGGCCTACTCCTCTTGAGTGTATTTGCTTCTTTTTGTTCTAGAGCTTTCAGGTGTGCTGTCAAGTTGTTAATGTGTGCTCTCTCCAATTTCTTTTGTAGGCACTTAGAACTATGAGTGTTCCTCTTAGCACTGCTTTCATGGAGTTCCACAAGTTCTGGTATGATGTTTCCTCATTTTCATTAAATTCTAGAAACTCTTTAATTTCTTTCTTTATTTCTTCCTTGAAAAGTCATCATTGATAGAGCATTGTTCAGTTTCCACATGCATGTGGGTTTTCCCTTGGTTTTGTCATTACAAAGACCAGCCTTAGTCCTTGGTGATCTGATAGGATGCAAGGGATTATTTCAATCTTTTTGTATCTGTTGAGGACTGTTTTGTGACCGATTATATGGTCTATTTTGGAGAAGGTACGATGAGGTGCTGAGAAAAAGGTATATTCTTTTGCTTTAGAATGAAATGTTCTATAGATATCTGTTAAATCCATTTGGTCCATAACTTCTGTTAATTTCAAGGTGTCTTTGTTTAGTTTCTGTTTCCACGATCTGTCCATTGGAGAGAGCGGGTGTTAAAATCCCCCACTATTATTATGTGAGGTGCAATGTGTGCTTTGAGCTTTAGTAAAGTTTCTTTTTATGTATGTGGGTGCCCTTGCACTTGGAGCATAGATGTTCAGAATTGAGAGTTCATCTTGGTAGATTTTTCCTTTGATGAGTATGAAGTGTCCTTCCTTATCTTTTTTGATTACTTTTGGTTGAAAGTCAATTTTTTTGATATTAGAATGGCTACTCCAGCTTGTTTCTTGGGATCATATGCTTGGAAAATTTTTTTCCATCCTTTTACTCTGAGGTAATGTCTGTCTTTGTCACTGAGGTGTGTTTCTTGTGTGCAGCAAAATTCTGGGTCCTGTTTATGTATCCAGTCTGATAGTCTACATCTTTTTATTGGAGAATTGAGTCCATTGATGTTGAGAGATATTAAGGAAAATGATTGTTGTTTCCTATTATTTTTGTTATTAGAAGTGGAATTATGTTTGTGTAGCTACCTTTTTGGGGGGGTGTTGGAAGATTACTTCCTTGCTTTTTCTAGGGTGTAGTTTCCTTCCTTGTCTTGGCATTTTCCATCAATTATCCTTTAAAGTGTTGGGTTTGTGGGAAGATATTGTGCAAATTTGGTTTTGTCATGGAATGTCTTGGTTTCTGCATCTATAGTGATTGAGAGTTTTGCTGGGTTATAGCAGTCTGGGCTGGCATTTGTATTCCCTTAGGTCTCTATGATATCAGACCAGGATATATTTTATAGTCTCTGGTGAAAAGTCTGGTGTAATTCTTATAGGTCTGCCTTTATATGTTACTTGACTTTTTTCCCTTACTGCTTTTAGTATTTTTTCTTTGTTTTGTGCATTTGGTGTTTTGATTATTATGTGATGGGAGGAATTTCTTTTCTGGTCTAGTCTGTTTGGAGTTCTGTAGGCTTCTTGTATGTTTATGGACATCTTGTTCTTTAGGTTGGGGAAATTTTCCTCTATAATTTTGTTGAAGATATTTACTGGCCCTTTAAATTGGGTATCTTCACTCTCATCTATACCTATTATCCTTATGTTTGCTCTTCTTATTGTGTCTTGGATTTCCTGGATGTTCTGGGTTAGGAGCTTTTTGCATTTTGCATTTTCTTTGACAGTTGTGTCAATGTTTTCCATGGTATCTTCTGCGCATGAGTTTCTCCTTCTATTTCTTGTATTCTGTTCATGATGCTTGCGTCTCTGACTCCTGATCTCTTTCCTACATTTTCTATCTCCAGAGTAGTCTCCCTTTGAGATTTCTTTATTGTTTCTGTTTCCATTTTTAGATTCTGGATGGTTTTATCAATTCCTTCACCTGTTTGGTTGTGTTTTCTTGCCATTCTTTAAGGGATTTTTGTGTTTCCTCTTTAAGGGCTTCTACCTGTTTACCTGTGTTCTCCTGTATTTCTTTAAGGGAGTTACTTATGTCCTTAAAATCCTCTATCATCATCATTAGAAGTGATTTTAATTCTGAATCCTGTTTTTCCTGTGTGATGGGGTATCCAGGGCTTGCTATGGTGGGAGAACTGTGTTCTGATGATGTCAGGTAACTTTGGTTTCTGTTGCTTGTGTTCTTACAGTTGCCTTTTGCCATCTGGTTGACTGTAGTGTTACCTGTGCTCACTGTGTCTGATGGAGTCTGTCTTTCCAGTTATCTTTCTTGTGTCAGAACTCCTCAGCTTCCAGATGTCTCTGTGTTCTTGTGATCCTAAGCTTCATCTGCTCTGGATGCAGTGGGTCCTCCTCTGCTCTGAATGCAGTAGGTCCTCTAGTTTGTCTCAGGATCAGGTGTTTTCACAGGAGCAGACCAGCTAAGTGTCTGCCCCAAGCAAAAGGACCAGGCTCTGGGCGGGTAGAAGTGAGGTGGTAATCTGGAGGGGCGGGGTTTGGGTGCCTGGTGGTTCCTTAATCCCCACCTGGCTCCCAGTTGTAACTCTGGGGCGTGGGGTAGTGGGCAAGATGTCTTACCCTCCGCTCTGAATGCAATAGGTCCTCTAGGATGTCTCAGGATCAGGTGTTTCCACAGGAACAGACCAGCTAAGTGTCTGCCCCAAGCAAAGGGACCAGGCTCTTGGTGGGAATAATTTCTTTTCGAGTCCAATCTATTTGTGGTTCTGTAGGTTTCTTGTACATTTATGGTCATCTCCTTCTTTTGGTTAGGGAAGTTTTCTTCTATAATTTTGCTGACCTTATTTACTGGTCCTTTGAGTTGGGAATCTTAGGTTTCTTCTATACCTATAATTCTTAGGTTTGCTCTTCTCATTGTGTCCTGGATTTCCTGGATGTTTTTGGTTAGGTACTTTTTATATTTTGCATTTTGTTTAACTGTTGTGTCAATGTTTTCTGTGGTATCCTCTACACCTAAGATTCTGTCTTCTATCTCTTGTATTCTGTTGGTGATGCTAACATTTATGACTCCTGATCTTCTTTCTAGGTTTTCTATCACCAGGATTGTCTCCCTTTGTGATTTCTTTATTGTTTTAATTTCATTTTTAGATCCTGGATGATTTTATTCAATTTCTTCAGCTCTGTTTTCCTGTGTTTTTAAAAGAGACTTATGTGTTTCCTCTATTGGTTTCTACCTGTTTACCTCTATTCTCCTGATTTCTTTAAGGGAGTTATTTTTGTCCTTCTTAAAGTCCTCTATCATCATCATGAGGTGTGACTTTAAATCAGAGTCTTGATTTTCTGGTGGGTTGGGGTGTCCAGGGATTGCTGTGTGGGAGAGCTGGTTTTTGATGATGCCAAATGTACTTGGTTTCTGTTGCTTATGTTCTTGTGCTTTCCTCTCATCATCTTGTTATCTCTGGTGTTAGCTGGTCTTGCTGTCTCTGATTGGAACTTATGCCTCCTGTGAGCCTGTGAGCCTAGGGCTTTAGGTATGTCAGTACTCCTGGGAGTCAAGCTCTCTTTTTTGGGATTAGGGTGCAGATTGCTGTGACACATGATGAACTCCATGGCACAGATACAACCACATAAACCATGTCCCAGCTGCTCAGTGATTCCTGGGTACTGTTGTTTTTGGCGACTCCCATTTGGGCCTGGTATTGGGACCATTAGTGGTGGTCTCATTTGTGATCTTAGGTGTGTCAGCCCTCCTGGGAGACCAGCTCTTTCTGGCTGGGATTGGAGTGCAGATAGCTGTGGCACAGGGTCAACTCCGGGACGCAGATGGAAACTGGAAGGATCATATTCTTGAAGATCTTTTATTATTGAGAATTATTTTGGCTATCCTTAGTTTTTGTTTTTCCATATGAAAAAGAACTGCTCTTTCCATGTCTGAAGAATTGTGTTGGAATTTTGATGGAGATTGCATTTAATTTGTATAATTTTTTTTTTTGATAAAATGGCTGTTTTTACTATGTTAATCCTACTAATTCAGAGCATGGGAGATCTTTCATTATTTTGAGGTCTCCTTCAATTTCTTTTTTTCAGAGCTTTCATGTTCTTGTACCACACTTCTTTCACTTGCTTGTAAGAGTTACACCAAGATATTTCATACTATTTGTGGCTATTGTGAATGGTGGTGTTTCCCTAATTTATCATTTGTATAAAGGAAGGCTTCTTATTTGTTTGAATTAATTTAATATCCATCCATGTTGCTGGAGTTGTTTATCAGCTATAGGACTTCTCTCATAGAATTTTGAGGATCACTTATGTATACTACCATATCATCTGCAAATAGTGATACTTTGTCTTCTTCTTTTCAGTTTTTAACCCCTCAATTTCCTTTTGTTGTCTAATTGCTCTAGCTAGAACTTTGAATACAATATTGAATAGATAGGAAGAGAATGGGTGACCTTGTTTTGTCCCTGATTTTAGTGGGATTGCTTCTAGTTTCTCAAAATTTAATTTGATGTTGGCATTTGGTTTGATATGTATTGCTTTTATTATGTTTAGCCATGTGCCATGCATTCCTGATCTTTCTAATACGTTCTAATTACCTGAAAGGGTATTATATTTTGTCAAAGGCCTTTTCAGTATCTAATGAGAAGATCATGTGAGTTTTTCTTTGAGTTTGTTTATATAGTGTATTGTATTGATGAATTTTAGTATATTGAACCATCCCTGCATTCCTGAGATGAAGCCTACTTGATCATTGTGAATAATGATTTTGATGTATTTTTGGATACACTTTGAGAAAATTTTATTGCATATTTTTTCATTGCTATTCATACATGAAATTGTCTTGAAGTTCTCATTATTTGTTCTTTGTGTGGTTCAGATATCAGAGTAACTGTGGCTTCATAGAATAAATTAGGAAGTGTTTCTTCTGTTTTTATTTTGTGGATTAATTTGAGGAATATTTGTATTAACTCTTCTTTGATGGTGTGTTAGAATTCTGCCCTAAAGTCATCTGGACTTGGGCTTTTTTTTTTTTTTTTTTTTTGATTGGGAGGCTTTAAATGAATATTTATGGGAGTGTTCAAATATTTTATCTGATCTTCATTTAATTTTGGCAAGTTGTATCTGTCTAGAAAATCATCCATTTCATCTAGATTTTCCAGTTTTGTTGAGTATAGGCTTTTGTAATAGGTTCTGATAATTTTTTTGAATTTTCCTTTGTTTCTGGTTTTACATCTTTCTTTTCATTTCTGATTTTGTTAATTTGGATACTGTCTCTGTACCCTTTAATTTCTTTGGTTAGTGGTTTACCTATGTTGTTGATTTTCTCAAAGAACAAGTTTTTGGTTTTGTTGAGTCTTTGTATTGTTCTCTTTGTTTCCATCTAGTTGATTTCAGCCTTGAGTTTGAGTATTTCCTGTCATCTACTTCTTTTAGATGTGTTTACTTCTTTCTGTTCTAGGGCTTAGAGGTGTGCTGTTAAGTTGCTTGTATGGGATCTCTCCAATTTCTTTATGAATGTACTTAGTGCTATAAAATTTCCTATTTACACCTCTTTCATTGTTTACCATAAGATGGGGTATGATGTGTCTTCATTTTCATTGAATTCTATAAAGTCTTTGATTTTTTTACTTCGTTTCTTCCATGAACAAGTTATCACTAAGCAAAGACTGTTTAGTTTCCATGAGTATGTGGGATTTCTCTTGTTTTTGTTGTCATTTAAGACCATCTTATTCGTGGTGATCTGATAGAATGCATGGGATTATTTCAATCTTTTATATTTTTGAGGCTTGCTTTATCTTTGATTATATGGTCAATTTTGGAGAAGTTTACATGAGGTGATGAGAAGGAGATATATTCTTTTGTTTTGGTGTTAAATATCTGTAGATATCTCTTAAGCCTATTTGCTTCATAACTTCTGTTAGTTTTACTGTATATCTATTTAGTTTCTATTTCAGTGACCTGGCCATTGCTAAGAGTTTGTGTGTGGGGGTGAGTTTTTCAACTTTTATTGTGTCAAGTTCATTGTGTGTTTTGAGGTTTAATAAAGCTTCTTTTATGAATGTGAGTGCCCTTGTATTTGGGGCATAGAGGTTCAGAATTGAGGCTTCCTCTTGGTAGATTTATCCTTTGTTGAATATGAATGTCCTTCCCTATCTCATTTGATAACTTTTGGTTGAAAATCTATTTTATTCAATATTAGATTGTCAACTCCAGCTTGTTTCTTGGGACCATTTGCTTGCAAGACATTTTTCCAGCCTTTTACTCTGAAGTAGTGTCTGTCTTTGTTATTCAGATGTTTCTTGAATGCAGCTAAATGCTGGCTTCTATTTACATACCCAGTCTTTTAGCCTGTGCTTTTTTATTGGAGAATAGAGTCCATTGATATTGAGAGATATTACAGATAGATGATACTTTGTTCCTCTCATTTTTGTTTCTGGAGTGATAATATGTGTGTATTATTCTATTCTTTTGGGTTTGTTGTGAAATGTTTCTTGTGTTTTCTTGTGTGTAGTTACCCTCTTTTGTTGGAGATTTTCTTGCAGTATTCTCTGTAGGGATGGGTTAGTGGGAAGGTACTGTTTAAATTTGGTTTTGTTATGGGATAACTTGGTTTCTCCATCTACAGTGTTTTAGTGTTTTGCTGTTTAGCCTTGCTGTGTTCTTTTAGGGTCTCTGTGACATCTGTCAAGCCTCTTCTAGCTTTTAGACTCTCTGTTGAGAAGTCTGGTGTAATTCTGATAGGTCTGCCTTTATATGTTACTTGGCCTTTCCCCCTTACTGCTTTTAATATTCTTTCTTTTTTTTTTTTTTTCCTGTGCATTCAGTGTTTTGATTACTATGTGAAGGGAAGATTTTCTTTTCTTGTCCAATCTATTTGGTCTTCTTTAGGCTTCTTGTACATTTATGGCCATCTCCTTCTTTGGGTTAGAGAAGTTTTCTTTAAGCTTTTGATGATGATTTCTAGCCCTTTGAACTGAGGATCTTTACACTCTTTTATTCCTCTTATTCTTAGTTTGGTCTTTTCATTCATTGTGTCCTGAATTTCCTGGCTTTTCTATGTTAGGAGCTTTTGCAAGTTGTCTTTTCTTTGACTATTGTGTCAGTATTTACTACAGTATCTTCTAGGCCTGAGATTCTCTCTTCTGTCTCTTGTATTCTGATGCTGGTGCTTGCATCTTTAGCCCCTGGTCTGTTTTTTAAGTTGTCCATCTCTAGGGTTGCTTTCATTTGTGTTTTTTTTTATTGTTTCTATTTCCATTTTTACTTTTGAACTGTTTTGTTCAATTCCTTTACCCGCTTTATTGTTTTTTTCTTATTTGTTTAAGGGATTTATGTGTTTCCCTTTAAGGACTTCTACCTGTTAGCCTGTGCTTTCCTGTATTTCTTTAAGGGAGTCATTTACAACAGCCATGCAGGCCTCTATCATCTTCATTATATGGGATTTTAGGTCATCACCTTATGTTTCAGGGGTGTTAAGGTATCCAGGGCTTGTGGTGGGATAACTCATTTCTGATAATGTTGAATTGCATTGTGTTCTGATTTTGCACTTGCCTTTTATGTTTTCTGTTTTGTTTTTGTTTTTTAGGTTTTGGTTTTTAAAAGATGTAGATGTCAATCCACTATTAGATTCACACTATTAGATCAATCACTATTAGAGTCAGAATCACAGTGTAAAAATCATTTGATCTTTCAATCTGTGCTCTATCAATTGAAAAATGAGAATAAGAAAAGCATCTGCATCCTAACATTCTATAGATATTCTCTATATGTAAATTGCTTAGTATAATAATCAGTATAAAGGTATTCAGATAGGAATATTTAGCTGGTATTACTGTAGTGATTGTCAAAGCAACACTCTAATAATAGGGAAACAAGGGGTCCTGCAATTAGGATTTGCAAGATAACAAGAGTACCACTGAGTCTTTGGGCTGAAGAGTTAGTGTTATCCAATGACCTATCTTCATCAATAGCTCTACTCAAGCATGAAACTTGGATTGTATTTCCATTGTTGGGGGCATCCAAATCATTTTAAAATTCTACTTCCTTATGCAATCTTAAGACATCTATTTTCTGACTTCATATCCAATGATGGAAATGTCAAAAATATTTGTTATTTAAAATTTAATGTTTTATATAAAGTTTCATTTTATATTCTCTTGGGGTACTGGATGGCATATGCTAAAGATGGCCAGTAAAATAATTTGATAAATATATATTTAATGAATAAAAGTAGTTTAGTTTTTATAGTTGATATTTAGCATTATTCATTTATCGTAATATCACAGTAAAAGAAATAATTGTTCTTAGAAAAATTTGTTATATGATTATGTATAAATAGTGAACAAATCATATAGCACTATGCATGAACACCTAGACAAAACAAAATAATAAATTGACCTCTTGAGAATTGACAGGAGCTTGAGAACTTAGGTATTCTTGCCTGTGAATTTAATCACTCAATATCCATCAGAATAAATAATAAAGCTCCATGATAACTTCAAAATTCACATTTGAATCTTTGGCATCTTCAGGGATTGAACCCAAAGGAAACAAAAACTAAAAGATGACAACATAACCACACAACATTGACTTTATCTGAAGGAGAAATGGTTCTCATTTCAGGTAGGACTTTGGCTTTTCATAATAAATTTGGTTGAATCATTTTCATGTATGATCTAAGAAAGGTATTTATCATTTCAAAATAAATCTGTTTTAGCTTTGGGTTAAGTATCTGTTATATTTTCATAGTAATTCCATAGGTACATCAAATTATTTGGCAAAACATTTTTATTTAAAAATAGGACAATATTTAAAAATTTAAAATAGATAATTTTATTGATAAATTAAAATTGCTGTCTAGTTGTTGTTTGAATAATAAATTTATTTATGTAGGAAACTCTTTTTTTTTCTTTTCTGAGACAGGGTTTCTCTGTATAGCCCTGGCTGATCAGGCTGGCCTCGAACTCAGAAATCCACCTGCCTCTGCCTCCCAAGTGCTGGGATTAAAGGCATGCGCCACCACCGCCCGGCAGATGTAGGAAACTCTTATACAATATATCTTTTAAAAATTTTTACAAAAACTTATTCCAACCATTTTTGGTTTATAGGAATCTAATATTATTATTATTTAAGTATATTATTATGTAGCTGATAAGTAATTGGTTTCAGTTAGCTTTGGCTTCTAATTCTAATTTTACTGAATGTTACATAAACTAAATGCAAGTTAAACAATCTCTTTCAAAGATATTAAAATCCTGATGTAAGTATTACATGAAAATCTTATATTTTATTAATAATATGGCAAACATTGCAATTTCATAAATTACCTATGTGTATCTATGCATATTTCTTAGACTTTTCTTAGATTATTCTTAGATATTTATACTTGTTATTTTAAGAAGCATGTAAAATATCAGGCACTATCCAATTCTTTCCTATAAAACTATGCATTCATTTTCCCTAATAGAACCAGGATTCATTTTTGTTAATTTTTATTTATATTATATTTTTATATTTTAGTTTAAGGTAAAATTGGTTAAACAAGATAATACAAAATGTAAAAGGCATATATGAGGAAAAGTTTTTTGGTGTATTGCTAACCAATTTAAAATGCAGACTCATTCTGGAAGGCAAATAAGTATGGATGCTTAGATATATTTAAATATATTTGAATTATCTGTGCACTAAAGAAACTGAAACTACCCACTTATAAATCCTTTCCTGTACTATCTCCATCACAGACTTGATCCAGCCTCAGCTACACTGTTCCATGGCTTTCCTGGAGGATGGGAACCACACTACAGTGACAGGATTCATTTTATTGGGATTAACAGATGACCCAGTCCTTAGAGTTGTCCTCTTCAACATCATCCTGTGCATCTACCTGGTGACTGTGTCTGGGAACCTCAGCACCATCCTTCTCATCCGAGTTTCTCCCCAGCTCCATCACCCCATGTACTTTTTTCTGAGTCACTTGGCCTTTGCTGACATAGGTTATTCATCTTCTGTCACACCCAATATGCTTGTCAATTTCTTGGTAGAAAAAAACACCATCTCATATCTTGGATGTGGCATCCAGCTTGGTTCAGCTGTTTTCTTTGGGACAGTTGAATGTTTCCTTCTGGCTGCCATGGCTTATGATCGGTTTATAGCAATCTGTAGTCCACTGCTTTATTCAAACAAAATGTCCACACAAGTTTGTATCCAGTTGTTTGTAGGATCGTATATAGGAGGTTTTCTTAATGCTTCTTCCTTCACACTTTCCTTCTTTTCTCTTCTCTTTTGTGGACCAAATAGAGTCAATCATTTTTTCTGTGATTTTGCCCCATTAGTAAAACTATCTTGTTCTGATGTCAGTGTCCCTGCAGTTGTTCCCTCATTCACAGCTGGTTCCATCATTATGGTGACCGTGTTTGTAATAGCTGTCTCCTACATCTACATTCTCATCACCATCCTGAAGATGCGTTCTACAGAGGGCCGCCACAAGGCCTTCTCCACCTGCACCTCCCACCTCACTGCAGTCACTCTGTTCTATGGGACCATCACATTCATTTATGTGATGCCCAAGTCCAGCTACTCCACAGACCAGAACAAGGTGGTGTCTGTATTCTACATGGTGGTGGTCCCCATGTTGAACCCTCTCATCTATAGCCTCAGAAATAAAGAGATCAAGGGTGCTCTGAAGAAACAGTTTGGTAAAAACACATTTTCTTAGAGACATCTGTTATTTAGAAAGATTTGATTTAGTAATCAATGTCTCTTTGATATAAGATTAAAGGGATGGTTCTGACTGTAAAAGTTTGATGACAGTGTTAGCATGTCATCTTCAATAAATATGGGTGATTTAATTTCATTATACACGAAAAACTAGAATTTTCATGAAGTCAAATTAAGTTTTCTAAATTAAGGGAATAAATCTAATTATATAAATAGATATTGCTAAACATAATTTTGATGTTACATTAATACTTTTTAAAGTTGTTCATTATTAAGCATGTTATGGACAGGATCTTTATTTGTTGTTTTTAGATTTCTTTAGACGGGGATGTAACATTCCTGGCTGTCCTGGACCTCATGCTATAGAACAGGCTGTCCTTGAACTCACATATCTGTTTGTCTCTGCCTCCAGAGTACTTAGATCAAAGGCAAGCACTACCACCACCTGGCTCAGATTGGATATTAATTTTCCCTAAAATCCCATATCATTTGCAAAAGACTATTGCCTATTGCAGTGCTCTTTGAGAATGCTGGAAAATTTAGAAATTGAGCCTACTTGTAATAATTCCTTTACTTGAGGCATGTATAAAATATAAAAATGACTTATAACTTTGTTTATCATTCTTTTAGGCCAGGGGGTGAGTGGCTTTGTTCATCCACACATCCCTACCATGAGGTGTAGAAATAGATCGTATTGACAGACTCATCACACCATCGACTGAGAGTTGCAAACCTCTGTTCCAGAAATAATGCTTTTCTTTTGATGAATTGATTATCTTAGCTATTTGTTATAGTATGAGAAATCTGGATAATATGGATGTCAATCCTTCAGGCTGTGCTTTATTTAACATTCTTATCTTGAGAGAAACCCAATAAATATGTCCATCTTATTGAATGATAAGAAGAAAGAAGAGACTAAAATTCCTAGAAATATTGTAGAAAGTATGATATATAAGGATGGACGGTGTAGACTCAAAAAACTTCTGATCTGTGGTCTTTGCTTGTGGCCATGGCCTAATTGTGGAGTCTGCAGAGAGAGTAGGGAATCCATCCCTGACTTATCTGTGTATTTCTCTGTCTAACAATATTTTCAAATTTCCAAAAATTTAATATGTATAGTGATCATATCCACTCACCACTATCTCTCTCTAACTTTGTAGAGTGCCCCTACGCCATCTTCTCCTGTTCAAATTCATATATTTTAAAAATATTTTAAATTATCTCTTTTATTTTGGGCATTATAATACATTTTTTTCCTTCTTTCTTTTGTCCAAATGCCCCAAATACCCCTTGATCTTTCAATTTTATAGCTACTTTTTTCCATTTTTATTAATAACTTCTGAGTCCAATTAGTTGTTTAGATATGCACACGGCTGCATGAACATCTGCTGGGTTAGTATCATAACAGCAGCCTTATTCCAAAATGAGAGTGACTGTCCTCAAGAAACATGAAATATCAGTAGCTCCTCTGACTGGGTTGAGGGGGTACAGAGGCTTATTTTCTTTTATTTATGGTGGACTGTGGATTGGCTTGATCTTGTGCAGGCAACCATATTAACTGTGCAACAGGCATGTTATATTTAGATGTAAGCATTTCACAGGGCTTCTTTTTATCTTCTAGTTCTTACATTCTTTCCAACTCTATGGATTATTATTATCTTTTAATGTGCTGTATAGTTTTCTTTTTTTATTGGATAATTTGCTTATTTACATTTCAGATGTCATCCCCTTTCCTCATTTCTTCTCCCTAGAAACCCCCATCCCATCCCCTCTCCTTTTTGCTTTTATACCATTTTAATTACATGCAAGTATTCAGGTCAGTTCTAGGTTGAGGGTCTAGCAATACAATAGATGCAAATAGTCAAGGAACAACAGAACAATAAACACAAATAGTCAAAGAACAAGCAAGACAATAAGTAAAATTCCATGAACACTCCCATGATCACTGTTTCTAAGGGCTTATCAGGATGACCAAAATATCTGAGCCAATTTCTCTATCCTAGCCCAAAGTCATTTTCATGTCTGAAGCCTACTTTCTTGTTCTAGCCTAAAATTTAGATTCTTGTTTGAAATTACTTCTTTGTTCTATCGTAATATTTAGATTCCTGCCTGAAATTCTTCCTTGTTGTAGCCTAAGATCTCTGTTGATTATAAGGTTGAGATTGGTATAGAAGACCCATGTGCTTTGATCAGCTATTGGCCTTTGTATTAATCACTGCCCTCCGTTGGGTGGAGAAAGCACCTTATTATTTTTTTTTAAATAAGATTGAGGACAATCTTCTTTCCTTGTTTCTTGACTCTTGCCTCTCTGAACTCCTGGACTGCATGTTCCTGCCAAGCTCTCACCTGGGATAATCTGTGACATTCTATACCAGGCACAAAGTGTGAGATCTTGTGCTAGAATGAAAGAGTTCCTGAATTTCCAAGAATTAAGAAAAACAAACCGAAATACTTTCCCAGAAGAGTCAGGCATATAAGTTTGACTATGAGATTTTGAAGAGGAAAGTTTAGAATTCATGGTCAGAGTCACACCTTGCTCTGCATGCTCATGCTACCTTGGCTGTCTTTTCCTTGAAATTGTGATTACCTACAGTGGGGACAATCGTCAGATGATGGTGGTTATCACACTCACTTCCTTTTATGGTGTCTGATATGTGCTTCAGCATAAAAGTCCATCTTTGAATATATTTTACAATTATATTTTGCAATCTGACATGTAAGGCAGTAATCTATGCCACTGGTTTGTGAATGAAAAACACTCAAAATGGAACTTATCTTCTACAATAGGATTCCAAAAAAGAACATTAAAAGTAAGAGATGTGAGCTATGAATTTGTGTTAAGTAGTGTGAGTGAAAAAGACAAAACAAAACAAAAACACCAACAACAAAATTAAGCCAAATGAACATAGGAGATTGATGTGTTAAGGCAGTGTGTATTCAACATAGGCCAACCTGGAAACCTAGGACCCTAGCAAGGACTTCAGAATGTCATTGAATTCTTCTGGAATGTGGTACTATCTCTGTATAGCTAGTTGTGTGAATTCAATACTCATCCATGTGCATGAGGTTTACTTTTGAGTTTTTAGGTGCAACAATATCAGCGTTGGTCATTTTAATCAATACAATGGGGACCACAACTAGAACAACTAATAAATGTTAGGTTTGATATCAAAATAGGGTTTACAGAATAACAAAACTGAAAGTATAAGTGTTGACCCGAGGTGTGTGTTGATAGGGAGGGTGACCTAATATTCAAATAATCTCTCTCACCAGTAAGGATTTGATAATCAGGAAGAAAATGCTACCTACATTGACTGTAGGTTTAGTGTTCTTTGGGGATGGGTGTGGTAAAAGCCAAAACTAGGTATTGTTCCTGGGAGACAGGATATTGGCATACAGCACACATGTTCTCAAGAAAACAGGAAATATAATATATTAAGCCATGCACAGATAACAGCTGCAGACCTCTAGCCATGGCCTTGTGTTTAGTATGGTCAAAACCCAATGATTTCTCATCATAAATTGAATAAATGAACAACTCACATTGAAGTTTTTCCATCAATCACAGAGAAAGTTATTGACAAGCCAAAAGGAATCTAGAAATACTAAATATGGAAGTTAGTGAAAGTAACATATGAAAGAAATGAAACCAGTAACATTTGGTGACTATTGATATGACTCAACACAGGCCATACTATATTATTTTTACTAATGTGGTCAGAGATACTTGAAATGAGCTCATGAAATTCTTAGGCAAATGGATGGAGCTAGAAAATATCATCCTGAGTGAGATGACCCAATCACAAAAGAACACACATGGTATGTACTCACTGATAAGCGGATATTAGCCCAAAAACACACAATACCTAAGATGCAACGCATAAACCTCATGAAAATCAAGAAGAAGAAAAAAAAATAAAAGGTTAAGAGGGTTGGCTACTGACCCTGAAGGAGAAGTTCGTGACTAGTTAAAAAAAATCAGCAATTTTCATAGAGAAAACTGGACAATAAAGGATTCAGCAGAGCTGTGGAACAGTACATAAATATTCATCTGGCCTCAGCTCAGAGGAGTTACAAACAGTTGCTCATACCAAGAAGGTAGCACTAGGAGAAACCAAATGGAAGCCAAGTTAAGTCAGACATACTGGAAAGCATTAGCCTCTGTGTTTCTCCTCGGTCCTCCCGCTGTGTGGGACACAACCTGAACCACAGTACCATGGCAAGAGTGAATATGCCACATCTAACCTAGGCACTGCCACTGTCTGTGCGCCTTAGCTACTGGTCTGGCGTAAAGATGGAGCATGTCTTCCACAGGATGTAACTTGTGTGAACATGCCTCATCACCTATGGGTGTGTGTGTGTGTGTGTGTGTGTGCACCTAGCCTGGGAGTACTTGAAAAATTAGAATTCTTAATGAAAGAAAATTAAGATTTTTTTTTCTTTTGGTGTTTCTTTTCAACTAGCCAGTGGTTGCCAAACTTTAAAACATTTTCAAAGGCATCAGAGGAAGTGACTCAGATATGTTCTTTACATACGACAATAGCAGCGCAGTTAGTTCCAAGTTTTGAATACTGTGAGGAAAAAAAAAAACGTGTTCTTTGAATAAATACAGGATGAAACTTTCTGGCTTGTAAAATATATGCTGTATCTTTCCTTCCAAATCCATGTTAGATCGCCATTGTAAAGTATGGTACACAGCGATGTTCTTAAAAACAGCTTTTCAAAACTAAAAAAAAAAAAAAAAAAAGAAATAGACAGAAATAGACATAGTGATCAAAATGAAAAATAATGTGCCTGCAATATATAGTTTCTTCTGGGTGATATGATAAAATAATAACAGCCAGGACAATATGTCTCTACTAGAGATCAGCAACCCAACCACTGAGAGTTCTGAGAATTTTGACACAGCTGAAGCACATGAGAAAGTATTGAAACCAGCTTTTACGTATATGAGAAAGTGCTTTAAAAAAGAAATTAAAATATCCCTTAAAGAAATCTATGAAAAACAAGCAGTGAGAGCAGTAAAGAAATAGTCCGTGATGCAAAACTAGAAATCAATAAACACAAAACCAATGGAAATAAGGAAATAAATTTAGTTACTTGAACAGAAACCTCAGAGACAAGCCTTACCGACAAAGTATAGGAGGTCAAAGAGAGAACCCCAGATATTGAAGTCTCAAATAGAAGAAATGGTTACCTCCATAAAAGCAAATGTTAAATCTAAACATCACGCAGCATAAGACATCAAGAAAATCTGGGACACTATTTAAAGACCAAACCTAAGAATAGGCATGGAGGAAGAAAAAGAAACCCAGTGAACATTTTCAAGAAAATGATAGAAGAAAATTTCCCAAATGTATAGAACACCAAATAACTGGTCCAGAAAAGAAAGGCCCCTCAGTGCATAGTAATTAAAACACTAAACATATAAAACTGAAAATACTATTAAAATTACAAGGGGAAAAGACAAAGTAAGCTATAAAGGCAGACCTATTCAATTTACACTGCATTTCTCAATGAAGATTCTAAAAGCCAGAAGGGACTGAACAGATAATCTAAAGATAGATTGTACAAAAATCACAGGCACCATTCTAGACTACAATACATCCAGGAAACTGTCAATCACAATTGGTGGTAGAAACTAAGACATTACAGACTAAAACCAAATTTAAGCAACATCTATCTTCAAATGAATCTCTATAGAAGATACTAGGAAAACTCCAAGAACAGACAGTAATCACACCAAAGAAAACACAAGAAATAAATAATCACAGGCAAGCAAAGCAGAAGAGGAGACACCCCCCCAGCACACACATCCCACTCCCACATCTTAGCAACAACAGCAACAATACTACAAAATGTGAATCAAAACACAGTGCCCATTTATTTTCTTTTCTATTTTTATCATTAGTTTGCTTATTCACTTTACATTCGGATTGCAGGCTCCCCTCCATCCTCTCTTCCATGTTCCACCCTTATGAGCTACTCCTGCTATTATCTCCTCCCTTTCTTTTTGAAGAATGGAAAGGTATCCATTTTTCTGTCCTAGCACATTAAGTCCTAGCAGCACTTAAGGCAAACTATTTCACTCAGGCCAGACAAGGCAGCCCAGCCAGGGAAAGGGATCTAAAGGCAGGCAACAGAGTGAGAGATAGCCCCTGCTCCAATAATTAGGGGATCCACATGAATATGAAGCTATACCTGTTACAAGTATTTACAGGGCCTAGGACAAGCCCACACATGTTCTTTAGTTGGAGGAGTCCCATTGAACCGGGTTAATTGACCATCTATCTATCTATCTATCTATCTATCTATCTATCTATCTATCTATCTATCTATCTATCTCGTGTTTTGAGACAGGGTTTCTCTGTATAGCTCTGACTGTCCTGGAACTCACTCTGTAGACCAGGCTGGCCTTGAATTCAGAAATCTGCCTGCCTTTGCCTCCCAAGTGCTGGGATTAAAGGTGTGCGCCACCACTGCCCAGCTTGACCCTATAAGTATTATTGTTGTATCCTTGACCCATCTGGTTCCCTCAATATTTCCCCTTTTCTTCCACAAGACTCCCTAAGTTCTGCCTGATGTTTATAGCAGAGTATCATTTACAGTGTCAGGAGTAGGCTTTCTCTCACGGGTTGGGTCTCAAGTTGGACCAGTCATTGGTTGGCCATTCCCTCAATCTCTGCTTAATCTTTGTCCCTGAAAATCTTATGGGAGAACAAATTTTGGGTCAAAGTTTTGTCAGTGGGTTAGTGTCTCCCTCTCTTCACTGGAGATCACACTTAGCTACAGAAGGAAGCAAATTTTTTTGTCTCCATATCCCCATCTTGTAGGAGTTTCAGCTAGAGGTAACTCCCTAGATTCTGGGTCCTCTACTGTCAAGTATCCTGCCAGTCCAAGAGATGTCCTCCCATTTGTTTCCCTTGTCTCCTCTATTCCTCTCTCTCTCCATTCCCCCTCTCCAATCTGATTCCCAGCCCCTATCACCTTCCCACCCACTTTCCCACCCAGTTCCTTTTATCCATCCACTCTAGTGTTTATTTTATTTTCTCTTCTGAGATTCAAGCATCCTCCCTTGGGTTCTCCATATACTTAGGTTCTTTGGGCCTGTGGATTGTAGAAAGGCTATTCTATACTTTATGACAAATATTCAATTATAAGTAAGTACATAACATGCATGCCTTTCTGGATTTGGGTTACCTCATTCAGAATGTTTTTTTTTTTTTTTCTAGTTCCATCCATTTGCCTGAAGATTGCTTAATGTCCTTGTTTTTAATACCTGAGTAGTATTCTACCTTTATTTATTACTTGGCCTTTTTCCTTTACAGCTTTTAATATTCTTTCTTTGTTCTGTGAATTTAATATTTTAATTATTATGTGACAAGAGGATTTTATTTTCTGGTCCAATCTATTTGGTGTTTTATTGGCTTCTTGAATATTTATGGTCATCTCTATGCTTAGGTTGGGGAAATTTTCTTTTTTGATTTGTTGAAGATACTTTTGTGTCCTTTGAGCTGGGAATCTTTGCTCTCTTCTATTCCTATAATTCTCATATTTAGTCTTTCATTGTGTCCTGGATTTCCTGATGTTTTAGTTTAGAATTTCTCTGATTTGATTTTCTCTGACAACTGTCTCAGTATCTTCTAAGGTATTTTCTATGCTTGAGATTCTCTCTCTAGCTATTGTATTCTGCTTTTGATGCTTCATGTGTAGTTCCTGACCTCTTTCTAGTTTCCATTTCTAGTATTGCCTTCATTTTTTTGTTTCTACTTCCATTTTTAGGTATTGGACCACTTTGTTCAATTCTTTCACCTGTTTGATTGTGTTTCCCTGTATTTCTTTAAGGGATTTGTTTCCTCTTCAAGGCTACTACCTGTTTATCTGTGTTTTCTTGTATTTCTTTTAGTGAGTTATTTATATCCTACTTAAAGAACTCTACTATCTTCACAAGATAGGTTTTTAGTTCAGTATCCTGTTTTTCAGGTGTGTTGGCTTATCCAGTGTTTGCTGTGTTGGGAGAACTTGGTTCTGATGATGTCAAAGTATATTGGCTTCTGTTGCTTATGGTCTTGCACTTGTGTCTTGCTATCTGGTTATCTGTGTTGTTAGCTAGCCTGGATATCTCTGTCTGGAGCCTGCCTCCTGTGACCCTGGGTTGCTGCCAGTCTCCTGAGAGGCCTGTGTCCGTGTCTGTAGCAGATTTCCTGGGAGGCCTGCAGACTGTGGGAGTCTTTAGAGTGGAGACAAGCTGATGATCTGCCCTATAGAAGGAGCAGGTAGGAAAGGTGGTGGAGTTCAAGCATGAGAGGGTTGGGGATGGGTTCTGAGCCCACCGGGCTCCTCAGGGTTCCCAGCTGCTGTGGTTGTTTGGGAGGGTTCCTTACATGTTGCACTGCCTGCATCTCATCTCCTAGGAAGACTTTGAACTTTGGGGTCTTCAGAGGAGCAGACAAGCTGATGATCTGCCCAGGCTGAAGGCACAGGACAGAAAGGGGGTGGCCTTTCAATTAAAAAAATATTGTGTAACAGTTTCCTACATAAATAAATGTATTATTCATAGACCAACTAGACAGAAATTTTAAATTATGAATAAAAATATCTATTGTAGATTTGTTAGATATTATAATATATTTGAAAGGAAAATGTGTTATCAAATAATATGAAATATCTATGCAATCACTATATAGCTTAAAGAGAACTGTAATGATAAGTATAAGTAAGCCTTTATATTTGGATTTAAAGTAAATGTATAATAATGCCTTTATATCTGGCATTGAATAAAATGTTTCAGCAAAACCTTAATTATGTTTGGGTCAATCAGTAGAGGCTGAGAACTTGTTATGGGACTGTTTGAATCTTACAAATATGTCTTCAATGTGAGAGCTTGCAGCTGTACTAATTTTGATCCCAACACTCCTGGCAAACCTGGAGTCCTCACATTTGATTATGGCAAGTCATGGTCAAAAGGGATTGAGATTTGTGTAGGTTGTCTGTGCTTATGGGCAGCAAGAGTAAAATAGTTTCATAACTAGAACCTTTCCTAGCCTCGTTAACCTTGATGATATTGAAAATAAAGGAACTGTAATGAGATAGCTGGGTGTCAGCCTTCCATGAGAGGCTGTACTCCTCTGTTTCTTTGGAATGAAGCTTAGCATTTTGTGAGCTCTTTCTCAACTCTAGCACCATGACCTACATCAATCAATACATGGCACCCAACATAGTGAACCATGAGGGAGTGGAGTCTGGACTACTATGATACTTATGGCCATCATCAATTAATACAGAACATTGGAACATTATTATTTTCTGTGGTGGATACTGAGTGATTCAATTCACAGGCAAGAATAACTAAGCTTCCATGATCCTGTGAATTCTCAGGAGGTCAATTTAATATTTCATTTTCTATAGACGTTCATGCGTAGTCATATAGGATTACTTACTGTTTACTACATCATTAAATAACAAATTTTCCTAAGAACAATTTGTTCTAAGTTTACTTTCATATTTTAATAAATAAATAATGTGAGGCAACTGGGGACAGGATCCTTCCAGTTTCCATTTGTGCCCTGGAATTAAGCCTGTGCTACAGATCTCCATAACCAAATCCTGTCCAGAGAGAGCTGGTCTTCCAGGAGTGCTGTCACGTGAGACTACCACTATTATTCCAATACTGGCCCAAGAGGCACCTGCCAGGAGCCTACAGTGCACAGGAACCATGGAGCAGCTAGGACAAGATCCTTCTGCTTTGCATCTGCATGCTATAGGTAACCCTGTGCCTCAGCTCTTGTACCTAAATCCATGCTGGAGAGAGCTGGTCTTCCAGGAGTGATGACACAGTTAAGGTTACAGGTGAGGTCACCACTATTGCTCTAATACCTGGCCTAAGAGAGCCCCATCTAGGAGCCCACAGGGCACAGGAACCATGGAGCAGCTGGGACAGGATTCTTCTGGATTCCATCTGCACTCCAGAGCTAACCCTGTGCCATAGCTCTCCATATCCAAATCCCACCCAGAGAGAGAGAGCTGGTCACCCAAGAGTGCTGACACATCTAAGATCACAGTACTCCATACTCAAATCCCACCCAGAGAGAGCTGGTCTCTCAGGAGTGCTAATATACCTAAAATCACAGGCTCATAGGAGGGACAAGTTTCAGTCAGAGACAGTAAGCATCACCAGAATACAAGAACTAGAGAGAATCTCAGGTGCCTAAGATGCCATAGAAAACATTGACACAACAGTCAAAGAAAATGCAAAATGCAAAAAGCTCCTAACTTAAAACATCCAGGAAATCAAGGACACAATGAGAAGACAAAACATAAGGATAATAGGTATAGAAGAGAGTGAAGATTCCCAACTTAAAGAGCCAGTAAATATCTTCAACAAAATTAAAGAAGAAAACTCCCTAAATGAAAGAAAGAGATGCCCATGAACATACAAGAAGCCTACAGAACTCCCAATAGACTGACCAGAAAAGAATTCTTCCCATCACATAATGATCAAAACACCAAATGCACAAAACAAAGAAAAATATTAAAAGCAGTAAGGAAAAAGGTCAAATAACATATAAAGGCAGACCTATCAGAATTACACCAGACTTCTCACCAGAGATTCTAAAAGCCAGAAGATCTTGGGTATCTAAGAGACACTAAGAGAACACAATGAAAGCAATGCTAAGAGGAAAACTCATAGTTCTGAGTGCCTCCAAAAAGAAACTTAAGAGAGCATACACTAGCATCTTGACAGCACATCTGAAAACTCTAGAACAAAAAGAAGCAAATACACCCAGGAGAAGTAAATGGCAGGAAATAATCAGACTTAGGGCTGAAATCAACCAAGTAGAAAGAAAAAAAAAAAAAACTATACAAAGAATCAACAAAACCAGGAGCTGGCTCTTTGAGAAAGTCACAAGATAGGTAAACCCTTAGTCAGACTAACCAGAGGGCACAAAGACAGTATCCAAATTAACAAAATCAGTAGGCTTTATCATTCCAGGGATTTAGGGATGGTTCAATATAAGAAAACATGTCAACATAATCCTTCTATCTTGGCACCTTGGAAATTCTGTGTCTTCCATCTATAAACCCTGTGTTCCTCTGGAACACCTGAGGCCATAGCTTTACATGTTCTGAAAGCCTTGGGAGTGTCCCTATTTTTGCAAGGAAGGCTGATCTCATAGACCTAAGCAAACAACTTTTCTCTGACTCCAGAAAGAACTAGGAATTCTTCAAACTTATGCTGTTCTTGCCTTATCCTCCTGAATCCTGGGATTACCAAAGTGCACCATTATGTCAAGCCTTTGCTTATATAAACACTATTAAGTAATATTTTATTTTATTTATTCAAGTTTTATTTTCATTATTTACTCAAAATGAGATAAACCAAAGAGTTTCTTAAAATTTCTTTGAATAGGCAAAATCATGGGAACCAGAAAAGTGGGAGGAACAATTCTAGGAGCCAGAGGGCTTGAGGATACTACCTGAACTTAACCCACAGAATCAACTAAGCAGGGCTGATCAAGTCTCACAGAGACTAAAGTAACAAACACAGATCCTATATCGGTCCTAGATAGGTCTTCTGCATATATGTTAAGATGGTGTAGCTTGGTGGGACCTCATAATAATTCAAAGGTGTGTTTTTCCACATATACAATATATACACACATATAAATACATTTTAGTATTTTAATGTTATATCAAGTTTTATAGAAAGATGACTAGAGCTATACTAGATCTGATAACTAGAAATAATAGCTAAAAATCTGGATGTAGAGGCTCATGCCTTAAATCCTAACAGAGGCAGGCAGATCTCTGTGAGTTCAAGGTCCATCTGTCTACATAGTAAGTTCTAGGCAATCTGGAGCTACATAATGAGACTGTCTATGTCTCAAACACATGACAAGAATAACAGAAGTGTAGATAATCACTCATTTCACTAAAGCTGATCTTAATCCTTAAGCATCCTATTTTCCACCAAACCATACATATCTTTCAAATCTTCTGGACTCTTTTATTTACCATTTTGGGGAAAAACCTGATTATATTGCCTATGTCTTTCCTCAAGGCTGTCTGCATGCCTTTGTTCCTTAGACTGTAAATGATGGGGTTGAGCAGAGGTGTCAGAATTGTGTATGTTACTGCCAACAATGTGTCATCCCTGAAAGAGTAACTGTTCTTGGGTCTCAGATAGACAAAGCAAGCAAACCCATAATGTATGAACACCACTGTGAAATGGGAGGAGCAAGTCGAAAAGGTCTTATACCTTCCCTTAGCAGAGGGCATCTTCATAACTACTGTCACAATGAAGACATAAGAAACCATGATGAAAATAAAGCTGCCTACCAACACAAAGGCAGTGAGTGCAAAAAGAATCACTTTATGATAAAAGGTTAAATTACAGGCAAGGGAGACCACAGGATCAATATCACAAAAAAAGTGCTGAATGATGTTGGAGTTGCAAAAATACAAGCTGAATATTGTGATGACAATACACAGAGAGACTGAGAAGCCAAGAACACCAGAGGCAATGATGAGCTGAAGGCAGATCTTCTGGGTCATTAGGATTGGATAATGCAGAGGGTTTTGGATGGCGGTGTAATGGTCATAGGACATGGCAGACAAGATGAAGCAGTTATTGCCTCCCAAGCCAAAGAAGAAAAACATCTGAGTGGCACACTCAGGGAGAGAGATGGTCTTGCTCTTTGACATCAAGTCCACTAACATGCGGGCAGGATCACCATAGTGGTGCATGTTTCTGAAAAGGATAGGGCAAAGAGAAAAAAGTACATGGGAGTATGAAGGTTGTGATTGAGCTTGATGGCCACCATGATGGATGCATTTGCTAAGAGAATGCTCACATGGGAGAGGAGAATCACAACAAAGAGTAGATTCTGCAGTTCCGGGAAACTGGAAAATCCCCACAGAAGGAATGTAGTCACTGTGGTGTAGTTGCCCATCCTCCTAGTTGTAGTGATTCTGCCCCAAAGCAGGATGTATGTTTAAGGTAAAGACTCAGAGATGACTGTAAAGAACTTGTACACTGGTGTCAGCAAGATTTTGATCAAGGTCACCTGAGTTAATCAATTCAATAACTTTAAAGAGACACATGTATGCAGGTGACTAAGGGCAAAGTTAGAAAAGTTAGGAGTCAAAGTGACGAGAATATTTCTAGTATGTAGATATGTTAAAACCTCAAGGAGCAGACTTAAGTATCTTCTTGGTTTCTTGTCACAAATCTTGTCTTGATATTTGTATTCCTGAATCAAGATCTATAGAAGTAGAATGTAATGTACAAAATTGCTTTACTCTCACTCACTCAATTCTGTAACTCTATATTTTTTCAGTTCATTATTTTATATGATGGTACTCTGGATTGGATAAAAGAATAAAATAATTTATTTGCTTAAGTTATTTAAAGTGGACATAGCATTTGTCAAATGCTTTGGAGAGATTAATAAAAATTTCCAATAGAATGTAATATTGTTCTTAGGGTTGTTCTACTTACCCCTAAGTTCCTTATTATTCTCTGGTTCCAAACAAGTGACTGAATTAGTTAGGATTCTCTGGAGGGACAGAACTGATAAAATTAAGCCATATATATTAAAATGGATTTTATTAGAGTGGTTTATAGGCTGTGGTCTGGCTAGTCCAACATTGGCAGTTTCAAGTTGGAAAGTCCAAGATTCTGATAGTTGTTCCTTCTATGAACATGGATGTCTTAGCTGGTAACCACTCAACTTTGGGATCACAGAGAAGTAGATTCTGACACAAGTGAAGTAATGCCTCAGCAGCAGGATAGATGAGCTTGTCAGTGAGAATGTGGGCAAGGAAGCAGAGCTACCCTCCTCTATGTTGTTTCAGTAGCTTCCTACCAGAAAATATAGCCAAGATTTAGGATGGATATTCCCATATCAAATGATCCAATCAATAAAAACCAATGATAAGTGTGCCCAGCTGCTTGGATGCTAGTTGATTCCATATATAGTTAAGGTGACAACATAGATTACCCATCACAGTGACAGTTTCGAAAATAACCAGACAAGATTAAATAAACATTGGGTAATTTCAGCCTGTTGTAAATACATAATAATGCTACTACATTAATAGTTTATATTTAGATAGTTTTAGAACAAATCAATGATTTTGAACATTTTCAGAATATCACAATGGACTTGCCTGAAGTTGAAGTGATTTTGAAAACACTGTTTTATTTTAGACTGTCAGTGTTGGTCATAATGGTTTGATCAACTTTTTTCTAATATACTAAGCTAATATACTTTAGTGGTTTTGCGGCAGAGTCCTGAAGGAAACACTTTAAATTACTGAGATCAGTTTTCACATCATATTTCAAACTCATTTATGCTTCATTTTTCCACACAAAGCAGAAATTGATGGGTAAGAATGACAGGATTAGGAATATTGTTTTCATTTAAACTTCATTCACTGCTAAATCATAAGTAGTTGGAGACTGAACAGAAAATGATAGATAGAGACAGAGAAAGAGATGCTGGCTAGAAATTATTCTAGAGAATTCACAGAGATTAATGAAAAAGATAATAAACTAAGATGAGAGTTGCTATCTTCTAATTTATACATTATATTTAGTAACAGAACATAATAAAACTCTGGCCAGTTAACCAGCATCTGTTTAATACAATGCATTACAAAGAAAGTGGAGTTAGACAGTAGTCATGTAACCCCATAAGCACATGTAGTAGAGACAGTCATTTAGATTTTACAAAGTATGAAAGTTTAATGAGGGTGGCTGAATGGCTATTAGCAGTCATGACTTTTTCCATCTTATATTGACTAAATGTCTATCATGTGCATCTCATTGCCTGAGAAATGCAGTGTAGATACAGTTGTACAGATGGCTATGATGTGATAGTGTTGTCCATTCATCAACAGAGGCCTGTGTGAGGAAGTTAGGTACCTAAGTGGACTATACAATGGCATCTATGAACAAAATCAGGAGAGAGACAATTAGAGCTATGACTAACGCAAAGGACTCTCTGTGAGAAACAGAAGTTATCCAGCAATCTTCACTGATCCTCTTGTGCTTTGTCTTTAAGATCATATTTTTTTTTCCCTCTGAAGGTATCTCAGTCTAGTTATTTTTAAAACAAAATCCTGTCCATTAAATTCCTTCAGCTTTATGTTACCTTTTGTGATGCTAAGGTTTAACCATTTTGGGGAAAGGCCTTTAGTTTCCTTTGGAAAATATTTCAGTCTCTTCTACATATTGAATGCAGATGTGCCACATCATGCCTCTTCTGATGTTTTAAGTTGTTAATCGTATCTGTTGAGATTAATGAGACCACTTTCAACTTGTTCATCCTTTTATACCCAACAGGTCACCTCCTGCATTCCAAATTCTATATTCTTTTTTATATGCAAGGGTTATTGATATAGATTGGTTATTTTCCATAGAGTGAAATTGTATCTCCCAAGCTTATTAAACACACACACACACACACAAACACAAACACACTTCATTCATCACACTGTGACCTAATGATAGCTTTCTAAGGACAGGTTCTGTTAATCAAACCATTGATAATTTAAAAAATAGTATATAGAAACCCACTATTTATAGAGGGAAACACAAATATCCCAGCCTGAATTTCAATGTTCTTTGCAAGTAGAAAAGTTTGTTGGTTCAGTCTCTGCTCTATTCACACCTATCCTACACTCAAGCTAGATGAAGTACCCTGTCTTCCAAATGCGACCTAATCCCTGTTACTTTGCATATGGTATTGTTTCTGTTCAACTCTTCACTTTTCCATTGGAGTTTTACACATTTTTTCAATTCATTTGCTTCTACTCATTAACATTTTCTTGGCTCTGGAATTCTAGCTAAGAATGCCTCCTCTATTTTACTTTGATCACTCATATGATTTTTGCAATAGTCTCTAGTCTTGACTTTCCTGTTTATATACTCTTCCATAACAAATCTACCACCATGGTATGTCTCTTCTTTGTAGAAAGTGTTGTCTGCACACTTTCTGTGTTAGTTATCCTTTCATAGCTGGGAACTGAATGCCTAAAGAAAGACTCAAAAGAAAAACTGTTTATTTCATAAATAAATAGTTTCATTCTTGATTCTCTGACTCCATTGCTTAGGGCCTGAGGTGATTAGGGCCTGATATTATGCAAAAGAAGATTGCTTTCCTCGGGGAAATAGAAAGAGAATGCCTGTGTTTATCATCTTCTCTTCATTTGTCCCTTTTTTTTCCATTTATGTTTTCAGGCTATGTGATGACCTGGTGTACATTCAGATCATGTCTCTTTACCTTAGTCAATCTTTCTGAAAAGTTCCTCCCCCCACAACAGTGCTGTGCTTTATGAGTATCAAACTTTCTTCTTCTTCTTCTTCTTCTTCTTCTTCTTCTTCTTCTTCTTCTTCTTCTTCTTCTTCTTCTTCTTCTTCTTCTTCTTTTTTTTTTACTATTTCTGTTGTACAGCCCTCTGTATCAACACAGCTACCCTAAGAGGTAAGTGGTACTTCAGTGGTCTTCCTATTTACAAGGAATCTATGTTCCAGAGAGGTACTTGGTCTGAAGGACATTAGTGCATCTGGATGTCATATTTACAGCAAGGTAATAAGACTGGAGAAACTCTGTCTGTTTAGACTGTAACATTTACAAAATGCAGGGGTTGAACCATGGGTTCAAGTTCTTGGCAGACCATCCTCATTTCCTGCTTCCAAGATCCTCTATGTAAGAAATAATTCTCAATTTCTCAGTTGTAGCAACTTGTTTCTTGATCTTCTGTTTGCCTGTGTTGTTGCTTTCACCTGCAGTGAACCTTCTGACCAGAGGGATTAAATGTTACTTGCCCCAAAATGCTACTTGCCCCAGGAAAGCTTCCTAAACCTCTCTGCTTCTCTTAATCATTTATTTTGGGTTTCTAAACTATTTTATTTTGATGAGATTCAAAGGTGTGTGTGTGTGTGTGTGAAAACAAGCTTAATTTTATCATTGTTAGAAAAGTGACTCATTTAAAAATATGGTGTCTTCGTCCTAGAGTATCAGTCTTATGAATACAGATTTTTGATGATGACTAGCTCAGTGGCTGTATGGAATATTGTGTTCTCCAGAAACTTTTCTACAAACAATGATTATGAATGTGTACAAATTTCTCTCTAGCACGGTCTTTAATTGACTAGAATTTGCCTCATTTTGGTAGTTGGCAGTTCTCCAAATGATCTCAGGAATCTGTGCTCTCAGTACTGTGAATAATGTGCATGCACTTTGCTCCTTTCTGCTTACCTGCATTTATGAATGGTGAACAAACCAACAAGTTAACAAAAGTCTCAACTGCATGAGTTTTTTTCTTAGAGCCCAGGAGAAAGAAATTATCTCTGCATTTCTAGACACTATTATACAGTATGAAATCACACTAGATACACACAGTGATCTTCTTTGAAGAACATATCAGCATTGCTAGAATCTATAAGAAAAAAAGTTTTCCCTCATACTCATTACAAGTTCTTGTGTTTTCCAGAATGTGATATCTGAGTATGAAGATAAGTGAAGTTTATACAGACTTCATCAGACAATGTTGATGGATGATCTCATAATCATTTTGATACTTCTCATGTATGTGATTGTAAATTCCTCAATCTATTGTAATAAAGTGGAACAATGTCAGTATAATTCCATTACAATCCCCCTTAATCCTTGGCTATCATTGGAGAACAAGATACTTACTGTATTGTAATAACTGATATTTTCCCTCTTTTCCTTACCCAGGCTACATCTGGCTTTTCCCATCCTGTTCTCTGTCTGCTTTCAATTCATCACTTCCATGTACACTTTTCTCCACTTCATCTCTGTAAGAATAAGAAAGGGGATTTCTGCAAATTTTCTGCGATTTTGTACATCTCATAGTACAGAGACAAGCAGTGAAGTTATTTTCCCAATCAAATGTCTGTGAAATGTCTCTTTAGTATAGCTTCTTATAATTTAAGGCACTGTCTTTAGTGTTGCTTATAGGTGGGGCTTGGAACATTGGAAGATTTAATGAGAGTCATGGGGCTACTGGAGATGATTATCTTGAGACTGTTTTAGATAATAGAAAGTGTGGGTTTGTGGGGCTTTCATGGAATGCCCTGTCCATCAAGTGCTTTCTAACTTCTGAGAAATTACAGAGATGTGATATGGACTTCTGTGGCTTATTGTTGTTTTTCTGAATATCTGGAAATGACTGAAGATAAACTTCTTAAAATATTTTTGGGCCCAATAGGTTCTGGGGGCATATTTACCTCTTGCATAATACCATTTAATTTTTTGACTTGGGAACTTTACCAAGTACTTCAGCTTTCTGCTAATGCATTTTCATGGTAAAGGAATGAATGCCACAAGATTATTTCTGAGGAAAACAAGAGCCAGTCAGGAAGAGATAGTTCAAGTGATATAATCCTTGCCATTCATTTCTCATAAGGCAACTGTGTTTCAGAATACATCAGCTTTCATACAAATCCCTTCTTAGTCCACTGACATTTATTTTACCTGTAAATGGCTTCTAAATGTCCATATCAGCATCAAATTTTTTAACACTTTTGGTACTATCAATCACATCATATCTTCACTATTTCTCATAACTTCAGAACTTATGGCAAAACAGTCAATGTGTTATTTCTTTTACAAATGAAATTAAGAGCTGAGTGGCTTAGCTTTCAAGGTGCTTGATAAATAAGACTGAGGACCTGAGTTTGATTCATAGCATCCATGAGAAGATCTAGGTGGCCCCTGCTCATATACTAGCACTACACAAACTCCCTGGAATTCATTGGCCAAATAGGCAAACCTACTTGTAGAGTTCTAGGCCAATGAGAAATACTAATGAGCTCCTATGAAAGTAGATCGTTTCTTATCAATAATGTCCAAGGTTGTCCTCTGCTCTACAACAACCACAACACACACAACACACACACACGTACACACATATACACAGTAGAACACTTGAACACACATATATAAACATACTCATACTACTAAATGAGCTTTAGTTTTAAACTAACACACAACATATAAATGGTTAAGGCACTTATTTTTAAAATGAAATTTTAATTTATTTTTAACTAATACAAAAAAGCTAAATAGTTTCAAGACTATGAGTTATTATGTGATTTGATGCAAATGCATAATGTGTGCAGTATGTATTAGTTTAAACATAGATAGCTACTTAAACATCCATCATGTCTTTACAAAACATAATTACCATCTAAAAAATTAAAAGCCTTCATTTTAGAATTTCCATATACACATATGTTCCACTCTATTTTCTCTCTCAGGTACTCATCTTCTCCTCTGCCTTATCTCAATACTCTTCTCAGTCACTAATAATCCTTCTTTATTTTCAGACCACTTCTTAAAATAGTTTCTGCATATTAGGGGGACCTGGGATGTTTTCAGTGATGCATTTGGCTTATTACAATTCTTCCCATTGCATACATCTTTTCTTCCACACCACAGGGTTTTTAATGACTGAATAAAACAGCCTATGATGTATATACAGAATCTTTTCTTTATCCATCTTCTGTTGGATAAGCTTCTGGGCTAAATATTGGTACAATAAAGGTAGTTATGCAAGTGGGTCTTGTGTGATGACTTCATTACCTTTGAATCTATGTTTGAAGTGGTATAGTCAGATCATACAATGATTCAGAAATATAGAGAACTCCATATTATTTTCTGTGATGGTTGTGCTAACTTACATGCCTACCAATGATATTAAGGGTTTCTTTTTTACACATCTTCACCAGTATTTGTTACTATTGGTACTTTTGATAATAGAAATACAAGTGTGGCAAGATAAAGTTTTGATTTTCATTTCCTGATGGCTAAACATGTGAAGCATTTCCTTATATATTTATGGGACAATTATCTTTTTTGGAGAGAAGGTATTATTGTGTGGCCTAGGCTGGTCTTATTTATTTATTTATTTATTTATTTATTTATTATTATTATTGGATATTTTATTTACATTTCAGATATGATACCCTTTCCCCGTTTCCTTCCCACTCAGGAACCCCCTATCCCATTCCCCCTCCTCCTGCTTCTATGAGGATGTGCCCCCACCCACCCATCCACTCCCACCTCCCAACCCATGAATTCCCCCAAACTGGGGCATACAGCCTTCACTAGACTAAGGACTTCCTCTCCCACCTATGCCTGACAATGTCATCCTCCCCTACATATATAGCTGGAGCATGGGTCTCTTCCTATGTGCTCCCAGGCTGGTGGTTTAGACCCTGGGAACTCTGGTTGGTTGGTATTGTTACTCTCCCCATGGGGCCTCAAACCCTTTTAGTTCCTTCAGTCTTCACTCTCACTCCTCCATTGGAACCCCATGATCAGTTAATGGTTAGCTGTGAGCATCCTCCTCTGTATATGTCAGGCTCTGGCAGACCTCTAAGGAGACAGTTATCTCAGGCTCCTGTCAGCATGCACTTCCTGGCATCCACATCAGTTGTCCACCTTTGGTGACTGCACATGGGATGGATACTCATGTGGACAGTCTCCAGAAGGCCCCTCCTTCAGTTTCTGTCCCACGCTTTGTCTCCATATTTGCTCCCATGAGTATTTTGTTACTCCTTCTAAGAAGGACCAAAGCACCCACATTTTGGTCTTCCTTCTTCATGAGCTTCACGTGGTCTGTGAGTTGTATCTTGGGTATTGTGAGCTTTTGGGCTAATATCCAATTATCAGTGAGTGCATATCATGTGTGTTCTCTTGTGATTGGGTTACCTCACTCAGTATGATATTTTCTAGTTCCATCCACTTGCGTAAGAATTTCTCCAATTCATTGTTTTAATAGCTGAGTAATATTCCATTGTGTAAACGTACCACATTTTCTGTATCCATTCCTCTGTTGAAGGACATCTGTGTTCTTTCCAGCTTCTGGCTATTATAAATAAGGCTGCTATGAACATAGTGGAGCATATGTCCTTGTTATATGTTGGAGTATCTTCTGGGTATATGCCCAGGAGTGGTATAGTTGGGTCCTTCTTAGGCAAATGGATGGAACTAGAAAATATCATCCTGAGTGAGGTAGCCCAATCACAAAAGGAGACACGTGGTATGCACTCACTGATAATTGGATATTAGCCCAAAAGCTTGCAATACTCAAGACACAACTCACAGGAGCAGACCAGCTCTGTGTTTGCCCCAGCCAACAGGACCAAGCGAGGGGTGGAAGGGGAATGGTATTCCAGAGGGGCAGGGTTTGGGTGACTGATGGGTCCTGAGTGCCTCAGGCTCCCTGTTGTAGCTCTGGGGCATAGGGTAGTGGGAGAGGGTTCTTAACCTGCTTCTCTGAGTCAGTGGCTCCTCTAGGATGGCTTAGGATATTGTGTCTTCATGGGATCAGTCGAGGTAGGTGTCTGCCCCAGTCAAAAGGATCAAGTGCTAGGATGGTCTTATACTTACTGTATCCCAGCTTGGCCATGGATTTGTAATCTTCTTTTATCAATTCCCTGAGTGCTGGCATTGCAGATAGATTATACAATGCCTGCCTCTGTACTTCTTTATTTATATTTTCATTATGTTTAAGTTAGTATATAAAACAATGGCCTTCATTGTGACTTTTTTTTTTTTAACATACATAGCCTTATATTTTGTTCTTATATGACATGAAATACATGTATATATTTTCAGGCATAGGAGAAAATATTGTTTTTTACATGACTTACTTTTCTTAACACAATGTCTTAAGTTTCCATCAATTTTTCTATAACTTAGCTAATCTTTTCTTCTTTACTGAGGATAAAATTCTACTGTGCGTATGTGTCATGCTTTCTTTGTTTTTGTTTTTAAGATTTAATTTATTTATTTTATGTACGTGAGTACACTTTCACTCTTTCAGACATAGTAAAAAGGGCATTACATATGGTTGTGATTCCATTACATTATTGTGGTTGCTGGGATTTTGAACTTGAGAACCTGTGGAAGAATAGTCATTGTTTTTATTGAAACCAAAGATGTGATGAGCTTACCAGAAAAATGAGGAAGATGTGTGGCCTCCCATGGGCATCCATGGTGACAAGAGTCAGCAGGAATGGACTGGGTTCTAAATGAATTCAAACATGGAAAAGCTCCTATTCTGATTGCTACCAATGTGACCTCCAGAGGGCTAGATGTGGAAGATGTGAAATTGTCATCAATTATGACTACCCTAATCTCAGATGATTATATTCTCAAATTTAATAACTGCTCCAGTACCAAAACAGGTATAGCATACATTATCTTATATACCTATAACATAAAGCAAGTGAGTGACCTTTATCTCTGTGACTTCAGGAAGCTAATCAAGCTTTATCTCAAGTTGCTTCAGTTGGTTGAAGACAGAGGTTCAGGTCATTCCAGTGTTGAGGAAGCATGAAAGATGATCCCGTGACAGATACTCTGCAGGCAAAAGGGGTGGATTTAATACCTTTAGAGACAGGGAAATTATGACAAGGCTACTCTAGTCTACTTAAGAGAGATTTGGGGGCTAAAACTCAAAATAAGTATTTGCAGTGCTGCAAATTACATCAATGGGGGCATTAGAAGTAATTTTGTATTTGCTGGTATACAGATCAGTTTTAGGACTGGTAATCCAACAGGGACTTACCATAACGGTTATGATAGTACTCAACAATATGAAAGTAATGTTGCAAATGTTGCACAATGGTATGAACCAACAGGCATATGCATATCCTGCTACCGCAGCTGCTGCACCTATGATTGGCTATCCGATGCCAACAGGGTATTCTCAATAAGACTTTAGAAATATATGTAAATGTCTGTTCTTCATAATTGCTCTTTATATTGTATGTTATCAGACAAGATAGTTATTTAAGAAACATAGGAAATGCAGAAATGATTATGGTGCAGCAGTAATTACAGTGCACTTTTTTTGCTATTTAAGTTGGATATTTCTCTACATTCCTGAAACAATTTTTAGGTTTTTTTTTTTTTTTTTGTACTAGAAAATACAAGCAAAAGTTTTCACAAAAGTAACTGTACAGTTGATTTCAAATACAATAAATGAAGGTAATGCATGGCCTTCCAATAAAAGATATTTGAAGACTGAAAACAATTCATGTTCTGCCTTCTTTTGCAATGATGGAAATGTACATTTTGTTATTTAAATTTTAACTTTATAAAGTTTCACTTCATGCTCCTCTGGGCTACTTGATAGCATATGCTAAAGGTTGTAATTTAAATACTTATTGATAAATATATAGAGGATGAATGAAACTAGGTTTAGTTTTTATAATTTAAGTATAACATTATTTATTAATACAAATTATTTCTAAGTAAACTTAGAAATAATTATCGTTAGCAAAATGTTCATATTATGATATAGTATATAGGAAACAAATCCTATATGACTGTGCATAAACACCTAAGAGAGAACAAAATAATAAATTGATCTCTTGAGAATTGGCAGGATCTTGGGAGTTTAGTTACTCTAGCCTGTGAATTGAATCACTCAGTATCTACCATAGGAAATAGTAATGCTCCATGATACTTCAGAGTTCGCATTTAAATCTTTAGCATCTTCAGGGATTTATCCCCAAAGGAGACAAACACTAAAAGATGACTACATAACCATGCCATCTTGACTTTTCACTGAAGGATAAATGATTTCTCATTTCAAGGTAGAACTTTGGCTTTTTGTGAATCTGACTGAAAGGTTTACATGTATAAACTGAGAAAAAATATTTCTGTACTCAAAATAAAATTGTCTTAGCTATGGGTTGAGTATCTATTATGTTGTTTTCAAACTGATCAGATAGATATTTCTCACATTATATGGTAAAACAACATTTTTTTTGTTTCAAATGTATTAAAAACATCTATTAATTTTCAGTAGATAATTTTGCTGATAATTTAAAATTCCTATTTAGTTTCTATATGAACAATAACTTTACTTATATAGGAAAATCTTACACAATATCTTTTTAAAAACTTTACAAAAAATTCCAGTCATTTCTGGTATAAAGGAGTCTAAAATTATTATTATTTAACTTTATTATTGCATATATGTGTTAAGTAGTGGGGTTCTGACAGTTAAGGTTCTAATTCTGATTTTTTTTTCTAATTCTGATTTTAAAAGCTATATTCACATGTAAGTGAAATAATGTCTTTCAAAGTTATTAAAACAGTGATGAAGATAATATTTTATACAAATATAATATCAGATTTAAAAACAAAATATATGTAATAAAATATTGCAATTTCATAGATTATTGATTTGTATCTATGTATAATCCTTAGATCATGCTTGTTTTTAAAGAAGTATGTAAATATATTAGCTGCTACTCCAGTATTTCTTATTAAATATCATACATTCACCTTTCATATCATACTACTGATTAATTTTGTTATTCTAATTGATTACTAGGTATATTTTTCACTTTAAGGAAATGTTAAAAGAACATAATGTATAAAGAAATAGGCTTTTATGAGAGGGAAAGATTTTAGGGATGTGCTAATGACATTTAAATTTTAGACTCATCCTTGTAGGCAAGTAAATATAGATGCTTGGATATCTCAAATATAATTGCATTATTTGTATATTAATGAAAGTGAAACCACCCATTTATAAATTCCCTCCTGTAATGTCTTCATCACAGCCTTGTTCTGGCAGTAACTACACTGCCCCATGGCTTTCCTGGAAGATGGGAACCACACTGCAGTGACAGAGTTCATTTTATTGGGCTTAACAGATGACCCAGTTCTTAGAGTCGTTCTCTTCAACATCATCCTGTGCATCTACCTGGTGACTGTGTCTGGGAACCTCAGCACCATCCTTCTCATTAGAGTCTCTCCTCAGCTCCATCATCCCATGTACTTTTTTCTTAGCCACTTGGCTTCTGTTGACATAGCCATCTCTTCTTCTGTCACACCGAATATGCTTGTCAACTTCCTGGTGGAGAGGAGCAGCATATCTTATACTGGATGTGGCATCCAGCTTGGCTCAGCTGTTTTCTTTGGGGCTATTGAATGTTTCCTTCTGGCTGCCATGGCTTATGATCGTTTCATGGCAATCTGCAAACCACTGCTTTATTCAACCAAAATGTCCACACAAGTCTGTATCCTGTTGCTTGTAGGGTCTTATATTGGTGGGTTTTTCCATGCTTCCTCCTTTACACTTTCCTTCATTTCTTTTCTTCTGTGGACCAAATAGAGTCAATCACTTTTTCTGTGATTTTACTCCTTTAGTTGAACTCTCTTGTTCTGATAATGGTGTCCTCCTAATTCTTGATTCATTTTCTGCTGGCTTCATCATTGTGATCACAGTGTTTGTCATAGTCATTTCCTATACCTACATCCTCATCACAATCTTGAAGATGCACTCCACAGAGGGCCGCCACAAAGCTTTCTCTACATGTACCTCCCACCTCACTGTAGTCACTCTGTTATATGGAACAGTCACATTTATTTATGTGATGCCCAAATCTAACTACTCCACAGACCAGAACAAGGTGGTGTCTGTGTTCTACATGGTGGTAATCCCCATGTTGAACCCCCTCATCTATAGCCTCAGGAATAATGAGATTAAGGGTGCTCTGAAGAGGCAGCTTGGTAAAAAAAATGTTTTCTAAGACATATTAGTTACTTTGAAAGACTTCATAGAATAATAATGCCTCTTTGATATAATATTAGATGGAGTATTCTGACTGAAAAAGTAATAGTATAGTAGTAGATTTTCAAGAAATACGGTTGTTCAAATTTCATGTTACATAGAAAACTAGAAGTTTTTAAATAAAAACAAATTATTTTTTAGCTTAAGGACATAAATATAATAACAAAAGTATAAATTGCTAAATATACTTTTAAGTTACATTAACATTTTCCAAAGTTGTTCATACTTATGCATGTTATAGGTTTGATCTTAATTGTTTGCTAAATCTCTTATTATTGACAAAAGCCTGATACCTGTCATGGTTCTCTTGGAAATGAAAGAGACATTTGAATATTGAGCCTAATTGTAATGCTTACTCTACTTGAACCATGTCATAAAAGAGATAAGTCACTCAGAACTTTTCTATCTTCTTTATTGGTCAGGAGCAGAGTGGCTTTGTTCAACCACACATCCCAACCATGGAGTACAGAAACAGAATGCATCAATAGACTCTACCCATTGGGGACTAAGACCTGCAAAACTCTCTGTCAGGAATAACCCTTTCTATTTATAAGTTGAGTATCTTAACTATTTGTAATAGCAACAGAAACCTGGATAATACAGATTTCAATCCTTCAGGCTGTGTTTGAATTAACACTTAGTTATCTTTAAATAAATCTGATAAATATATACATCCTATTGAATGATAAGCAAAAATGGACTAAAATTCCTAGAAATATTATAGAAAGGTTAGTCTATAAGGATGGACCTTGTAGACTCATAAAACTTCTGATCAGTGGTCTTTGACCCTGGTCATGACCTAATTGTGGAGTCTGAAAAGAAAAATTCATTCTTGGTTTCTCTGCAAATTTCTCCTATACTTGAAAGCTTCATACTTTATAACATGTATATTGATCATATCCACCTAACACTATTTCCTTTTAACTTCATACAGTGTCCCCACTTTATCTACTCCTACTCAACTTAATATCTCTTTTAGACATTTTAAATTATCTCTTTTATTTGGGAGATTATAATACATTTTTTTCCTTTTTTCCCATCAAATGTTTATATATATCCATCCTTGCTCTTTTAAATTTATATCTGCTTTTTCCATTTTCATTAATAACTTCTGAGTACAATTACTGTTTCACATATGCAGATGGGTGTAGACATCCACTAGGTAAGTAACATACCAGCATGCTTGTTCCTATAAAAGAGTGACTCTCTCTCCCCCAAAACCATCACCTGTCAATAGCTCTTCTGACAGGCCTGAGAAAACAGAAGTATTTTTTTCTTCCATTCCTGCTAGAATGTGGATTGGCCTGATCATGTATAGGTAGCCATTTGAATTGTGCATCTCTCCACCTGCCAGCTCTTACATTCATTTGAATTCCTCTTGGTGAAATTCTCTGTGGATTGTAAGGTAGAGATTGGTATTTATAACTCATGTTCAGGTGAGCACACAGAGTACTTTGATCATTTAAAGGCCTCTGCATTTACTACTACCCTCTTCAAAAAGAAATTTGTCTAACCAAGGTTGAAAGGAATACAAACTTCTTCCCTGTGTTCATGATTTCTACCTCCTTAAACTCCTGGCCTGCATGTTCCTGCCAACTGTGATTTTTTTTGCCTGGGATAATCTCTGACATTCTACACCATATATAAAGTGTGACATCTTGTGCTAGATTGAGTAAGTCCATGAGTTTCCAAGTACAAAGAGGAACAAACCAAAACACGTTGCCAGAAGAGTCAAGCTTGTAACTTCAACCACAAGATAGTGAAGAGGAAAGTGTTACAATAGCTTCATAGTCAGAGCCAAACCTTGCTCCACATGCTGGGGGTGTCCTGGCTGTCATTTCCTTGAAATCATGATTACCTTCAGTGGGGCAATCTTCATATGATGACAGCTATCACACTCATTCCCTTTTCCTGTCTCTACTTTAGTACTTCCAAAGGAAAAAAAATCTTTAAATATGTTGTAGCATTATATTTTACAATCCTGGCACATAAAGTACTATGCTATGCCTCTGGGATTGTGAATGAGAAACACTCAAAATGCAACTTGTACAGCGGGCTTACAAGATCATTAAAAGTAAGAGATATGGACAATAAGTTTGTGTTGATTAGTATGAGGTAAAAAAGAAGACAAAATAAAACAAAAAATAAACAAAAGGAAAAGAAAGCCACATTAACATAGGGATTGATGTGCTAAAGCAGGGTCACTGGGAACTCAAAACCCTAGCAAGAACTTCAGAATGTCATCAAATTCTTCTGGGATGGGATACTATCTCTGTACATCTAGTTGTGAGAATTCAATATTCACTCATATGCATTAGATTTACTTTTGAGTTTTCAATTGCACAATGGCAGCATTGTTCATTTTAATCAATTCCACAGGGACCACAACAAGAACTACTAATAAATGTTAGATTTTATATCTAAATAGGGTTGACAGAATGACAACCTGTTGAATTCTGTGAATTTTTATACAAAGTACAAGAACCATCAGGGGATGGTGGCAGCAAGAGCAGGACCTAAAATGCAAATATTCTCTCTCAGCATGAAAGATTTGATAATCAGGAAGAACATGCTACCTACTTGGACTGTAGGATTAATGTTCATTAGGAATTGGTGGGACAAAAACCCAAACCAAGAATTGTTCCTGGGAGATATGTTACTGGTAGATATCATACATGTTCTCAGGTGAAGAGGAAATGTAAGTTATTAAGCCATGCACAGTTAGAAACTACAGAGCTGTAGCCACGAAATTGTGTTCAATAAGATTCAAAACCCAGTGATATCTCAGGGTAATTGAACTGAATAAATGAACAACTCAAGGCTCAAGTTTTCCTATTAAGCATAGATAAAGATATTGGCAAGCCAAAAGGAAACCAGGAAAACTAAGTATAGAAGTCAGTGAAAGCAGCATACAAAAGAAATGAAACCAGTAACATTTGGTTGATATTGGGATGAATTCACACAGACCATAATAGATTGCTTTCATTAAAATAGTCAGAGATACTTAAAATGTACATAATCACAAAAAATGAAAAATAATGTGCCAGAGAGATCTGGGGTGTTAAGGTTGATACGGCCAAAGAATAATAACCAGGACAATATGTCTCTATTAGAGCCTAGCAACCCTACTACAGCAGGCCTTGCAAATTGCAACAAAGCTGAAGCACATGAAAATGAGCTTAACATATTTTTACCTATATGAGAGAGCTCCTTTAAAATAGAAATACATATATCCCTTAAAGAAATATATGAAAAACAGTGGAAGGAATGGAATAAAACTGTCCAAGATCCAAAACTAGAAATAGAATGAATAAAGAAAACTAAAACTGAAGGGATTTAGGAAATAAACTTTAGGAACTTGAGAGGAACCTCAGAGGCAAGCCTCACCAACACAGAACAAGATACTGAAGAGAGAATCTCAAACACTGAAGAATCAATAGAAGAAATGGATACTGCCATCAAACTAAATATTAGATCTAAAAATAACTCAGCATAAACCATTGAGGAAACATGGGACGCTATGTAAAGACCAAACCTAAGATAATAGGCATAGAAGAAGGAGAAGAAATCCAGTGAATATTATTAACAAAATAATAGAAAAAAATCCCCAAATGTGTAGAATATTAAATAATTGGACCAGAAAAGAAAAGCCCTTAGCACATAATAATCAAAACACTAAACATTCAAAAGAAAGAATATTAAAAATTACAAGGAAAAGACAAAGTAACACATAAATAATTCAAATAATACCCCATTTCTCAGTGGAGTCTGTAAAAACATCTGTTCAGCAAGGCCTGGACAGACTACAATATACTCATGAAACTTTCCATCACAATTGATGGGGGAAAATAAGAAATTCCATTCTAAAATCAAATTTAGGCAGTATCTATATCCAAATCTAGCCCTATAGAAGATGCTAGAATAACTGTCAAAAGAGATTAACAACACGCAAGAAAACACAAATAATAAATAATCCAAGAAAAGCAAATCCAAAAATGGAAACACACACACACGCACACACACACACAAACACACACACACAAATACACACACACACAAACAAGCACAAAAATGCTCCCATTCACACAGGTCAACTATAAAAGCGGCAGAAGCAACAATAGCAACAAATAACATGAATTAACACAAGGTGTTCGTTTTTTTTCCTGTGTTTTTCATTAATTTATTTGCTTATTCATTTACATCTGGGTAGCAGCCTCCTTTCTTCTCCTCCATGTTACACTCTCACAAACCATTCCCCCAATTTCCCCATCCCATTCTCCTCTGAAAAGGAGAATTCTCCCATGTTTACCAACTTGCCCTGGCATATCAAATCCCCACATGACTTAGGGTATCCTAACACTGAGACCAGGCAAGGAAGCCCAACAAGGAAAAGGGATCTAATGGTAGTCAAAGGAGTAGAGACAGCCCCTGCTCTGATTATTAGGGAACCCATATGAATACCAAGCTGCATATCTGCTATAAACAGATGTGAACCTCTCTGAGCCTCCATTGAACCAGGTTACTATGTAAGTCTTCTTGTGGTGTTCTTGACTCCTCCCTCTGGTTTTCTGAATCTTTTTCCTTATTCTTCTACTAGACTCTTCGAGTTCTGCCATCAGGGGTCTCTGCATCTGTTTCCATCAACTGTTGGAAGAAGCCTCTCAAAAGACAAGTTAGCAAACAAGTTATCTGCAAGGTAGCAGAGTATCTTTAATAGTGTCACAGTTAGGCTTTCTCCCATGGGGTGGGTCTCATAATGGACCAGTCATTAGTTGGCCATTTCCTCAATCTCTGCTCCACCTTTGTCCCTGCACATCTTATGACAGGATAAATTTTGGGTTGAAGGTTTTCTCAGTGTCCTCTGTCCATTGGAGTTCATTCAGGTCTAGCTACAGGAGGAGGCCATTTTTGTTTCCTTATCCCCATCTGGTAGGAGTGTCATCTAGAGTCACCCTCATAAACTCCCAGGAGCCTCTGCTGTCCCAAGACTTCTGCTAGTTCCAGTAATATCCCCCTCAATTTTGATTGTCTGTTCTGTCCCTCTCCCACCCGTTCCCACATCTGATTCCCAGAACTGATCCCTTCTCTCCCTCCACCTTCATGGTCTAGTTTATTTTCCCTTCTGAGTGAGACTCAACCATCCTTATGTCTTTCTTCAGAGACTTGAAGTTCTTGTCATACAGGATTTCACTTGTTTGGGTTAGAGTGACACCAAGATATTATTTGTGGCTATTATGAATGGTGTAGTTTCCCCAATATCTTTTAAAATCTCATGTATCAGTGTTTATCAGCTGTAGGAGTTCTCTGGTAGAATTTTTGGAGTAACTGTCTTAACACTTGTGAAAACTTATACTTTGACTTCTTTCCAATTTCTACCCCTTGATTTCCTTTAGTTGTCTTATTGCTTTAATGAAATCTTCAAGTATTTTGTTTAGATATGGAAAGAGTGGGCAGCCTTGCCTTGTCCCTGATTTTAGTAGTCTTGCTTTAAGTTTCTTTCCATTTCATGTGATGTTGGCTATTGGATCCCTATATATTGCCTTTATTATGGTTATATACACAAATTCTATACATGATCTCTCCAAGTTTTAATATAAAGCAATATTGGATTTTATCAAAGTCATTTTCAGCATCTTATGAGATGATCATATGTTTTTCCTTTCAGTTTGTTTATGTGATAGATTACGCTGTTTGATTTCCATATAGTAAACGATCCCTGCATCCCTTGGATGAAGCCTAGTTGATCCTGGTGGATGGCATTCTTGGACTCAGTTTGTAAGTATTTTATTTAGTATTTTTGCATCAATGTTCACAATGTTCTTAATCTGTAATTTTCTTTCTTCCTTGAGTCTTTGTGTCTTTTAGGTATCAGGGTGATTTTCCAGTTTTTTCAAGTATAGGCTTTTGGAGTAAGACCTGATGATGCTTTGAGTTTCCTTAGTGTCTGTTGTTATGTCCCCGTTTTTGTTTCTTATTTTCTTAGTTTGCATACTATCTCTCTGCTTTTTGCTTAGTTTGGCTAGGGGTTTGTCTATTGTGTTGATTTTCTCAAAGAACCAGCTCTGGTTTCTTTGATTCTTTGTGTTTTTCTCTTTGATTCTAATTGATTGATTTCTGATTATTTCTTGCCATCTACTCTTCTTGTGTGTGTTTGTTTGTTTTTATTTTAGAGTTTTCAGATACACTGTTAAGTTAAAAATACAGGATGTCTCCAACTTCTTTATAAAGGCACTTAGTGCTATGAATATTTCTCTTAACACTGCTTTCAGTGGATCTCATAGGTTTGTATAGGCTGTACTTTCATTTTCATTGAATTCTAGAAAGTATTTCATTTCTATTTTTATTTCTTCCCTGGCCCAGTGGTTATTCAGTATAGAGTCATTCAGTTTCCATGAGTTTGTTGGCCTTCTGTCGTTTTTGTTGTTGTTGAAGTAGAGTTTAGTCCATGGTGATCCAATAGGATGGATGCAAGGGCTTATTTCAATCTTCTTACATCTGTTGAGGTTTGTTTCGTGTCCTACTCTATAGTCAACTTTGGAAAAGATTCCATGAGGTGACGAGAAGATATTATGCTCTTTTATTTGGGGATGAAATGTTCTATAGATATCTCTTCTTGTTTGGCTTCTTTGGGTCTGTAGAGTATAACATGGTACCTGTATTTTATGGCTAATATCCACTTATAAGTGAGTACATATCATGCATGTTATTTTGGGACTGGATTACCTCACTCAGGATTATATTTTCTAGTTTCATCCATTTGCCTACAAAATTCATTATGTCTTGGTTTTAATAGCTGAATAGATGTATAGATGTACCATGTTTTCTTTATCTTCAGTTGAGGGACATCTAGGTTTATTCTAGTTTCTGGACATTAGGAATAAAGCTGCTATGAACACAGTTGAGCAAGCATCATTGTGAGATGTTTTGGGGTATATGCCCATGAGTGTTATAGCTGGGTCTTGAGGTGGAACTATTCCAAGTTTTCTGAGAAAACATCAAATTGATTTCCAAAGGGGTTATGCAAGTTTGCACTCCTACCAGTAATGGAAGAGTGTTCTTTTTGCTCCATATCCTTGCCAGCATATGCTATCACTTGAGTTTTTTGATCTTAGCAATTCTAAAATTTTGAATCTAATAGTTATTTTGATTTTCATTTCCCTTAAGAATAAGGATTTCGGACATTTCTTTAAGTGCTTCACAGCCATTCAAGATTCCTCTGCTGAGAATTCTGTTTAGTTCTGTACCCCATTTTTAAAATTAGGTTATTTGTGTTATTGGTGTCTAACTTCTGGGGTTCTTTGTAAATTTTGGAAATTAACCCTCTGTCAGATATAGCATTGTTGAAAATCCTTTCTCAATCTGTGGGCTGCCAACTTGTCCTATTGACAGTGTCCTTTGCCTTACAAAAGATTTACAGTTTCCCAAGGTCCTTTTTATCAACTGTTGATTTAGAACCTGCCACACTGGTGTTGTGTTCAGGAACATGTCTCCTCTACCAATGTATTCAAGGATATTTCTCACTTTCTTTTTTATGAGATTTAGTGCGTCAAGTTTTATGTTGAGATCCTTGATCCAGTTGGACTTGAATTTTGTGCAGAGTGATAAGGATGGATTTATTATCATTCTTCTACATGTAAACATCCACTTAGTTCAGCACCATTTATTGAAGATGCTTCATTTTTCCATTGTATGGTTTTGGCTTCTTTATCAAAAATCAAGTGACCATAGGTGTGTGGGCTTATTTCCTGGTCTTCAATCCAATTCCATCCTGAAGTTTTTTATTGTTCAGGATTGTATTGGCCATCCTGGGTTTTTTTGCTTTTCCATTTGAATTTGAGAATTGCTCTTTCAAAGTCTAAAAAATTGAGTGAGAATTTTGGTGGTGATTGCATTGAATCTATAGATTGTATTTTGGAAGATGACAATTTTTGTACACCCTAGGACTACCAACATAGAAGTAGAAGTATCCACAATATGCTTGGACCTTCCACATGAATCACTAAATAAGAAAAAACATCATAGGCTTTCCAACAGGCCAGTTTGGTGGGAGCATTTTTAAAATTAGCCAACAAAATGCCAAAAACCAAATGTCATTAACTAGTAGTAATATGCTAGTTTAATTCAAAAGCAGAAATTGATATTACTGATGAGACAAAATCTGTTATTTGAATATATTCACTCTAATTACAATTGTCTTGGCAGCTGTAGACTGGATGAAAGGCCATGAAAGGGAAGTGATGAGTTAAAGGCAAGGGTGAAAAACTTTGCTAATTTTGAACTGAGGAAGAAGGCTAGAAACCAAGGAACATAATAATCTCTAGGATCTCAAAAAGCAAGCAAATGGATTCCTTCCTAAAGCTCCAGAAGGAGTCTAGCTTTTCTAATTCCTTGATTAAAAATTAATTAATACCATATTATACTTATAACATAAGATTCAAATTGTTCAAAGCCACTAACTCATATATCAGAACATATAGAGGGAGCTATTTAGTGTAGATATTCCTCCTTGAATCATCAGAAGTTGAGTCTATGTGTTCTAGCTTACACTTTTGCTTAAGGCATATTTATACAGTACAGCAACAATTCAAATTATGTGGGGAACATCATTGAATCCTCAGAAGTTGTGTCTGTGTGTTCTGGCTTACACTTTTGCTTAAGGCATATTTATACAAGACAACAACAATCCATTATGTAGGGAAATATTTCAGTTGGCATTACAACCTAACTTTTTCCAAGGCTGGATCCACTTGTCAACAGATGACCAAGTGGGTTAGCACTAGGCTGGAGTGTAACTAAAATCTTATGATGGCATTCCAATTGATTTTTGTGAGTGAAAGTCCAGAGAAAAGTTAAATCTGGAGATGTACAGGAAAATACTTCACCTGGGACCTTAAATATTGCCTTCCCTGAGAAGCTCATCTTGTTCTTTTGTGCCTCCATAGTGTATTCTAAACATTTGCATTTATTAATCTAAGCTTTAATTTTTTGAGTCTATCTCTCCTAAGTCTTTGTTCTCACTTTGAGGAACAAGCCTGGGTCACTTACTTCCTTAATATCTATATCTTCATATGCTTTAATAGGCTTTACTAACATATATTAAGTGGATAGATTGGTAGATGGATGGATGAATGGGTGCGAAACATGACCTTTTTATCAAAGAGGCCATAGACACTGATAATCTGAACTGTTAAGACCTAACAAATTAAGAGCAGTTGGATATTACAGAGAGCCTGTATAAGATGTGTATATATGTTGTGATACATTTAATTTGAGGAATTTCTAGGAAGCTGAATTCACACATTAGTGACAACACTTGAAAAAAATCCTTTATCACACTGGAAACTTTGATCTCTTGATTTCACTGTGGATTTACAACTCCCCTCATCTCCCCATGTCCATTCATATGAGACTAAGTCCCATACTCCACCACAATTATCATTTCCTTAGATATATTCCTAAATACATGATTTTTTTCTGTTAATCTGACTTTCCTACTTCTCTCTCCTTCTGCTCTGGTGAATTCTGTGAGACTAAATTTTCCTTGATTCTTAAACCATTAAAAATGGAGGCATAGGGCACAGCACAGCACAGTCCTAATGGCCCAGGTGCATGCTGTGTATTCTCATCTTGGAAACAATGCAATAAGTGTACAATGGTAGTTCCAGATTAATACTTGACTTGCAAAGAAACTTTGAAGAAATTATTAGAAAATGAAATAGAGCCAACACTGGGACCCCAAGAAAGGAAAAATCTATTGAAGTTATGAAATAAGTTTTGCACAACATTTAAGAGTGGTTCCTAGATAAGGAAGTATAGAATACATAAAATCTTATACTAGTAAAACTAAGTCAAAACACTGGTACTCTTAGGAGAGTCATTGTGTGCAATGTACAGAAGTCAGATATAATAGAATAATTATGCACAGCAAGGCCAACTGAAAAACAGTCATGCACAAATGAAATCTATACAGCCGTTGTCCATGGTTAAGGTAGGAAAAATGGGAACAACTGTTTTTAACAAAGTGCTGCAGCAAACTACTGAGATATCTCCATCCTAGACTATTGCAGAGAGTCCCTTATTTCAGATGGTGGGTCCCCTGGAGGGATGTGTCGCCTGCTTTTCAGGGACCCAGACACCATCTTCTTTACAAAGAGCTGCTGAAGGCTTCTGAGATGCTTCCAGCCCTGCCTGTGGAAATGACACATATGCCGTGCATCTTCTTCTCAACATATTTATGTCAGATATGCTCCCAAGCTAAACATTTAAATTGTTTTTCTATTTTTTTTCTTAGTGAATGCTGTATCACTAGCCTGGAGGTGGCACCACCAATAATGGACTAGAACTACCTTATCAACTACTAATTAGGAAAATGCTCTACAGAATGGTCCACATCCAAATCTTATGGAGACATTATGGAGGTGTCATCTTACATCACTGTGTTTTGAGTTATGAGAGAATAAAGGTTTTAAGGTCACATATGGAATGCATTCTCTTTTAAAAACATTTACAACTCCCAAGAAAATCATCTACATTGTTATCCTTTCTTTTTTATTACTGCTAAACTCTGGTGAAAAAATGTGCACTCATAAAAGTAAATCAGTAATTTTCTGATCACTAGAAAAACATCTCAGTCAAAATACAAGATACAAAACAGAATTGTATCTTTTCCTCTCTTGATATGGTAAGGTGTTTCCATGACCACATCATGATATTTGTATAGCATTTATGTATATAATGTTTAGTCCTTAATATGTACCTCTCATGCTTCATGCAGGAGGGAATTTCAGTAAAGACTTTTAGTTAAAGCTCCTAGTTATTTTGAGAAAAAATTAATTCATGTAATTCTTTATAGTAACATTATTGGAAAATCCTAAAAAAATAGAATCTAAGAGACTTCAACCAAACTCTCAATTACTTGACTGCTACAGAGATGCAGAGATTTGGGTACTGCTTAATCTAATGATTAAGGAATTCAGACTAGGGCTTGAAGATTGAAGAAACACTGCTGGAAATAAAATAGTTAGTATCATCCTAGTTTACCCTTTTGTCCCAAGTCAAGTACAATATGTGTTATCAGTTAAAAATTTTAAAAAGCTTGTAAAATAACACAGTAAGATTAATCTTGTGTTCATTAACATTTTTTATTAAAGACAAAAATAATTATTAAAAAGTTATACTTTTTGATGAAAAATTATACTTTCTGATGAAAAGTTATACTTTTTGATGAAAAGGTATTCATACTGAAGACCATCAATTTGTAAAGAGCAAATGCATAAATTAAAGCACAAAATTTTTAAATCATTAAATGGAAAATTACTCTGATTCAGGATAATCAATCTAATATTATGACACTATGAGAATTAGGTGTAAAACACTAAGAATTTTCAGTTTCAGAGGCATCAAAGAAATATATTATTCAAAAGATATGGCAGAAATTCACAGTACATCCCAGGACTAAAACAATCCAAGAACTCTGAATTCCTACATCTTCATCTCTGCAGGCATGACCTCTGGTGAAAAATGTGCACTCATAAAAGTAAATCAGTAATTTTCTGATCACTAGAAAAACATCTCGGTCACAGAATTTATCTTTTCCTCTCTTGATATGGTAAGGTGTTTCCCTGACCCAAGTTATCCCCAATATGATGTCTTTAAGGACCTCCTTTAGGTATTGAGTTCAACAGGTTCCTAAATAGGAAGAGTCAATAGAAGAGGGAGAATATGAGTAACCTCTGGAGTTGGCTGGATGAGATATCAAAAGAAGAAGCATGTTGATAACACAAGTTTTCTACTACCTATTCCTCTGTTTTCAATCTTTAGATTTCTATAATGCAAAAGGTAATTTCTTTCAGGTTAAGATCTTATATAGCAATTCCACTCTTATTCAAAGTATTCCAAATGATTATTCAATTTCAAATATAAAGACTGCACTCAAAAGAAACAGAATTTATATGAGAGACTTGTGTTTATAGATGCAAAAAATGGTGACTGATGAAAGGATAAAAAATGAGAAATTTGCTAAATATTACCATATTTGTTAACCCACTGTTTTTATGATGAAAATCTTGATAGAAAGATGATAAAATTCATGCATAATATCATAAATACAGTTTTAAATTTCCATAGTATACTCTTCATCATTGGAAGTTCAGAGTGTATTATACTGTTTAAAGTTGCAGATGTTATGGCTACCAGTGAGTGTTAGCCATCAGTTTTTTCATGGCCTCTTTAACATCCTTGTTTCTGAGACTATAGATGATGGGGTTCAACATTGGAATTACCACTGTGTAGAATACAGACACCACCTTGTTTTGGTCTGTGGAGTAGCTGGATTTGGCATCACATAAATAAATGTAATGGTCCCATAGAACAAAGTGACAGCAGTGAGTGAGAGGTGCAGGTGGAGAAGGCCTTCTGGCGGCCCTCAGTAGAGCGCATCTTCAGGATTGAGACAAGGATGTAAACATAAGACAGTGCAATAATAAACACAGTGACCACAATGATAGAGCCTGAAGAGATTGCTGGAATGACTTCAGAAGAAAAGTCATGAGAGCATGAAATCTTTAAAAGTGGTGAATAATCACAAAAAAAGTGATTAACTTTATTTGGTCTACAAAAGGACAGCTTTAATAAACATCCAGTAAATGTCCAAGCATTCACACAACCTCCTAGGTAGGAAGCTCCTACTAGGAGAATACAGACTGTGGAGGACATCTGCGTGGCATAGAGCAGTGGTGAGCAGATGGCTACATAGCGGTCATAGCCATGGCAGCCAGCAGGAAGCACTCAGTTGACCCAAATGTCACTACGGAACAGAGTTGAGCCACACAGCCAGACACAAGGATAAATGTTTCTTTCCTGAGAAAAGCCCCTCAGCATGGTGGGTGTGACCGACGAGGAGTATCCAATGTCTACAAATGCCAAATGGCTGAGGAAAAGGTACATGGGAGTGTGAAGCTGAGGGCTTCTTCTGATTAGCAAATTATGCTCATATTGCCCATTAAGGTGACAGAGTAGATTATTAGAAACACAACAATAAAATGGCACGGACTGTATCATCTCTGTAAACCCTAAAAGAATCAACTCTGTTACCACTGTATAGTTTCCAGGTTCCATCTATGTAGGAATACTGCCATTGGAAGAAAAACAGTCAGCTATTAGAGTAGAATACAATATTGTCACTTACTGTTTTTTCAGAAGCTATATAATGTAAATGACAGAAATAAAGATACTATGTATACATTTCAGGAGAAATATTTCTTGTACGATCTTACATAAATACTAAAATAAACATCAATTAACTCATGCAAAATAAAAATTAGAATTTTTTCTTTCTAACTTATCATTTGTGTCTCATGTTGTCAGTTTACATTCCAATGAAGAATAAAGAACAACTGAAATTGAACAACTCATTTTTTTTTCAAGAATTAAGTGAAGGGAACTACATGTACATACTCACACATGCACACACAGACACACTAAAACATTCACAAACAGATACAGGTACACACACACACACACACACACACACACACACACACACACTGGCCTTTAATACTATGTGGTCTGATGTTACGCTGTTACACTTTCAGTTTGTTTAAAATGATCAGTTTATTTCAATGCACCAAACCATAGGTTTGTGGCGGTTTTATCCAGGTATTTAATCTACTTTGACTACATTCACTTCCATTTCCCTCTCCTAATTCTTTACTCTTATTTTTTCACATTAGTATTTTTCTACTTCCCAAATAGTCCATCATCTATGTCCATATCATGTATGTGTATATAAATATTAAAACTTCTTATTAGCAATATATGTGAATTGACTGAAGAATAGCAAGTTACATTATGAATACTATATATTCATGTGTCTGAATTCCAGTGTATTACTTTTCTTATACAAGGTAGACATATGAAATCTATCAGTGAAACCTAACCTTTAAAAGAAAACATCAGTATCAAAGATGAAATAAGCATTGTATGGTATGGATGCAAAATGTTATACAGAAATGTAATGACTAGTTTAGCAACACAGACCAAAGAGGAGGATCTGACTTTGTGATTTACAATTTATGGTACCCTAGATAAGTGACATGCACTATACAATACTTATCACTGCTTTATTTTAAAGCATACCATATTGTGATATTTTAATTTGAATATGATAATACATATTATGCCATGTGTTAACTATAGATGCAAGCAAATGTGGAACTAACTATTGCCTTTTAAAAATGGGTTTATAATTTCAATTACTAAAATGATAAATAAAAATTTTTGTATCAATAGAAAAGGGAAATTAATACCTGTGAGTGGCTCAACCTCAAGGACAAACAGCAAAGAATTGCTCATGTAAACCAAGGTTATGTTTTATGAGAAGTGGTGTCTTATGGGAAATCATCCCTTGAGTACCTACCTTGCTTGTTAAAATTCCACTGGAAACCTATCAGGACTGAAAATTGGAGATATTCATATTCATACAAATACATGTTATTTACTAACATCTATCAACTAATCTTTTTGTGCATCAACTTTATGAAAACTTCAAGGATTGGTAAACATTCTTCTAGTAGTATTGGAGATGCCATGAATGCACAAGAGCACAGTACAGTAGAAGTACTTTTTGCTCAAAATTGAAAGATTTCTGGAAAAAGATGCATTTTATAAATCCCTAAATGGTATTATCCTTATTTTTTAAATTTATTGTGTGGGAAATTCACACAAAATAGTATGAGATAATACCACAGAGAGTCTATGTGTGCTCCACACCTTAGTGCAATGTCACAGTAAATATAGTGACACAGAACAGGAGTACAATCAAGTCATAGATCATGTTTATCATCAAGTGTTCCTTATGCTGTTGCTTAAAACCACAGGGATCTCTTTCCATTCTTAATTCTCTCCTTTATCTTTCACAACATATGTCTTCTGAATCTCTTAGTTTTGTTTCTTCAAACTTTTATCATTATATAAATATACCTAGTCATCTTTATTTGTTCTGATCTGTGTACTGTCAAATATACATGTGACAATTCTTATTTTTTAAATTAATGTTTACAGTGACATTGTTTCTTTTTAAATCTTAACCCACATCATTAGAATTCTGAGGGTTTTTTTTTCCAAAATCTACACATACTTAGCCATCTCTCTACTCTCCCCCCATAGTGAGCTAGAAAGAGTGGGGAGAAAAAGATATTAAAATGAGAAAATTCTACTTTAGAAAAGTTTAACCTGGAAATAAAAATCCATGGTGTGAACAGACAACTATTTTAATAGTACTGAAGAGATCAGGCCTGAGGAGATGGTTCAGTAGGTAAAAGCGCTTGCCACTCAAAGCTGAGGACCTGATTTTTTTCCTCCAAATACCCATCCAAGGCGTGATGGGATAATGTGCTTCTGTATTCCCAGTGCTTCTATGATGAAATGAGAGTAGAGTCAGAAGAATCCTCTAGAAGCTTGATACCAACTAACCTGGAGTACACAGTGGGACAGAAATGAAAAGAAACCATGCTTCAAAATAAGTTGAAAAGAGATAACAGACTCCTGGAATGAGGTCCTCTGACCTCTACATGTGCTTCACATCCATCTGTATACACACACACACACACACACACCACACACACACATGCACACAGAGCAAAAATAAAAACAAAACAAAATGAAACAAAACAAAAACCCCACATGAAACAACAAACAAAACAAAACCAAGGAAAATATTACACCCCTCAGTTTGACTTTATGGTTATCTTCATGAAACCCTCCTTCAGACCAGTTTTACTCCCTAAATGATGAATTCTTTGTCTTTGGCTACTTCAATATACGTCTGTCTTTAATTTTAAAAGTTTTATCTGGAGTGGAGGAGATAGGACCTGAGTCATCTGAGCTCCTCTGGGGTCCCAGAAAAAATAAATCCCCATGCTGTAACAGAAAAAATTCTTAAAAATAGAGTGATGTTGCTATTGTGTATTTTTTTGTGTGTATAAGAAATTTCTTTTTTTTTTTTTTATTGAAAAATTTTTTATTTTTTACATTTCAGATGTTCTCTCCTTACCCCATTTCCCCCCTCCCTCCCAGGAACTCACAATCCCTTCCCCCCTCTTCCCGCCTCCACGTTGGTGTACCCCCACCCACCCTCCCCTGTACCTCACCTCCCCACCCTCGAGTATCCTCCCCCACGACGTCCAGCCTTCATGGGTCCAAGGATCTCTTCTCCCAGTTATATATAGCTCCCTTGCCTATATAGCTGGAGCCTTGAGTCCCTCCCTAAGCACTCCCAGGCTGGTGGCTTAGACCCTGGGGGCTCTGGTTGGTTGGGATTGTTGCTTTCCTCATGGTGTCGCGAATCCTCTCAACTCCTTCAGCCTTCACTCTATCTTCTCCATTGGGAACTCCATGCTCAGTTTAATGGTTAGCTGTGAGCATCTGCCTCTGAGTATGTCAGACTCTTGCAGACCTCTAAGGAGGCAGCTATATCAGGCTCCTGTCAGCGTGTACATCCTGCCATCCACATCAACCTCTACCTTTGGTGACTGCACATAGGATGGATATCTAGGTGGAATAGTCTGTAGACGGTCCTCCTTCAGTTTCTGTCCTGCACTGTGTCTCCATATTTGCTCCCTTGAGTATTTTGTTACTCCTTCTAAGAAGGACTGAAGGCTCCCCTATTTGGTCATCATTCTTCATGAGCTTTATGTGGTCTGTGAGTTGAATCTTGGGTATTTCAGGCTTCTGGGCTAAAATCCAATAATCAGTGAGTGAATACCATGTATGTTTTTTGTGATTGGGTTACTTCACTCAGGATGATATTTTCTAGTTCCATCCATTTATATATGAATTTATCAAATTCATTGTTTTTAATAGCTGAGTAATATTCCATTGTATAAATGTACCTCATTTTTTGTATCCATTCCTCTGTTGAAGGGCATCTGGGTTCTTTCCAGTTTCTGGCTATTATAAATAAAGCTGCTATGAACATAGTGGAGCATATGTCCTTGTTATGTGTTAGAGCATCCTCTGGATATATACCCAGGAGTGGTATAGCTGGGTCCTCAGGTAGTGATATGTCCAATTTTCTGAGGAACCGCCAGACTGATTTCCATAGTGGTTGCACCATCTTGCAATCCCACCAACAATGGAGGAGTGTTCCTCTTTCTCCACATCCTCGCCAGCATCTGCTATCACCTGGGTTTTTTATTTTAGCCATTCTGACTGGTGTGAAGTGGAATCTCAGGGTTGTTTTGATTTGCATTTCCCTGATGACCAAGGATGCTGAACATTTCTTTAGGTGCTTCTCGGCCATTCGGATTTCCTCAATTGAGAATTCTTTGTTTAGCTCCTTACTCCATGTTTTAATAGGGTTATTTGGTTGTCTAGAGTCTAATTTCTTGAGTTCTTTGTATAATTGGATATTAGTCCTCTATCGGATGTGGGGTTGGTAAAGATCTTTTCCCAATCTGTTGATTGCCGTTTTGTCCTATTGACAGTGTCCTTTGCCTTACAGAAACTTTGCAATTTTATGAAGTCCCATTTGTCAATTCTTGATCTTAGAGCATAGGCCATTGGTGTTCTATTCAGGAACTTTTCCCCTGTGCCTAGGTATTCGAGGGTCTTCCCCAGTTTCTCTTCTATTAGTTTCAGTGTGTCTGGTTTTATGTGAAGGTCCTTTATCCACTTGGACTTGAGCTTTGTACGAGGAGATAGGAAAGGATCGATTTGCATTCTTCTGCATGTTGTCCTCCAGTTGAACCAGCACCATTTGTTGAAAATGCTGTCCTTGTTCCACTGGATAGTTTTAGCTCCTTTGTCAAAGATTAAATGACCATAGTTCTGTGGGTTCATTTCTGGGTCTTCAACTCTATTCCACTGATCTTCCTGCCTGTCTCTGTACCAATACCAGGCCGTTTTTATCACTATTGCTTTGTAGTACAGCTTGATGTCAGGGATGGCGATTCCTCCAGAAGTTCTTTTATTGTTGAGGATGGTTTTCGCTATCCTGGGTTTTTTGTTGTTCCAAATAAATTTCAGAATTTCTCTTTCAAGTTCTGTAAAGAATTGAGTTGGTATTTTAATGGGGATTGCATTGAATCTGTAGATTGCTTTTGGCAAGATGGCCATTTTTACTATATTAATCCTGCCGATCCATGAGCATGGGAGATCTTTCCATTTCCTGAGATCTTCTTCAATTTCTTTCTTCAGAGACTTGAAGTTCTTGTCATACAGATCTTTCACTTGCTTGGTTAGATTCACCCCATGCTTATGAAATGCTTAGTGTAGAACATTGTACGTCTAGGAGTTATCCTAGAAAATGAGATGAGAGCATACATATTTCCTGACACTCACAGAAAAGAGTACACGGGGAAAATGAAGATGTGGGAGGAGGATACGATGGATTTAAAGGAAGAGTGAGGGGTTGACGATAATGTGACAAAACTGACTCAAACCTACTGTAATCTGGGAGATGCTAAAATGAAACAGAAATGCCATTGCGTATGTCCATTTCCTCCCACAGCTAGAAAAGTCCTATAGAAATTCAGGTGTTAGTGTAGAACAGATCTTACCTTGCATTCAATTTGCTTTTCATAAGCATGTTTATTCAGTGAGAATTTAATGAATGCTGATTTTGCACAAAGCCCTGTGATATATTTGAACATCCAGACAATTTGCTGACAACTTGGTGTCTAGTGGAGGAAACTATCGTGGTTTGGATGAGATATCCCCAATACTCTGGGTAATTTGAATACATGATCTCTAATTTGTAGTCCTGTTTGGGAGGCTTAGGGTATATGGTCTTGTTGGAATGGGTATGAAATTGACTGATTTGGGTGGTAAATTCAAAGGTAAAACTCCCAGTTTCTAGTTGCAGCTTTTGCTATCATAGATTCTTATTCCTCTGGAAGTGTAAGTCCAAATAACCTTTTCTAAAAGTTAAAACAAAGTTTTATCTGCATATAGATTTCTCTATGCTTCTTCAATAAAAGTTATTCATAGCTTTCTGAATTTGTAACTACTAGGACCTAAGGGGCATCTCAGTGTTTGCTTCTATGTTTCTATTAATTTTCATTAGAATGTTATTAATTGTATTGCTTCTACTGTTTACTGTGAAGACTATATATATATATATATATATATATATATATATATATATATATATGCTACTGTTAGGATGTTTTTCATGTTATATTACTTTGACTACTGCATCATCACCTTGATGTCATAGTTCTCTCTTTTTGTAGCAATATTTATTGTAGTAAAACTCTGACTAAAATCCAACTTGGAAAGGAAAGGCCTACCCATAGTTGCCAAAGTCTATCATTGAGGTGGGAACTCAAAGATGAAACTTGAAGGCAAGAAATGAAGCCAAGACCATAGATAAAGAATACTTACTGGCTTGCCCTTCATAGTATGCTCAGCCTGATTTCTTATACCAGACTGGACCACCTGTTCACTGGGTGGCATCACTCACAGTGAATAGGACCTTTTCATGTCAATTGTTAAGTGAAAAATACTTAACAGAAGTATTCATAGGCCAGTCTGTTGGAGGCATTTTCTCAACTGCTTTCCTCTCTTCCCAGATAACTGTAGCTTGTGCCAAGTTGACCAAAATATTCTAACCCTCACATCATCTCAGTAGGCTGCAGGATGATAGAAGGCTCATTTCCCCAGTATAATTGTTGGCCTAGGCAGAGAGTGGAAAGTAGGATAGGGCAAATCAGCTCCCTACCCATTAATCCACTCAACGGAGTGGAAGGGTGTTACTTCTTCATTTGTGTTTGTATGAATTATGGCAAGTGTTGTCCAAGGAGCTTCTGCTCTCTAAGGACAATGTTCTCTAAGGTTACTGTCTCTCCAATTTTTTTTCTTTAGGAATCTCAGGCATACAGTTTTGTTATCTGTGTCTATCTGGGGTTCTGATTAGGAAGCTCCCTATTTTCTTCAGTAAATGAAAACATGAAACTAAAGAGATTCACCTCTGTGCTATCCCTCCAGTCCTCAGGTACCTAAGCAGTTCATCTGTTTCTTAAAATAATGAGCATGAAAAGTATCAATTCCAATTCTCATAAACCTTTAAAGAATTAATTGGTTGAATGCAACCCAGCATGAAAGTTCAGAAGTGGATGCCTCCATATTTAGGATGGAAAGAGCATACTGGAAGCAATGCATCAAAACCAGAGTCTCCTCAAGTTAGGAATCTACAAAGCTGATCATTGCCCTCCTCAGAGAGAGAGCCTTAATGAATGGCAAATGTCTGTGACCACAACCTTTTTCTTAGTCTGTAGAGGCTCCTTACCTGCTCTGTAATATATTCACAACCACTGGAATCAAGATTGTAGACAAAGAAAGCATTTTTATTCCATTAATTAACTTTTTTTCATTTATTAAGGCTTACTATTTAAGTTTAGCAAAGTCCTTAAAGTATGTGAAAATTAGAGTCTAGAGAAAGAGAGAGAAAATTTAAATATCTAGATGAAATACCTGGATTAGTCCTCTATTAGATGTAGAGTTGATAAATATTTTCCCTTGTTTTTTGGGTATCCTCTGTGCTTGACTTATGGGTTCTTTGATGTACAGATTTTTTTTTAAATTTTATGAGCTAAAAAGATTACCAATATCTTCATCAAATGGTGTTAGGAAAATGAATGTCCGTATGAATAAGGATGAAATTAGACCCATGTATATCACCTGTGCAAAAATCAACTCCAAATGGAAGAAAAAACTCAAAGTAAACCCTAAATCTCTGAAACTTCTAGAAGAAAACATTTTGAGTCCTCTGCAAGACATAAATACAAGAGAAAACTTTCCAGATAAAACTCCATTTGCCTGTGAATTAATGCGAATAATGGATAAATAGGACCTCATAAAGCTAAAATAATAATTATATATATATATCTCCTCTGCACAGCAAAGGAAATCATCAGTCGAGTGCAGAGAAAGCCCAGAAAGTAGGATAATATCTTTTTCAATATATATGATAGAAGATTAGTAACCTGTTGTACTGGCTGGTTTGTGTCAACTTGACACAAGCTGAAATTATCACAGAGAACAGAGCTTCAGTTGAGAAAATACTTCCACGAGATTCAGCTGTAAGGCATTTTCTCAATTAGTGATCAAGGAGGGAGGGCCACTTGTGGGTGTTACCATCCCTGGGCTGGTGGTCTTGGGTTCTATAAAAAAGCAAGCTGAGCAAGCCAGGGGAAGCAAGCCAGTAAGTAACATTCCTCTATTGCCTCTGCATTAGCTCCTGCTTCCTGACTGCCTGAGTTCAAGTCCTGACTTCCTGTGGTGATGAACAGCAATGTGGAAAGTGTAAGCTGAATAAACCCTTTCCTTCCCAACTTGCATCTTGGTCATGATGTTTTGTGCAAGAATAGAAACATTGACTAAGACACCCATATACACAAGGAATTAAAAATACAACAATCAAGAAAACCACACAACCCAAAAAATTGGAAAGTTACCAAAGAATATAATTTATTTAAATTTATAGTTGTTGATGGTTTACATAAACTGATCTAGAGTTTGAGCCAGAGAAATAAAATCTTAGTGAGCCACCGTATTAATTAAGCTTCTCCAGAGAAACAAGCCTATAAACATATATGTATATAGATGTATACACAAACACACATTCACACACACAGTCTCTCCTGAAAGATTTGAGATTGTCTCATACAATTCATATACACAAGGAGAAATAGGGAGACGATATATAGAAAATCTCCTCTAATGGCTATAACTATGAAAGACCAATCCAAATAGATAATACAACCACAATAAAAACATCTTCAACATTATTATTGCCTGTGCTACTTTGTCATCTTCTCTCTAATGTACTTGGTTTTAACTATAGTAACTTTATACACTTAAAGGTAGCTGTTACTGAAAATGTATATAGCCTTAAAAATGTAGTCAATATTTTAACATAGAAGGAAATTACTTTAAAATATGAATAAAACTGAAGTATATTTTTTAACATCTGATTTTTTACTGTAATTTTTGTTTCTAATGAAATGTATTCTTATGAATATATAATTTACTTTATGATGTATGAATACTTACCTGGTACATTTCCTACTAAACTTCAAGACTGGTTATTTATCATAACAAGTACTTCAACTATCAATATCCCATTTCTTTTTAACACAATGTCTATGATATATCATTACTGTACGGCATGTGACAAACAGATTAGCAGAAAGTCTAAGAAAATGTTATTTTACTAAGCTGTCTCTTCAGAGCAATCTTAATCTCATTATTCCTAAGACTATAGATGAGGGGGTTCAAATGGGATTGCTACCATGTAAAACACAGACAACACCTTGTTTTGGTCTGTGGAATAGCTGGACTTTGGCATCACGTAAATAAATGTAACAGTTCCATAGAACACAGTGACTGCTGTGAGGTGGGAGGTGCAGGTGGAGAAGGCCTTGTGTCGGCCCTCATTGGAGTGCATCTTTAGGATGGTGATGAGGATGTAGGTGTAGGAGATGGCTATGATAAACACTGTGATCACAATGATGGAACCAGCAGAAAAAGAATCAAGAATTAGGAAGACACTGTTATCAGAACAGGAGAGTTCAACTAAAGGAGAAAAATCACAGAAAAAGTGATTGACTTTATTTGGTCCACAGAAGAGAAAAGAAAAGAAGGAAAGTGTAAAAGAGGAAGCATTAAGAAACCCTCCTACATAAGATCCTATAAGCAACTGGATACAGACTTGTGTGGACATTTTGGTTGAATAAAGCAGTGGGTTACAGATTGCCATGAAGCGATCATAAGCCATGGCAGCCAGAAGAAATGACTCAGTTGATCCAAAAAAAGCAGCTGAGCCAAACTGGATGGCACAACCAAGGTAAGAAATTGTGTTTCTCTCCAACAGAAAGTTAACAAGCATATTGGGTGTGACAGAAGATGAAATGCCTATGTCAACAGAAGCCAAGTGGCTAAGAAAAAAGTACATGGGATGATGGAGCTGAGAAGAGACTCTGATGAGAAGAATGGTGCTGAGGTTCCCAGACACGGTCACCAGGTAGATGCACAGGATGATGGTGAAGAGGACAACTTTAAGGACTGGGTCATCTGTTAAACCCAATAAAATGAACTCTGTCACTGCAGTGTAGTTCCCATCCTCCAGGAAAGCCATGGATAGTGTAGTTGCTGCTATATCCAGGCTGTGATGGAGACAGTATAGGGAGGGATTTGTAAATATGTGAGTGCATTCCCATTAACACATAGAAATTATTACAAAATACATTTTTCAAAACATAATTGGGATAGTACATTGAACACCCACTGTATATTCATATGCCTTAACTATTTAATAAATTTTAAAATGAAATGCTAGAATTTCTTTTAAACAATGTATCTTTATTTTATGTTTATAATAAAACTTACCTAATTATATTTAAAACTATATATGTAAATTATGAGGCTGATGAAAACAAAAGTATCACATTTGCAAAAAAGGATTAAGCTTTACAAATGTGAAAATGTTTAATAATGTTTTAAATAACTTTTGAACTTTCAGAATCTCTTCTAAGGGGAATATAATATAATAGTCATAAGAGAGAGATGGAGCTAGGGAATTTGGGTGAGAGAGGAAATGGGGAGTTGATTGGGGGTTCAGGATCAGCTATGGGGAGGTACAGGAGGGATGGCCATATAACCATGGGAATGAATGGAAATTTGCAACTGATAGGGGTGAGGAGGTAGTGTGGCATCTCCAGGAAAAGACAGAAACCTGGGATTAGGGAAGTGTTCAAGAATCAATGGGGGTGACCTTAGCTGTGACTTACAGCATTGGGATATTGAACATGGAGAGGCCACCTCCTGTAGCTAGGCAGAAACCCCAATGGAGCAATAAATAGGGAGAACCAACACACCCAGAAAACATTTGACTCAAAATTTATCTTGTCTAAAGAGATGCATGGATGGGGGATGGAATAGAGACTGAGAGAGTGTTTAACCAATAACTGGCCCAAATTAAGACCATCCCATGGGCAAGCACCAATCCTCGATACTATTAATGATACTCTATTATGCTTCCAGACAGGAATCTAGCATGGCTGTCCTCTGAGAAGCTCCAAGCAGCAGCTGACTCAGAGGGATGCAGATACTCAAAGCCAGTGGATGGAGCTTGGGGACTCATATAGAAGTATAGGATGAAGAATTGTGGGGTACCAAAGGGGATAGGAACTCTACAGGAGACCAACAGAGTAAACTTACCTGGACCCTGGGGGGCTCTCAGATGCTGAACTGCCAACCAAAGAGCATATATAGGCTGGACCTAGGCCTCCCAACACATATATAGCCAAAGTGAAGCATGGTCTTCATGTGGGTCCCAGACAACTGGAGTGGTGTGTGTGTGGAGGAGTGTGCGGGACTATTCAAAAGCTGTTGCCTGAACATGGGATATGTTCTTCAGTGGGAGAGGATTTGTCTAGTCTCACAGAGACTTGATGTGCCAGGGTAGGGGACTAGTTGGGGACCACCACCTGCTCAGAGGAGCTGGGAAGGGGAATGGCAAAAGAACTGTGGGAGGGGGCAATGAGTGAAATGTAAAGTGAATAAGTAAAATTAATAATAATAATAATAGTAATAATATAACAATATCCCTTCAAAATGATCTGTACTAAATTTAATACATTATAAGATGCCCAATTGCCATTTCCATGGAATAATATTAAGACCCTTCTTAATAAAAATTTAAATTGATTTAACGTGTGATTTGAAATTGTTAGGTAACTTAGTGTTACATTAGAAGCACTAGTGTGAAGGCATGAGCTGCAGCTAGAGTGAGTTCAGACTACTCTTCTTGTACTGTCTCTGAAAAGTGGCAATAGAGTGAAGAGCATGTGTTAATTTGAGAGAGGCAACAGGTCAGTTTTGGAAACAAGAAGTCCTTGTTAGTTAGGAAAACAGGTCATCAAGTCTATCAGCTACCTGTTTGTTTTAAGGCTAATATTTATAATAAGAGCTACAATTTCTTACAAGAAATGGGAGGGGGGGAATTCACACTAAAATCATAAATGTGAGGACCTGTAAAATTATTAAACTCTTACTAATTAAACCATTGCTTTATCATTATCTCTATCAGTCTAATCACTTGCAAATATGTGAGTACTATTTCTTTCTTTCTTTCTTTCTTTTTTTCTTTTTGTGAACTAGTGAGAAATTTTATTAGTGCCTAGCTTTTGTAGTAGCAATTTCAATTGAACACACTAATGTGAGCATTGGAAAAGCACACCCAGTTTTCTTGATGGTCTTGAAATGTTAGCTTTGAATCACTGATAGTGATGAAATATAGTGTAAAATCAATTTACATTGTGCTCAGTAACACGAACCATTGAAATTATAGTGAATACCTAATAACTATTTTTATTATAGTAAACAAACAGCTCCTAAAGTAACATCTATACACATGGATTGTGATAAGCAGACATTTCAGAATCTTCAAAATCTTACTGGTTTTTCCTTTTGTTTCTAAAAATACTAGTATATGTTTATTCATATACTCACCAAATCCTCTCCTAATGTGATGATTTTTTATAGCTAAATACAATGGAATGAAATGTGATTGCCTACAGAGGACGGGGGTGAATATTCAACCTGGAATCTTATGTTTATTTTGAGCCCTCTATTCTTAAGTTTGTTTATGGTACCTGAAGCCTGTGATGCTAGATCATCTAGTCAGTAAACAAAGTCTGTATTTTCATGAGACATTTGTAATGAAATCACTAATCTATCACAATGTTAGTGAATTTATCAGCATTTCTGTTTTTTGAGAGCTAAGCTTATATACCAGTAGAAACCATGTGGGTTTCTCGTCTTCTAAGTGTTTGGATAAATAAGAAAGCTTTGAAAATTAAGTTTTATACATAATTATTCAGAGGAATTTGCCTTAAAATATAAGTTGATTCAGTTATTTTTTTCATGATTATATCTGACTACTTTCCAAACTACAAATACACACACACACACACACACACACACACACACACACACACACACATTCATATACACAAACACTTTCAAAGAGCAAAGTACTCCTCAATGGTAGAAGGAAGCCAGGGCACTCACCTTCTGAAATAAGGATTCATTTTAAAGTAAGGAAGTCATAACAATATAACATGATTTTATAGTGTTCTGTCTCCCACAATCATTCTTTTACCATTGAGACTAAGTCTCTGAACTGCTTCAGAATTCACATGTGAATCAAATCTCCAGGGACCATTGTCTCAGGTGGAAAATACATTTATTACATACAAGAAGAAATTTCAAGGAGTCAATCTGAATTTTTTGTTTTGATTTGAGAATTGGCTCACTTTCATTTGATAATTATTAGGAATATAATGATAACAAAATTATCTCAGCTAAGTGTTTTTAGGTTCATTTTATGTTTCATGTTAGTGGATACTGAGATAAAAATATACATCTTTGGCTATTTTCGTTTAATATCTTTGCATTTGTGTATTTTTTTGTAGTGTTTGGTGTTATTACAAACCTTGAGGAATATGTGGAGGGAGTAGAGTAAAGCCAATATAAAGGATATAAAATATTGATACATAGAAAACTGTGAGAGAAAAAAATCTTGTGAATAAAAATCCACACAGCTGATCCTCAGTGAAGAATTGGTATCTCACAATTCACACCACAAAGACATTTTGACTTCTATTTTTTCTTTTTTTGATGGAGGATTACAGAAACACTCACTGCTCTTCAGTTAGAAAACCTGGTCTGATCCTGCTAATCTTAATTTTATGGAGTCATTCTCTCTTTGATGTCCCCTGATATAAGCATCTGGCCACTGAACAATGAACAACTTTCAGAACCCCTCTGCTCAATCTCTAATGTATGCTGTCCAACTTTTTGAGTATGGTGATTCTCAAAAGTTGAAAAAACATTGCAGGAACCATGAAAAAATATCGGACACAATTTTATCTCATCCTTCTTCCAGAGATTCATGGGGCTCTTAGACAGACTGCTCCTCTGCCTCACAGCCACTGGAAATGTAGTCTAAAAACCAAAGACAAAAGAGTTCTTCAAAGAAAAATGTCTGCTGTAAATGCTGGTATTGTAAACTTTTAAGTTATAAAGCTCTATGTGATTTAATTAAATATTTTATGTTACTATGTACATTTCACCTGTCATTTACCTTTACAGTGAATGTTGTTAATGTTGAGTAAGTTTTATATCTTAAATTCTAGTGGTTTTGTTTTTCTTTCATACTGCTATTGCTTCTATGTTTAGTAACCCTGATTTCCAGTTAGTGGGTCAATATTTTCTCTGTGTTTGACAGGGATAATTGAAGCTTGTCTACTCATTTACTCAATTAGTCCAGATGTAGCACTTGTTCTTGATTGTATTAGAGCCAAGTTCTAGGAGTGATATTCCTTTTCCCACAGTGGCTGCAATCTGTGTAAGGATTGCTTCCCTGTAGTTTCTCTATATTTTTTATATGCATTATTTCTATTGATCAGATGTCTCCCAAGGACATATCTAAGTTTATGATTCTTGCCTCTCTAATCCCTCATCTCATCATAAATTTGACACAATTTTATATCATTTTTTTCTGAATTGTCAAATTCTGTCAATGAAAAGAAGAGTATATTTATTTCTGTAGGGCTATGTGTAGAGGCAGGGGATTTCTGCTTTCTACTTTTATGTGGGTTCTAGGAAATGAACTCAAGTCATCAGGGTTCTGTGGTAAAGGCTTTAACCTGCTAACTCATCACTGACATAAAATATAATAAACAAAATTTTAGATCTAGTTCCCCAAGTTGTCAGTTTTGGGAGATGCTTACAGAATGCTTATTTTGTAAGCTATAATTTAATGTTGAAGATATACTTAACATTTTATTATTTGTTTCAGTTGGGTACACCACATGGCTGGTTAAAGTGAACAGTTCTGTCATTGTTTCAACAGAAGCCTCAATGTACATGAAAGCACACTCACGCAACTATCTCACATAGGTACTACTTTATTTTACACGAGGGTCCACACATCCTGCAATCCTTTCTTAAGTATTAGGTTCTCAGTGAAAAGTACACTGTCAACCCTTTCCCTGTGCACATCAACCTAACACACGTGATTTTGGCTTTTGTTAATTTTTATTTTATTTAGTGCTTAACCTCTTATGATAGTCTACTTCACTTACCTTTTAGTTTTATTGTCAAGATCCTATATGAGTGAATAAATTCCACTGTTGCCAGTTTTTATTTGTAACCATTTCCACTGTAGTAAACTAAAATCTGAAATGTGAGAATCATTGTATGGATTCTAGAATGTGTGAAAATGTAAGTGAATGAGAAAAACATCAATGCCTTTGGTTCTATCAGAAACATCTTGGAATTTTTTCTGAAATATTAAAGTAGAGGGGAAATGGGAGTAAATGTGATCATTGCCCACATATGAAAGTTGATTTCTTCTCTCCCAAAGGCATTCAGATTTCAAAGGAGATATAGCCAGGTCTGCTCAAATGTGCACATGAGCATATGTGACTTGACTATGAAACCTTTCTAAAAATGTCCTTTTCATAGCCTCACTGTTGAAATTATAAACTTAGCTTTCTTTAGACATCATTTCTTTTATTTTTATTAATTTGTTTCCCTTGATCCTGGCAAGCTCAAGAATATGACTCTATAGGAAGATCAGAAATCCCAACTAACCTGGACCCCTGAGATCTCTCAGATATTAAGGCACCAACCAGGCAGCATACACCAGTTGATATGAGGCCTCTGACACATATACAGTTGAAGACTGCCTGGTTTTGCCTTAATGAGAGAAGAAGCACCTAATCTTCAAGAGATTTGAGGCCCCAGTTAGTGGGGAGGACTTGCGAAGTGGGAGTGGGGTATGGGGTCAGGACATCTCTTGAAGATGGGGGAGGAGGTATGAGTTGAGGAACAGTCAAAGACCAGACTGGGAAACAGATAACAACTCGTCTGTAAAAAATTAAATAATAATGATAATAATAGTATTAATATTAATAAAGGTATTAACTTTTGAAACTGAGAAGAAATCAGATTAATAAGGAATGGGTTTCCTGTTCTTTTCTATGTATGTAACAATTGGGATTGTACCACCACCCTACACCATGTATCAGATTGTTATGGATACTCAAAATCCATATCTTATAGGCAACATTTCTATAAAAATAATTTCCACTAATTACTCTCTGCTTTCTCTTTTATCATTTATTTTACAATGTGCACAATAACTATAGTCATCAGACTTATCTCAGGACAATCTCGTATTGAAACATATACTCTGAAGGATTGTAACAGGTGTTATTAAGCTTTATGTAGCTAGAACAAGAAGCTAAACTAATCAAATAGTGCTGAAGATAAAGATTAACTTTTAGCACAGATTTGGAAGTCTCTGTCTCTTATGAGTTGATGTGTACCTACAGTTGTATATCATCAAAGGAACACATGATGGGGAAATTCCTTCACATTATGACCAATAAAGAGGAACAATACTCTGAGTCCCAATATCTCCATTACTACCTATCTCTTAAAAACTAAAGATTGCCCACTAGACTCAAGCTTTGGATTCTAACCTTTCCCAACAGCAATAGAGAACTGACCCTGACAAACTCATAAGACTTTGAGGACAGTTAAGACACAATTTGTAACAAAGTTGACTATGAAATATTTTTAAAAATTAGAAAAGGATGTCAAAATATTTTCAGCATATTATGTTTTATATGAATCACCTTATTCTGTTAATTAAAAGATTTTGATTTTATTAAAGTTAATTTATGACAGTTTTATTTTTCTCTAGTCTGAAAATTGAACACTGATATTTATTACTAACTTCCACATTTGCTAATAATATATCAATAGACTTTTTAGCCACAGAAACTCAACTTTTATTACTATATAAATATTACTGCTGTAGCAAGTCCAACAATGTAACATATTTCTAAGGAAATATTTTTCTACCAAGTAGTCTCTTCAGAGTACTCTTAATCTCATTACTCCTCAGGCTGTAGATGAGAGGGTTCAACATGGGGATCACCACCATGTAGAACACAGAAACCACTTTGTTCTGGTCCGTGGAGTAGTTGGACTTGGGCATCACATAGATGAATGTGACAGTGCCATAGAACAGAGTGACTGCAGTGAGGTGGGAGGTGCAGGTAGAGAAGGCCTTGTAGCGGCCCTCTGTGGAGTGCATCTTCAGGATGGTGATAAGGATGTAGATGTAGGAGACAGCAATGATAAGTACTGTGACTAAAATGACAGTGCCAACAGAAATAGTGGCAAGAATAATAGAGACACTGTCATCAGAACAAGAGAGTTCAACTAAAGGGGTAAAATCACAGAAAAAGTGATTGATTATATTTGGTCCACAGAAGAAAAAAGAAAAGAATGAAAGGGTGAAGGAGGAAGCATTAAGAAAACCGCTTAAGTATGCTACTACAAGCAACTGGACACAGACTTGTGTGGACATTTTGGTTGGATAAAGTAGTGGGCTACAGATCGCGACAAAGCGATCATAAGCCATTGCAGCTAGAACAAAGCACTCGACTGTCCCAAAGAAAGCACCTGAACCAAGCTGGATGGCACATCCTAGGTATGTAATGATATTTTTCTCCACCAAAAAGTTGACAAGCATATTGGGTGTGACAGAAGATGAGTAGCCTATGTCAGCAGAAGCCAAGTGGCTGAGAAAAAAGTACATGGGATGATGGAGCTGGGAAGAGACTCTGACGAGAAGGATGGTGCTGAGGTTCCCAGACACAGTCACCAGGTAGATGCACAGGATGATGGTAAAGAGGATGATTCTAAGGACTGGGTCATCTGTTAAGCCCAATAAAATGAACTCGGTCACTGCAGTGTGATTCCCATCCTCCAGAGAAGCCATGGGATAGTGTAGGTGCTGTCAGATCAAGTCTGTGATGGAGACATTACAGGAAGGGTTTTATGAATAGATGACCTCAATTTATCAACTTAACCATGGAAGTGTCACAAATAGATTTATCATTCAAAGAGAATTGACAGTTTTATTGAACAGTTCTATTTGGTCAAGACTATAGGAGTACATCTCTATTTGTGTATAAATGTGACTTAAAATTTTAAAACAAATAAGAATAAACTTCCTTCAAAAATGTATCTGTTATCTTTTTAGTTATATGTAGTAAAATAACCTCTATGTTTTTTTTTTAATTGGAAATTTTTTATTGGAATTTTTTTTTTTTTTACATTTCAGATGTTCTCTCCTTACCCCATTTCCCCCCTCCCTCCCAGGAACTCACTATCCCTTCCCCCTCCTCCTGCCTCCACGTTGGTGTACCCCCTTCCACCCTCCCCCGTACCTCACCTCCCCACCCTCGAGTATCCCCCCCCCCACGATGTCCAGCCTTCATGGGACCAAGGATCTCTTCTCCCACTTATATATAGCTCCCTTGCATATATATAGCTGGAGCCATGGGTCCCTCCCCAAGCGCTCCCAGGCTGGTGGTTTAGACCCTGGGGGCTCTGGTTGGTTGGGATTGTTGCTCTCCTCATGGTGTCTTGAATCCTCTCAACTCCTTCAGCCTCTATGGTTTTATAAGTAAGGTTTTAAAATGCGAGACTTATGTAAATAACAGAAGTTACTGTAATTACCACAAGATGTAAAATCTACAACCAAAGAACTGTGTGATAAAGATAAAGGCTAGCCTTACTGATGTTACTAAGCAGCAGGATAAACCATAAAATTTTATATATTGTTCTTTAATTTTTTAAGTGTTAAATACTTTTATGATTTCTATTTCTTTGAGAATATTTAGTTTGTAATTGGTGACTACATAAGAAATCTAGAATGAGGATATGAGCTGCAAACAGGTTGTATTTGATCTAACTTTTAGTAATTGCTATATATTAAAAAGTCACAGTGAAGTTGAGAGCACATGCATTTTGGGACATAAAGCAGCTATGTGGTTGATATACAAAAGATGAGTTTCCATCATACAAAATTAGTCAGTGAATCAAGCCTACATCAAGATAAATTTTCTTATTAGAACATTGAAAACTAGAAAGGAATCTGTGTTTTCTAAGTGGAGTATGATAGAATGAAATCACACGGTTTTCTACACAGTACAAATGGGAAGAAAATACTCAACTTAAAATGTTAAGTTCACCCATGTTCATCAATCTTGGGATCTCATGAACTCTTACTTCAATATTTTTGACATTATACCTTCTGGTTGTCTAAAATATCTGCTGCTTGTCATACTAGAACCTTTAGTCAATATGCAAAGCAAGTATTTCTACAAGGCATTACAAAAAGTACTCCATCAAAGCATTTTAAAAATAATGACTTCATTGTCATGAGTAATAAGTTCCTATACTGTTATTTATCTTGCTGGATTCTAGATTCATTGGTGGCTAGATAAATAAGAAACTTCTAACATTGGAATTTAACTGGATATTCACAGGAGTTTGATTCAGCTAGGTATTTTGGTCTAGTATATTGCCTGTTCCACCAGATGTGTGTATCCATTAAAGCTTATAAATTTGGATACATTTTCAAAGAATGAAGTATTCTCTAAAGATAAAGGTCAAATAACTAGCCAGATTTACTCACAAAACTCTAAACTTACCTCTTCCAACTGGAATTCATTGCAAAGCAATAAGGTCAAAGTTATTTTGCTTTTGTAGCTGCACAGTTGTCTCTTGCTGTCATTGTTTGTCATTAAGAATAAGTCCCTGCTGAGACTCTGGATTCAAGTGTGAATTCAAGTCACAGGAGATCATTACCTCATTTCCAGTTCATCACACACACACACACACACACACACACACACACACACACAATTTTCAATGAGTTTATCTAGGTACTTTCTTCTTATGTAAGAATGAACATGCTTCATCTGATAATTATTTAAAGAATATGATAAAATTATATTATATCAGGTGTGATTCAAGCAGCTTCCCTGGGGCTATCTTGTTATTTAACTTCTTTGGTTCTGACTTTTGTAGTGTAGTAATCCTATACCTTATGGCTAATATCTACTTATAAGTAAAAATGTGCCATGCATATCTTTCTGGGTTGGGTTAAATCACTTGGAGTGATACTTTTTAGTTACATTCATTTTCTGGAAAATTTCATGATGTCCTTGTTTTTAGTAGCTGAGTAGTATACTATTGTATAAATGAACAACGTTTTCTTTATCTATTCTTCAATAGAGGAACATTGAGTTTTTTTCCAGTTTCTGGCTATTACAAATAAAACTACTTTGAACATGGTTGAGCAAGTATCCCCGTGGTATAGTGGGGCATTTTTGGGTATATGCCCAGGAGCAGTATAGATGGAACTTGAGGTAAAATTGTGCCCAGTTTTCCAAGAAATTGCAAAATTGATTTCCAAAGTGGTTGTGCAAGTTTGTACTCCTATTATCAACGAAGGAGTGTTCCCCTTGCTCTACATCCTTGTCAGCATGTGCTGTCATTCAATTTTTGATCTTAGCCATTCTGATGGATATAAGATAGAATCTAATGGTTGTTTTGATTTGCATTTCTCTGATGACTAGGGACTTGGACATTTGATATTCCTCTGTTGAGTATTCGCTCTTTAGCTCTGCATCCTTGTTTTAATTTTAGTTACTTGGTTTGTTGATGTCTACCTTCTTGAATTCTTTATATATCTTGGATATTAGCCCTCTGTTGGTTATAGGGTTAGTGAAGATCCTTTCCAAATCTGTAGGCTGCAGTTTTGTCCTCTTGATGGTGTCCTTTGCCTTACAGAAGCTTTTCAGTTTCTTGATGTCCAATTTATCATTTGTTGATTTTAGAGAGTAGCCATTTTTGTTCTTTCTCTTCTAGAAGTTGTCTCCCATACCAATGAAAAAAGAGATATTCCCCACTATTTCTTTTAATAAATATAGTTTATCTGATTTTATGTAGAGGTTTTTTATTCACCTGGACTCAAGTTTTGTTTAAGGTAAAAAATATAGATCTATTTGTATTCTTTCACACATAGACATCCAGTTAGACCAATGCCATTTGTTGAAATTGCTTTCTTTCATTTTATGGGTTTGCCTTCCTTGTCAAAATCGATTGTCTATAGATGTGTTGATTAATTTCAAGTCGTTGATTCAATTATATTGATCAACCTTTCTGTTCCTAATGATATTAATATCATGTAGTTTTTATCACTATTGCTCCATAGTACAATTTGAGGTCTGGGATGGTGATACTGCCAGAAGTTCTTTTATTATTCAGGATTATTTCAGCTATTCTGGGTTTTTTGTTTTTTTTTTTTTTCATATGAAGTTGAGAATTGCTGTTTTCAAGGTCTGTAAAGAATTGTGTTAGAATTTTGATGGGAATTTTATTGAATCTTTAGATTGCATTTGGTAAGATGGTGATTTTCACTATGTTAATCCTACTGATTCATGAGCTCTGGGAGATTTTTCCATCTTCTGATATCTTTTTCAATTATTTATCAGAGACTTGAAGTTATTGTCATCCATGTCTTTTACTTGCTTTGTTAGAATTACAGGGAGATATTTTACATTATTTCTGGCTATTGTAATGGTGCTGTTTCCCTAATTTCTTTCTCAACCTGTTTATTGTTTGTATAAAGGAGAGCTACTAAATTTTTTGAGTTAATTTTGTATTCAGCCATTTTGCTGAGGGTGTTTAGCAGATGTAGGAGTTCACTAGTAGAATTTTTCAGTTACTTATGTATATGATCATAGATTCTGTGAAGAGCAATACTTTGACTTCTTCCTTTTCAATTTGTATCCCCTTTATCTCCTTTAGTTTTCTTTCTTCTCTCTAGCTAGAACTTTAAGCTATATTGAATTGGTAGGGAGTGAACAGCTTTCTCTTGTGCCTGATAATAGTGGAATTGTTTTCAGTTTCTTCCATTTAATTTGATGTTGGTATGCTGTATCTTGCTTTTACTATGTTATGTATGCACCTTTTATCTTGATCTCTCCAAGATTTTTCCATGAAGTCTTTCTGTGTTTGAAGTATTCAGGTAATCGTAACCTTACAGAATGAGGATAGCAGTGTTCCTTCTATTTCTGTTTTATAAAATAGTTTTAGAAGTATGGTATTAGCTCTTTATTGAAAGTGTGGTGGAATTCTGACCTAAAACCATTGGATCCAGGGCTTTCTTTGGTTGGGAGACTTTTACTGACTGCTTCTATTTCCTAAGGCATTATAGGACTGTTTAGACAGTTTACTTGATGTTGATTTAAATTTGGTAAGTGATATCAGTCTAGAAAATTATCCACTTCATTTAGACTTTCCAATTTTCTGGAGTGTAGACTTTATAAAAAAGACCTAATGATTCAAAGAATCATTGTCTCTTTTTATGTTTCCCTTTCATTTCAGATTTTGTTTATTTGGATTCTGTCTCTGTCTTTTAGTTAGTTTGTCTATCTCATTAATTTCCTCAAAGAACCAGCTCTTTCTTGGTTTCACTAATTCTTTGTATTGTTTTTTTTTAATTGACTGATTTCAGCCTAGATTTTGATTTTTCCTGCCCCCTACTCCTCTTGGATGTGTTTGCTTTTTTTTTTTCAAACAGAGATTTCAGATATAGTTTTAAATTGCTAGTATAAGAACTCTTCAATTTTTTTTATGTCTGCACATAGTGTTTTGAACTTTCCTCTTAGCACTGCTTTCATTGTCTCCCATAAGTTTGAGTATATTGTGTCTTCATTGTGATTAAATTCTAGAAAGTGTTTAATTCCCATCTTTATTTCCCAACACAGACGTCATTGATTGGAGAGTTGCTCAGTTTCTGTGAGTATGTATGCTTTCTGTTGCTTCTGTTTTTGAATTTCAGGTTTAATCCATGGTGGTCTAATAAAGTAAAAGGAAATTTTTAAAATTTCTTGTATTTGTTGAGTGTTGCTTTGTGACAGAGTATATGGTCAGTTTTGTAGAAGGTTCTGATATATGCTAATAAGTTATTTTTTTTGTGTTTCAGCAAAATGTTATGTATATATCAATTAGATCCATTTGATCAATAACATCCATTAGATTCACTACTTTTAGTTATAGGCTGGATGACTTGTCAATTTATGAGAGTGGTTGTTGAAATCTCCCACTATTAATGTGTGGGGTTCAATGTGTGACTTAAGATTTAGCAATGTTTCTTTTACAAATGTAGGTGCCTTTGTGTTTGGGGCATAGATGTTCATAATTGAGACATTACCTCAGTGGATTTTTTTTCCATTTTGAATATGAAATGTCTTTCCCTAGCTCTTTTGATTAAATTTTTTGGTTGAAAGTCTATTTCATTTGATATAAAAAATACATCCATATTTGTCACCTTGCACAAATCTCAAGTCCAAGAGGATCAAGGATGTCAAATAAAACCAGATACTCTAAATCTAATAGAAGAGAAAGTGAAAATGAGCCTGAACTCATTGGCACTGGGGAAATTTCCTAAATAGAACTCCAATGGCTCAGTCTCTAAGATCAAGAATTGATAAATAGAACCTTATGAAACTGAAAAGTTCTATAATGTAAATTACATTGTCAATATGACAAATTGGCAACCTATAGATTGGGAAAAAATTCTTCACTAATAATAGAAGGCTATTATACAAAATATATAATGAACTCAAGAAGCTAACTACCAAGAAACCAAATAACCCAATCAACCCTATACCTGGGATTGATTCACAACAGAATGGTTGAGAAAGCACTTAAAGAAATGTTCAAAGTCCTTAGTGATCAGGAAATACAAATCAAAATGATCCTGATATTCCATCTTATACCAATCAGAATGGCTAAGATCAAAAAACCAGGTGACAGCACATATTGTCAAGAATGTGGAAAAAAAAAAGGAGCACTCCTTCATTGCTGGTGCAGTTGCAAACTTGTATAACTACTCTGGAAATCAATTTGGAGGGTCCTCAGATATTTGAAAATAGAACTACCTAAAGACCCAGTTACCGCTCTTGGATATATAAATAAAAGATTCCCCACCATTCCAAAGGGGCACATGTTCCACTATGATCATAGTGGCCTTATTTGTGTTAGCCAGAAGTTGGAAACAACCCAGATGCCTCACAGTGGAAGGATGGATACAGAAAATGTGGTTCATTTATACAATGGAATACTATGCAGCTATTAAGAACAAGGATATCATGAGTTTTTCAGGCAAATGGATAGAGCAAAAAAAATATCATCCTGAGTGAGATAACTCAGACCCAAATGGATATGCATGGTATGTACTCACTAATAAGTGGATATTAGCCCAAAATGTACAGAATGCCCAGTATACAATCCACAGAACTCAAGAAGATTAACAAAGAGAAGGGCCCAAGTGAGGCTGCCTTAATCCCACTTGTAAGGGAGAAGAAAACAATTACAGAAGGGGAGGATTGAGGAGGGATCTGGGTGGGATAGGGACATGGAGGGAAAAGAGGGGAACATGATCAGGTATTGAGGGGGAACAGTAGTGAAGCCTGAAGGCCAGGAATGAATGGAAACAGGCAACCTTGGCAGTAGGAGATGGGGGGACCTTCTAGGATGTACCAGAGAACTGGGAGGTGAGAGATTCTCAAGAGTCAAAGAGAGGGAGCTTAGATGAAATGATCAACAATAGACAGAGGAAACTTCCACCTCCAGTAGAAAGATAGGACATCAAGTGGAGGGATTGGGTTGCCATATCACAGTCAAAAACTCTGAATTATCTCTGTCTAAAAGAACTTCTGTGTCAAAAATGGAGAAGAGACTGATAAAAAGGAGGTCCAGTGACTGGCCCAAATTGGGATCCAGCTCAAGGGGAAGCTCCAAGGTCTGACACTATTACTGATGCTATGGTGTGCTTACAGACAGGAGCTTAACATGACTACAGTCCAAGAAGCCCAACAAGCAGCTAATAATCAGTTGTAGATACTTAACAATGGACCAAAACTAGGAACATATGGTTGAATTGGGGAAAGGCTGGAAGAAGCTGAGGAGGAGAGTGACAGTAGAGAAAGACCAGCAATTTCAACTAAGCTGGACCCCTGGGATCTCTGACACTGAGCCACCAACCAGGTAGTACACACCAACTGATATGAGGTCCCCAACACATATACAACAGAAGACTGTTGGGTATGGACTCAGTCAGAGAAGATGCACCTAAACCTGAAGAGACTTGGAGCCCCAAGGAGTGAGGAGGTCTGGTGGGGTGGGGGAGGGTAGGGACATCCTCTTTGATATGGGGTGGGGAACAGGAAGTATGAGAGGGTGAACCTGGAAAGGGATAAAGTCTGAACTGTAAAAAATGATTGAAGAATAAATAAAAAATAATAATAATAAAAAAAGAAAATTAAGGATTCAAAACTCCATCCAACCTCTCTACCAACTCAAATTCTGCACATCTGTTTTCAGAGTCCAGCCTGGCACGTCTGCATGATCCTCCCCATAGAATGGACTTTTCTGTAGCTAAAAGAAAATACAAGGTGATAAGATTTGTAATTAATAAATCTTTAAAGTGTTATTATGTAGTTGGTATAAGTAATATAGTGAGTAATTAATTAAACATTCTCCCCATGTTTATGAACATCACAGGATGTAAGAAAAAGGCCTTGGAGTCCCTAAAATAGGGGTTACAGATGGTCATGAGTCATGAAGGTGCTGGGAATGGAACCTAGGTGATCTTTAAGAAGGAAAAATACACTTAACTTGTGAGCCAAATTTTTGACAAAATGCTTTAGAATATTTTTTTTTTATTTTGTGATTGTTTCATATCAGTAACTATAGCCTTTTCCTATTTTTATTGAACTTTTAGTATGGCTGCTGTAACATTCTTTTTTTTTTTAAACTAATAATAACTCTTAGGACTACTTCAAAACACAATATCTTTGTGTTTGTCATAACGAAGTGGCTAAATATCAGAAGTACTGAACTCTTTCATGTAAATGCATCAAAGTACTCAGACACAAATACACACTCACATGCAGGGGGGGGGGTGCTCAATGAGGTAATGAGGTATACGAAACAATTTTCTTTAGTAATTTTTATTAGATATTTTATGTATTTATATTTCATATGCCTTTCCCATTTTCCCTCTCTAGAAACCCCCTATCCTATCACTCCTTAACCCATTTGCTTTTATAACATTTTAATTACATGCAAGTATTAAGGTCAGTTCTAGGTTGAGAGTCTAGCAATACAGTAGATACAAATAGCCAAGGAACAAGCATGACAATAAACACAAATATTCAAAGAACAAGTAAGGCATTAAACACAATTCTGTGAACAGTCCCATGATTACTGTTTCTAGGAGCTTATCAGGATAACCAAAATATCTGAGCCAAATTCCCTGTCCTAGCCCAAAGTCATTTTCATGTCTGAAGCCTACTTCCTTGTTCTAGCTAAAATTTAGATTCCTTCCTGGAATTAATTCTTTGTTCTAGCCTAAGATTTAGATTCCTGCCTGAAATTACTTCTTTATTCTAGCCTAAAATTTATATTCCTGCCTGAAATTACTTCTTTGTTCTAGTGTAATGTCAGATTCTTTCCTGAAGCCTACTTCCTTGTCTTTGGCCAATATCATATTCCTGCCAAGCAGCCTATTTCCTTGTCCTTGGCCCATATCAGATTCTTGCTATGTAGCCTCAAAAGGTCTCTGTCTCTCCCCTTTTTTTATTTCATTAACAAGACTGAGCCTGTCTTAGGTCATTCTTCCAAGAATGTCTTCCTTACCTGTTGTAGAATATGCATTATCAAAAGCAATGCATTTCTGTCTTAGATTGGTAAGGCTCTGTGCAGAATCTTACCCTTCCTTGACTTGCTAGCCTATTAATTTAATAACTCTGTCTGGGGGTCTATTTTCTGGTTCAAGCCATGGACTTTGGTTGCCAACATGTTGATGTTAAAGATAAGCTTTAACACTATGGGCAGGAATAAAAGTATTCCCAGGACAAAAAGGGCTAGCATGATCAAGCTATCTGTACCATTTCTGAAGCTTGAGCAAAATAGAAATACTGACCTCAGGCCATGGGTAATTTTATCAGCAGTATGTGATGCATCAACCCTCAGCAAAGCAGCATTCTTTAAATTCATAAGCTCACGATGCAAAATTAAAACATTCAGAGAGGTGTTAGAATTATGTGAAATATACTGCAAATATCTTTAAACTTTTTCTTATTATAATGACTACCACTGTAAATTATAGTACTGACATGAATCCAATAGTATTTGGCATGACCCTCGAGATGGCTCCTTACTCTTAAACTCTGAACCTCCTTCCAATAATGTGAATAGGATAAGAGCATCAATCTGTTGTTCCAAATGCCTATCTAAATCCTTTTGTATCTTCAACACATTAGTAACATTTTAATTTTATTACTCCATGTCACAATATTAAACTTACATGGAAAACAGAGATGCTTCTTTTGAATCACTGCCATAAGAAAAGTAAGTAGAAATCCCCCTAAAGCACATTCAACACTAGTAAACTGCTCCCACTCCTCTGCACTTTAGTTCCTGGCCCACAACTCTGACTGCATTCCTGCAGGCTGGTTGGCATCAGGGTAAAACCAGGAAAGACCTTGCTCCTAGCCCTTGCCTGCCAAGTTTCCCTGAAGCATATCCAGCAGCAATGAACTGCACCTTATCCCAGGACTCCATTTTCTAGACCACAACTCTGTCTGATTTCCAAGAGGCAGCTCTGGCACCAGGGATTCTAGACCATGATGGTAACAGGGTCCTCGGAGGGAATTTTAACACCCAAAATCATAGAGGCCACACAGGTCATAAATAACCTAGGAGAGACATCCTACTTGACCTGAAGACTCATTATTCACGAGAACTTCAGGCCATAAGACAGATAGGAAAGCAAAACCAAGGGCAAAAACATCCAAAAACACCCATAAAATTAAAATAAACACAGAAATCAGTATCTAAACCTATCATAGCCACAAAATAAAGGGCAGTATATAAACACAATCAAGAGCAAAGGTAATATGGCACCACACAGTCCACCTATCTTGCTACAAGTCCTAGATATCCTAACACAGACAAAGCAGAAGAAAATGACTTTGAGTCCAATTTTATGAAGATGATAATGGCCTCTAAAGGGGAAATAAATAAATCCATTAAAGAAATACCGGGAAATATACTCAAATATGCAAAGGAAATAAATAAACTATTTAAAACCTAAAAATATACATACAGAAATACACACACACACACACACACACACACCACACACACACACACACACAAACTGAGGGAATCCAAGAGATAGAAAACCTATGTAAGAGAATAGAAACTATAAATGCAAGTATCATTAATAGAACACAAAAATAGAAAAGAGAATCTCAAGTATAGAAGGCATGATAGAAGAAATTGATACATTAGTCAAAGAAGATGCCAAATCTAAAAAGTTTGAGACACAAAACATCCAGGAAATTTGGGACACTATGAAAAGACCAATCCTAAGAACAATAGAAATAGAAGGAGAAGATGTCCAGCTCAGAGATCCAGTTAATATCTTCAACAAAATCATAGGAGAAAATTTCCCTCACCTAAAGGAAGAGAGACTTTTAAATGTACCAGAAGCTTATAGAACAACAAATATATTGGAACAGAAAAGAAAATCCTCCCACTACATAACAATCAAAACATTAAATGTACATAAGAAAGAATATTAAAAACTGCAAGGAAAAATGGCCAAGAAACACACAAAGGCAGCCCTATCAGAATTACACTTGACTTACAATCAGTGACTGTAAAAACAAGAAGGGCCTGGGCAGATGTCTTACAGATGCTAAGAAAGCACAGATGTCAGCCTAGACTATTGTACCCAACAAAAATTTCAGTCATCATACAAGGAGAAAACAAAATATTCCATGAGAAAACTAAGTTTAAACGATACCTTTGCACTAATTCTGCCCAGAGCAGATATTAGAAATAAAACTCCAACTCAATGAGATTAACCATACCCAAGAAAACACAAGTAATAAATAATTTCACACCAGTAAAACCGAAAAATATATTCTCCCTGCCTCCCCCTCTATCTCTCCCTGTCTCTCTAGTGAATGCATGCATACACAAAGACACAAGTGTACACATATGTACACATACATACTCCCACACACTACCACCATCAACATCAAAATAACATGAATGAACAATCATTGGTCACTGGTGACTAATTTCTCTCAATATCAATGGAGTGAATTCAATGAATAAAATAACACAGCAGAGTGTTTGCATAACAGGATGCATCATTCTGCTGGATACAAGATAACACCTCAACAACAAAGGTAGATATTACCTCAGAATAAAGGACTGGAAAAGATGTTCAAAGAAAATGTACCCAATAAACAAGCTGGCGTAGCTATTCTAATATCTAACAAAATATTCTTTCAACAAAAAAGTAATCAAAAGAGATGGGGAAGGACATGTAACACAAATGAAAGGAAAAAGAATTCAAGAGGATGTCTCAATTCTCAACATCAATGCCCCAAATTCAAGGGTACTCACATTAATAAAAGAAACAGAATTAAAGCTTAAATCACACATTGAACTCCACACATTAATTGTGTGAGACTTCAACACCTGACTCTCACTAAAGAACAGGTCAAAGAGACCAAAGTTAAACAAAAAATAAACTAACAAACATTATGAATCAAATATACCTACCAGATCTACAGAACATTTCACTCAACATGAAAGATTGATCTTCTTTCTAGCACCCAAACAGAAAAAAAAAGAAAAATAATGGAATTAACAGGCATTATGAATGAAATGGGTCTAGCAGATATCTATAGAACATGTCACCCAAACAGAAAAGAATGTTCTTTCTTCTCAACACCTCACAAATTTTTCTCCAAAATTCACCCACCAGCTCAGCTTCATTATTTATTTTTCCAAATGCTTTCTTTCTTTCTTTCTTTCTTTCTTTCTTTCTTTCTTTCTTTCTTTCTTTCTTTCTTTCTTTCTTTCTTTCTTTCTTTCTTTCTTTCTTTCTTTTTTGCTGGGCAGATTGTTCTATGTTTATTCCTTTTATTTTTCATTTTGTTACTTTTCTTTTCTTTTTTTTATTAGAAATTTTATTTACATTTCAGATGTTTTCCCCTTACCCCATTTTTCGCCTCCCTCCCAGGAACTCCCTACCCCTTCCCCCCCTCTTGCCTCTATGATGGTGTACCCTCACCACGCTCCCCCATACCTCACCTTCCCGCCTTCGAATACCCCCCCACGACGTCCAGCCTTCACGGGACCAAGAATTTCTTCTCCCACTTATATATAACTCCCTTGCATATATATAGCTGGAGCCATGGGTCCCTCCCTAAGCGCTCCCAGGCTGGTAGTTTAGACCCTGGGGTTTTTGGTTGGTTGATATTGTTGCTTTCCTCATGGTGTTGCAAATCCTCTCAACTCCTTCAGTCTTCTCTCTTTCTTCTCTATTGGGAACCCCATGATCAGTTTAATGGTTAGCTGTGAGCATCTGCCTCTGAGTATGTGAGACTCTTGTAGACCTCTAAGGAGACAGCTATGTCAGGCTCCTGTCAGCATGTACTTCCTGACATCCACATCAACATCTACCTTTGGTGACTGCACATGGGATGGATACCCAGGTGGAATGGTCTGTAGAAGGCCCCTCCTTCAGTTTCTGTCCTGTACTTTGTCTCCATATTTGCTCCCTTGAGTATTTGTTACTCCTCCTATGAAGGACTGAAGCCCCCCGACCCCCTTGGTCATCATTCTTCATGAGCTTTAAGTGGTCTGTGAGTTGAATCTTGGGTATTTCAAGCTTCTGGGCTAAAATCCAATAATCAGTGAGTGAATACCATGTATGTTCTTTTGTGATTGGGTTACTTCACTCAAGATGATACTTTCTAGTTCCATCCATTTACATAAGAATTTATCAAATTCATTGTTTTTAATAGCTGAGTAATATTCCATTGTGTAAATGTACCACATTTTATGTATCCATTCCTCTGTTGAAGGGCATCTGGGTTCTTTCCAGTTTCCGGCTATTATAAATAAAGCTGCTGTGAACATAGTGGAGCATATGTGCTTGTTATATGTTAGAGCATCTTCTGGGTATATGCCCAGGAGTGGTATAGCTGGGTCCTCAGATAGTGGTATGTCCAATTTTCTGAGGAACAACCAGACTGTTTTCCAGAGTGGTTGCACCATCTTGCAATCCCACAAACAATGGAGGAGTGTTCCTCTTTCTCCACATCCTTGCCAGCATCTACTATTACCTGAGTTTTTGATATTAGACATTCTGACTGGTGAGACTGTGAGGTGGAATCTCAGGGTTGTTTTGATTTGCATTTCCCTGAGGACTAAGGATGCTGAACATTTTTTTAGGTGCTTCTTGGCCATTCGCATTTCCTCAGTTGAGAATTCTTTGTTTAGCTCCATACCCCATTTTTTAATAGGGTTATTTGGTTGCCTAGAGTCTAATTTCTTGAGTTCTTTGTATATATTGGATAATAGTCCTCTATCGGATGTGGGATTGGTAAAGATCTTTTCCCAATCTGTTGGTTGCCGTTTTGTCCTATTGACAGTGTCCTTTGCCTTAAGAAACTTTGCAATTTTATTAAGTCCCATTTGTCAATTCTTGATCTTAGAGCATAGGCCATTGGTGTTCTGTTCAGGAACTTTTCCCCTGTGCCTAGGTATTTGAGGGTCTTCCCCACCTTCTCTTCTATTAGTTTCAGTGTGTCTGGTTTATTGTGAAGGTCCTTTATCCACTTGGACTTGACCTTTGTACAAGGAGATAAGAATGGATTGATTTGCATTCTTCTGCATGTTGTCCTCCAATTGAACAAGCACCATTTGTTGAAAATGTTGTCCTTGTTCAACTGGATTGTTTTAGTTCCTTTGTCAAAGATCAAATGACCATAGTTGTGTGGTTCATTTCTGGGTCTTCAGCTCTATTCCACTGATCTTCCTGCCTGTCTCTGTACCAATATCATGCTGTTTTTTTATCACTATTGCTCTGTAGTACAGCTTGAGGTCAAGGATGGTGATGCCTCCAGAAGTTCTTTTATTGTTGAGAATGGTTTTCGCTATCCTGGTTTTTTTGTTATTCCAAATAAATTTGAGAATTTCTCTTTCTAGCTCTGTAAAGAATTGAGTTGGTATTTTAATGGGGATTGCATTGAATCTGTAGATTGCTTTTGTCAAGATGGCCATCTTTACTATATTAATCCTGCCGATCCATGAGCATGGGAGATCTTTCCATTTCCTGAAATCTTCTTCAATTTCTTTCTTTAGAGACTTGAAGTTCTTGTCATACAGATCTTTCACTTGCTTGGTTAGATTCACACCGAGGTATTTTATATTATTTGTGACTATTGTGAAGGGTGTCATTTCCCTAATTTCTTTTTCAGCCTGTTTACCTATCACATAGAGGAATGCAACTGATTTGTTTGTGTTGATTTTATAACCTGCCACCTTGCTGAAGTTGTTTATCAGGTTTAGGAGTTCTCTGGTGGAAGTTTTGGGGTCACTTAAGTATACTATCATATCATCTGCAAATAGTGATATTTTGACTTCTTCCTTTCCAATGTGTATCCCTTTGACTTCTTTTTGTTGTCTAATTGCTCTGGCTAAGACTTCCAGTACTATATTGATTAGGTAAGGAAAGAGTGGGCAACCTTGTCTAGTCCCTGATTTTAGTTTGATTGCTTCACGTTTTTCTCTCCATTTAGTTTGATGTTGGCTACTGGCTTGCTGTATATTGCTTTTACTATGTTTAGATATGGGCCTTGAATTCCTGATCTTTCCAAGACTTTTACCATGAAGGGATGTTGAATTTTGTCAAATGCTTTCTCAGCATCTAGTGAGATGATCATGTGATTTTTTTCTGTGAGTTTGTTTATATAGTGGATTACATTGATGGAATTCTGAATATTGAACCATCCCTGCATTCCTGGGATAAAGCCCATTTGATCATGATGGATGATTGTTTTGATGTGTTCTTGGTTTCGGTTTGCTAGAATTTTATTGAGTATTTTTGCATCGATATTCATAAGAGAGATTGGTCTGAAGTTCTCTTTCTTTGTTGGGTCTTTGTGAGGTTTAGGTATGAGTGTGATTGTAGCTTCATAGAACGAATTGGGTAGTGTTCCTTCCGTTTCTATTTTGTGGAATAGTTTGAAGAGAATTGGTATTAGGTCTTCCTTGAAGGTCTGATAGAATTCTCCACTAAAACGATCTGGTCCTGGGCTTTTTTTGGTGGGTAGACTTTTATTGACTGCTGCTATTTCTTTAAGGGTTATGGGACTGTTTAGATGGTTTATTTGCTCCTCATTTAACTTTGGTACCTGGTATCTGTCTAGAAAATTGTCCGTTTCATCCAGATTTTCCAGTTTTGTTGAGTATAGGCCTTTGTAGTAGGATCTGATGATTTTTTGAATTTCCTCAGTTTCTGTTGTTATGTCTCCCTTTTCAGTTCTGATTTTATTAATTTGGTTACTGTCTCTGTGCCCTCTGGTTAATCTGGCTAAGGGTTTATCTATTTTGTTGATTTTCTCAAAGAACCCACTCCTGGTTTTGTTGATATTTTGTAGAGTTCTTTTGGTTTCTACTTGGTTGAATTCAGCCCTGAGTTTGATTATTTCCTGACGCCTACTCCTCTTGGGTGTATTTACTTCTTTTTGTTCTAGAGCTTTCAGGTGTGCTGTCAAGTTGTTAATGTGTGCTCTCTCCAATTTCTTTTTGTAGCCACTTAGAGCTTTGAGTTTTCCTCTTAGCACTGCTTTCATGGAGTCCCACAAGTTCTGGTATGATGTTTCCTCATTTTCATTAAATTCTAGAAAGTCTTCAATTTCTTTCTTTATTTCTCCCTTGACAAAGTCATCATTGAGTAGAGCATTGTTCAGTTTCCACATGCATGTGGGTTTTCCCTTGGTTTTGTCATTACTAAAGACCAGCCTTAGTCCGTGGTCATCTGATAGGATGCAAGGGATTATTTCCATCTTTTTGTATCTGTTGAGGACTGTTTTGTGACCAATTATATGGTCTATTTTGGAGAAGGTACCGTGAGGTGGTGAGAAGAAGGTATATTCTTTTGCTTTAGGATGAAATGTTCTATAGACATCTATTAAATCCATTTGGTTCATAACTGCTGTTAATTTCAATGTGTCTTTGTTTAGTTTCTGTTTCCATGATCTGTCCATTGGAGAGAGCAGGGTGTTATAATCCCCACTATTATTATGTGAGGTGCAATGTGTGCTTTGAGCTTTAGTAAAGTTTCTTTTATGTATGTAGGTGCCCTTGCATTTGGAGTGTAGAAGTTCAGAATTGAGAGTTCATCTTGGTAGATTTTTCCTTTGATGAGTATGAAGTGTCCTTCCTTATCTTTTTTGATTACTTTTGGTTGAAAGTCAATTTTATTTGATATTAGAATGGCTACTCCAGCTTGTTTCTTGGGACCATTTGCTTGGAAAATTGTTTTCCATCCTTTTACTCAGGTAATGTCTGTCTTTGTCACTGAGGTGCGTTTCTTGTGTGCAGCAAAATTCTGGGTCCTGTTTATGTATCCAGTCTGATAGTCTATGTCTTTTTATTGGAGAATTGAGTCCGTTGATGTTGAGAGATATTAAGGAAAAATGATTGTTGTTTCCTATTGTTTTTGTTATTAGAGGTGGAATTATGTTTGTGTAGCTATCTTTTTTGGGGGTTGTTGGAAGAAAAAAAAGCACTTCCGTGCTTTTTCTAGGTTGTAGTTTCTTTCCTTGTGTTGGCGTTTTCCATCAATTATCCTTTGAAGTGCTGGGTTTGTGGGAAGATATTGTGCAAATTTTTTTTTGTCATGGAATATCTTGGTTTCTCCATCTATAGTGATTGAGAGTTTTGCTGGGTATAGCAGTCTGGGTTGGCATTTGTGTTCCCTTAGGGTCTGTATGATATCAGACCAGGATCTTCTGGCTTTTATAGTCTCTGGTGAAAAGTCTGGTGTAATTCTTATAGGTCTGCCTTTATATGTTACTTGACCTTTTTCCCTTACTGCTTTTAGTATTTTTTCTTTGTTTTGTGTATTTGGTGTTTTGATTATTATGTGACGGGAGGTATTTCTTTTCTGGCCTAGTCTGTTTGGTGTTCTGTAGGCTTCTTGTATGTTTATGGGTATCTCGTTCTTTAGGTTGGGGAAATTTTCCTCTATAATTTTGTTGAAGATATTTACTGGCCTTTTAAATTGGGAATCTTCACTCTCATCTATACCTATTATTCTCAGGTTTGGTCTTCTCATTGTGTCTTGGATTTCCTGGATGTTCTGGGTTAGGAGCTTTTTGCATTTTGCATTTCTTTTGACAGATGTGTCAATGTTTTCCATGGTATCTTCTGCACATGAGGTTCTCTCTTCTATCTCTTGTATTCTGTTGGTGATGCTTGTGTCTATGACTCCTGATCTCTTTCCTACGTTTTCTATCTCCAGCCTCCCTTTGAGATTTCTTTATTGTTTCTATTTCCAATTTTAGATTTTGGACGGTTTTGTTCAATTCTTTACCTGTTTGGTTGTGTTTTCTTGCAATTCTTTAAGGGATTTTTGTGTTTCCTCTTTAAGGGCTTCTACCTGTTTACCTGTGTTCTCCTGTATTTCTTTAAGGGAGTTACTTATGTCCTTCTTAAAATCCTCAATCATCATTATGAGAAGTGATTTTAATTCTGAATCCTGTTTTTCCTGTGTGATGTGGTATCCAGGGCTTGCTATGTTGGGAGAACTGGATTCTGATGATGTCAGGTAACTTTGGTTTCTGTTGCTTGTGTTCTTGCGGTTGCCTTTTGCCATCTGGTTGACTCTAGTGTTACCTGTGCTCACTGTGTCTGACTGGAGTCTGTCTTTCCAGTTATCTTGCTTGTGTCAGAACTCCTCAGATTCCTGATGTCTCTGTGTTCCTGTGATCCTAAGCTCCCTCTGCTCTGGATGCAATAGGTCCTCTAGGATGTCTTAGGATCCGGTGTTTCCACAGGAGCAGACCAGCTAAGTGTCTGCCCTGGGTAAATTGACCAGACTCTGGGCGGAAGGGAGGCAGTATTCCGGAGGGGCGGGTTTTGGGTGTCTGCTAGTTCCTTAACCCCCACCTGGCTCCCAGTTGTAACTCTGGGGCGTGGGGTAGTGGGCATGGTGTCTTACCCTCTGCTCTGAATGCAGTAGGTCCTCTAGGATGTCTCAGGATCAGGTGTTTCCACAGGAGCAGACCAGCTAAGTGTCTGCCCTGGGTAAAAGGACCAGGCTCTTCCAAATGCTTTCTAAGGGTGGTGGTCATTGCTGGTAAACTACATCTCTAAGTTATTTCTTTCCAAGTGTGGTCACTGAGGAGAATTGGAAGGAGGGTGAGGATTTTAGTCGGTAACTGGGAGGGGGCAGAGAGTGGAATGTAAATTTGAATAAGCAAAGTAAATAATTAAGAAAGAATTAGAAAGTGTTTTTTAACTAAGTTTCAAATTGTTCCCTAAGATTTTCTACATTGGAGTCATTAGGAAAGACATCACAACCTAACTTCACTATTTATTTTTCCAAATGCTTTCTAAAGGTGGTGGTCATTGCTGATAATCTACATCTCTAAGTTAGTTCTTTCCAAGAGTGGTTACAGACATCATTAATCTGCTTTAACAGTAATGCTTGAGAAAGGTCAAACACTATTATCATGAGTGCCAGTGATACTGCCCAGTGATGGGCTGGAATCCTCCTTAGAGTTTTCATACAATTCTTACAATGAAAGGGATGTGAAGGCAACAAGTAGAGAAAAACCCCACAGCAGCATCATGCTGGCAGGACATGCAGTACTCAGAGCTCTGCCTCTTGAAGCACACACATTGTGGTTGTTTTCACTAGTAGGACACATCTTACAGGTTCTAAAGCCATTTGCCATTCCTCTTTCATGGTCTTTGACAAAGATCAACAATTACAAACTGGGACATCATGAAACTAAAAAGTTTCTGTAAGGCAAAGGACACCATCAATTGGATAAAACAGTAGCCGACAGAATAGGAAAAGACCTTCACCAACACCATATCCAATGGAGCACTGATATCCAAAATATATAAAGAACTCATGAAACTGTACATCAAAAAACAAATAACCCAATTAAAAAAATAGGATATAGATCTAAACAGAGAATTCATGACAGGGGAATCATTAATGGCCAAGAAACTCTTAAAGAAATGTTTAACATTCATAGTTATCAGAGAAATGCAATTCAAAATGACAGATATTCCACATTATAGTCTTCAGAATGGCTAAGATCAAAAATTGAAGTGACACCTCATGCTGGCAAGTATGTGGAGCAAGGGAAATACTCCTCTATTGCTGGTGGGAGTACAAACTTGTACAACCATTCTAGAAATCAATCTGGTAGTTCCTTAGAAAACTGGAAATAGTTCTAACTGAAGACTCAGATATATATATATATATATATATATATATATATATATATATATATATATATATAAAACTTTTGTGTGTATACTCACAAGATGTTCCAATATATAACAAGGATACATGCTCCACTATATGCACAGCAGCCTTATTCATAATAACCAGAAACTGGAAGCTACCCAGATATACCTCAACTGAAGATTGGATACAAAAAAATGTCATTCATTTATACAATGAAATACTATTAAGCTACTGAAAACAAAGACAACATGAATTTTGCAGGCAAATTAATTACTCATTTTCATCAACAGGAACAATTCACATAAGGGATAGAGCCTGGAAACCACACTATCATGACAGAGTTCATCATTTTGGGTGTTAACAGTTGATCGTACACTTTGTATCATCTTTGTGCTTTGTCTTAGAATATACATTGTCACTTTAGTAAAAATTATCAGCATAAATAATTTAGTAAGAAGCTGCCCCCAGTTCTAGAGCACCATACACTTGTTCCTTAGCCATCTAAATTTTGCGAACATTGTATTTTCTAGATTAACTATACCCATAATGCTGAATGGATTCAAAGTACATGAGACAGCCCTCTCTGTGCATGCCTATGAAGCCCAACACTGATTTGTGGTCATTTTTGTGACAGTTGAGTGCTTCCTGCTAGCTGCCATGACCTATGACCTCTATATGGCCTCTTCTCATTTATACTCTACCCTCATACATCTGTCTCCCACATATGCTTTCTCTTAGTTGAGCTTCCTATGTGGGTGGCTATGTGAGTGCTTGGACACTTGCCTATCAGACAGATCATTCCTGTGACTTCTCCCTATGTTGAACCTGTCTGGCTCAGATATCTCCATTATTGGACTCACACCCTTCATCTCTGCTGGATCCATCATTGTAGTGACAGTATTTGTCAAAGCTACCTCCTACACCTACATCCTCCTCGCCATCCTGAAGACACACTCCAATGAGGTCCACCATAATTCATTTCTACCTGTACCTCCCACCTCACTGTAGTCACTCTACTGAAAAATTAATTTCATAGTTCTAGCTAGTTCATATAAAAGGCACCTAATCTCCATATTTTATTTGTAAACTGTAACCTAGGTTGAGCATGTTTGGAGCTATTCTAACTTATTCACCTTGTTACTTCCTATTTCTCCTGGCCATGTGCTCACTTTACATTTCCACTAATGGAAGTCCACTCCACTTCTGTCTCCATTTTTCTTTTCTTCCTCTATGTGTAACAGCCCCTCCCTCACTGAATTCTCAAGTTGCACCTTAATCCCTCCACTACCCAATCACAGGCTTTATCTTTTTATTGACTAGTTAAGTTGGGGAGTGTGTTTACCATAGCTTCACTTTATGTGCTTGAGAATCATCTGGTTGTGAACAACCACATCTTGAGAGCCAGCATGTAGCATTAGAACACAAGCAACATCAGACCAACTCACTACACTCTACTGTAGAGCCATCATACTTATATGATGCCAAAGTCCAACTATTCAACTAATCAGAGTATATTGGTATCTCTATTCTGTACATTGGTAATCTCCACCCTGAACCCCCTCATTTATTGTTCAAGGGACAGAGACGTAAAGGAGGCCCTGAGAAAGAGAAATACTAAAATATATACATAGAATCTGTTCTTTAAAGAATCTTATAAAGGTTCACTTTATCCATGTGACTCCCAGTGTCTACCACATGATGTTTAAATTAACATCTTATTGTGCTATTCTAAATCTCATTGGTATATTTCTGTACTGCTTGGAGGCTATCTTAAAGTAATTAAAATGATTCTAACAGTTATTACTAGTACAGAATTCCTACAGATGTCAAGAAATTTTACTTTTTAATATTTATGTAGCCAATAATAATTTGCATGACTGTGTACCAGCTTCACTCTAAATGGATACTATATAAAAACCCAATAAAATGGGAAGTAATAGCATTATCTTTGTTTTACAAATAACTTGTCTGAGGAGGTAGCTAGATCATCATACTCATATTCATAAATTGTAAGATTAACATTAAACCCAGAGAACCTGCTTATACAATCTTTATTTTTTTTTAATTTTTATTTTAATTTTTTTTCAGCAAATCAAAAAACTTTAAAAAGCATTCAAACAGAATAAAATGAAAAGAAACAACCAAGCAAAATACCAAGGGTCAGATATACTTATACAAGAATTCTATAGAGCCTTCAAACAAGCAATACTTTTTGAGTTATGTTTTAAAAAAATTCAGAACCACAATAAGCTCCTTCACAAAGCAAATAGTATTGAAATAGTGAAATCAAGTGTAAACCCAACAAAAATATAGAAATTATAGTCCAGTATCCCTCATGAGTATACATACAAAAATTCTCAATGAAGTAGTTGCAAACTGAATACAAGAGATATACAAAAATAATATTCCATGAATAACTGAATAACTGTTTTTTTTTTTTTTAGAAGACCATACTCCATATACAGGCTGCATGTTTTGGGATAGCCCCCACTCCAGATGTTTGAGACCTACATGAAAACCAAGCTGCACATTTACAACATATGTGCAAGGAGGCCTAGGTTCAGCCCATGGAGGTAGATCTTTGTAGACTAGGTATGCTCCACGGTTGGTGATTCAGTCTCTGAGAGCTCCAAGGGTTCAGGTTCGTTTACTCTGTTGATCTTCCTGTGCAGTTCCTATCTCCTTAGGCCCCACAATCCTTCCACCTATTCTTCTATAAGAGTCCTCAAGCTCCATCCACTGTTTGGCTCTGGATGTCTGTATCTGTCTGAGTCAGCTACTGGTTAGAGCCTCTCAGAGGACAGCTTGCCCCTGTCTGTTCTCAGGCTGGAGGTTTAGATTCTGGGAGCTCTGGTTGAATCTTCTGATACTCATTCTAAAAATGGCAAAAGCACCCTCACTTTGGTCTTCCTCCTTCTTCTTGAGTTTCATGCGGTTTATGCGTTGCATCTTAGGTATTGTGTGTTTTGGGGCTAATATCTGCTTATCAGTGAGTGCATTACCATGTGTGTTCTTTTGTGATTGGGTCATCTCACTCAGGATGATATTTTCTAGCTCCATCCATTTGTCTAAGAATTTCATGAGCTCATTATTTTTAATAGCTGAGTAGTACTCCATTGTGTAAATGTACCACATTTTCTGTATCCATTCTTCTGTTGAAGGACATCTGGGTTCTTTCCAGCTTCTGGCTATTATAAATAAGGCCGCTGTAAACATAGTGGAGCATGTGGCCCTGTTGCATGTTGAAATATCTTCTGGGTATATACCCAGGAGGGGTATAGCTGGGTCCTCAGGTAACACCATGTTCAATTTTCTGAGGTATCGCCAGACTGCTTTCCATAGTGGTTGTACCAGCTTGCAATCCCACCAACAATGGAGGAGTGTTCCTCTTTCTCCACATCCTCGCCAACATCTGCTGTCACCTGTGTTTTGGATCTTAGCCAATCTGACTGGTGTGAGGTGGAATCTCAGTGTTGTTTTCATTTGCATTTCCCTGATGACTAGGGATGCTGAGCACTTCTTTAGATGTTTCTCAATCATTCGAGTTTCCTCAGTTGAGAGTTCTTTGTTCAACTCTCTACCCCATTTTTTAATAGGGTTATTTGATGGTCTGGAATCTAGTTTCTTCAGTTCTTTGTATACCTTGGATATTAGCCCTCTATCAGATGTAAGGTTGGTGAAGATCTTTTCCCAGTCTGTTGGTTCCCGCTTTGTCCTATTGACCATATCCTTTGCTTTACAGAAGCTTTGCAGTTTTATGAGATTCCATTTGTCAATTCTTGATCTTAGAGCATACGCCATTGGTGTTCTGTTCAGGAACTTTTCCCCTGTGCCCATATGATCAAGGCTTTTCCCTATTTTCTCTTCTATTAGTTTCAGTGTAGCTGGTTTTATGTGGAGGTCCTTGATCCACTTGGAATTGAGCTTTGTACAAGGAGATAAGTATGGATCAATTTGCATTCTTCTACAAGTTGACCTCCAGTTGGACCAGCACCATTTGTTGAAAATGCTGTCTTTTTTCCACTGGATAGTCTGAGCTCCTTTGTCGAAGATCAAGTGACCATAGGTATGGGGGTTCATTTCTGGGTCTTCTATTCTATTCCATTGATCCTCCTGACTGTCTCTGTTCCAATACCATGCCGTTTTTATCACTATTGCTTTTAGTACAGCTTGAAATCGGGGATGGAGATTCCCCCAGAAGTTCTTTTATTGTTGAGTGTAGTTTTCGCTATCCTGGGTTTTTTGTTATTCCAAATGAATTTTAAGATTGCTCTTTCTATCTCTGTAAAGAATTGAGTGGGAATTTTCATAGGGATTGCATTAAATCTGTAGATTGCTTTCGGCAAGATAGCCATTTTTACTATATTAATCCTTCCAATCCATGAGCATGGGAGATCTTTCCATCTTCTGAGATCTCCTTCGATTTCTTTCTTCAGGGTGTTGAAGTTCTTGTCATACAGGTCTTTCACTTGTTTGGTTAGATTCACACCAAGATATTTTATACTATTTGTGACTATTGTGAATGGTGTCGTTTCCATAATTTCTTTCTCAGCCAGTTTATCCTTTGTGTAGAGGAATGCTACTGATTTTTTTGAGTTAATTTTATACCCAGCCACTTTGCTAAAGTTGTTTATCAGGTTTAGGAGCTCTCTGGTGGAAGTTTTGGGGTCACTTAAGTATACTAACATGTCATCTGCAAATAGTGAAACTTTGACTTCTTCCTTTCCAATTTGTATCCCTTTGATCTCCTTTTGTTGCCTAATTGCTCTGGCTAGGACTTCCAGAACTATATTGAACAGGTAGGGGGAGAGTGGGCAGCCTTGTCTAGTCCCTGATTTTAATGGGATTGCTTCAAGTTTCTCTCCATTTAGTTTGATGTTGGCTACTGGCTTGCTGTATATTGCTTTTACTATGTTTAGGTATGGACCTTGAATTCCTGATCTTTCCAAGACTTTTATCATGAAGGGGTGTTGAATTTTGTCAAATGCTTTCTCAGCGTCAAGAGATATGATCATGTGGTTTTTTTTCTTTGAGTTTATTTATGTAGTTGATTACGTTGATGGATTTCCGTATATTGAACCAACCCTGCATTCCTGGGATAAAGCCTACTTGATCATGGTGGATAAGTGTTTTGATGTGTTCTTGGATTCGGTTCGAGAGAATTTTATTCAGTATTTTTGCATCGATATTCATAAGGGAGATTGGTCTGAACTTCTCTTTTCTTGTTGGGTCTTTGTGTGGTTTAGGTATAAGCGTAATTGTGGCTTCATAGAATGAATTAGGTAGTGTTCCTTCCGTTTCTATTTTGTGGAATAGTTTGAAGAGAATTGGTATTAGATCTTCCTTGAAGGTTTGATAGAATTCTGCACTAAAACCATCTGGACCTGGACTTTTTTGGTGGCAAGACTTTTAATGACTGCTTCTATTTCTTTCGCAGTTATGGGACTGTTAAGATGGTTTATCTGATCCTGATTTAACATTGGTAACTGATACTTGTCTAGAAAATTGTCCATTTCATCCAGATTTTCCAATTTTGTTGAGTATAGGCTTTTGTAGTAGGATCTGATGATTTGTTGAATTTCCTTGGTTTCTGTTGTTATGTCACCCTTTTCAGTTTGGATTTTATTGATTTGGATACTGTCTCTCTGCCCTCTAATTAGTCTGGCTAAGGGTTTATCTATTTTGTTGATTTTCTCAAAGAACCAGCTCCTGGTTTTATTGATTCTTTGTATAGTTTTCTTTGTTTCTATTTGGTTGATTTCAGCCCTGAGTTTAATTATTTCCTGCCGTCTACTCCTCTTGGGTGTTTTTGCTTCTTTTTGTTCTAGAGCTTTCAGGTGTGTTGTCAAGCTGCTAGTGTGTTCTCTCTCCAGTTTCTTTTTGTATGCACTTAGAGCTATGAGCATTCCTCTTAGCACTGCCTTCAGTGTGTCCCATAGGTTTTGGTATGATGTGTCTTCATTTTCATTAAATTCTAAAAAGTCTTTAATTTCTTTCTTTATTTCTTCCCTGACCCCATTATCAACGAGTAGAGTATTGTTCAATTTCCATGTGAGTGTGGGCTTTCCATTGTCTTTGTTGTTATTTAAGACCAGCTTTAGACCATGGTGATCTGATAGGATGCATGGGATTATTTTGATTTTTTTATATCTGTTGAGGCCTGTCTTGTGACCAATAATATGGTCTATTTTGGAGAAGGTACCATGAGGTGCAGAGAAAAAGGTATATTCTTTTTGTTTTTGGGTGAAATGTTCTATAGATATCTGTTAAGTCCATTTGGTTTAAAACTTCTGTTAGTTTCACTGTACTTCTGTCTAGTTTCTGTTTCCCTGATCTGTCCAGTGCTGAGAGTGGGGTATTGAAGTCTCCCACAATTATTGTGTGAGGTGCAATATGTGCTTTGTGCTTTAGTAAGGCTTCTTTTATGAAAGTGGGTGCTCTTGCATTTGGTGCATAGATGTTCAGAATTGAGAGTTCATGTTAGTTGACTTTTCCTTTGACAAATATGAAATGACCTTCCTTATCCTTTTTTATATCTTTAAGTTGAAAGTCAATTTTATTCGATATTAGAATGGCTACTCCAGCTTGTTTCCTAGGGCCATTTGCTTGAAAAATTGTTTTCCAGCCTTTTACTCTAAGGTAGTGTCTGTCCTTGTCACTGAGGTGGGTTTCCTGTATGCAGCAAAATGTCAGATCCTGTTTGCGTATCCAGTCTGTTAGTCTATGTCTTTTTATTGGGGAATTGAGTCCATTGACATTAAGAGATATTAAGGAGAGGAGACAGTTGCTTCCTGTTATTTTTGCTAAAAGGGGAGGCATTGTTTGTGTAACTATCTTCTTTTGGGTTTGTTGGAGGTGGATTACTTTCTTGCTCTTTCTAGGGTATGATTGCTCTCCTTGTAATGGGTCTTTCCTGTTATTATTCTTTGTAGTGCTGGGTTTGTGGAAAGATATTGTGTAAATTTGGCTTTGTCATGGAATATCTTTGTTTTCTCCTTCTATGGTAATTTAGAGTTTTGCTGGGTATAGTAGCCTGGGCTGGCATTTGTGTTCTCTTAGGGTCTGCATGACATCTGACCAGGATCTTCTGGCTTTCATAGTCTCTGGTGAGAAGTCTGGTGTAATTCTGATAGGTCTGCCTTTATATGTTACTTGGCCTTTTTCTCTTACTGCTTTTAAAATTCTTTCTTTGTTTTGTGCATTTTGTGTTTTGATTATTATGTGACGGGAGGTATTTCTTTTCTGGTCTAGTCTATTTGGTGTTCTGTAGGCTTCTTGAATGATTATGGGCCTCTCGTTCCTTAGGTAAGGGAAGTTTTCTTCTATGATTTTGTTGAAGATATTTACTGGCCCTTTAAGTTGTGAATCTTCACTCTCTTTTATACCTATTATCCTTAGGTTTGGTCTTCTCATTGTGTCCTGGATTTCCTGGATGTTTTGTGTTAAGAGTTTTTTGCATTTTTCTTTTCCTTGACAGTTGTGTCAATATTTTCTATGGTATCTTCTCCACCTGAGATTCTCTCTTCTATCTCTTGTATTCTGTTGGTAATGCTTGCATCTGTGACTCCTGATTTCTTTCTTAGGTTTTCTATCTCCAGAGTAGTCTCCCTTTGTGATTTCTTTATTGTTTCTATTTCCATTTTTATGTCCTGGATGGTTTTGTATAAATCCTTCACCTGTTTGGTTGTGTTCTCTTGTGTTTCTTTAAGGGCTTTTACCTGTTTACTGTGTTCTCCTCGGATTCTTTGAGAATGTTATTTATGTCCTTCTTAAAGTCCTCCACAATCTTTATTTCTACAGTCAATTTCCATAATAAATCTATTGACCTGTCATTAAAAACTTCTCTCAATTTACAGATGAGAAAATATCAGTGAAAACCTGAACTTATATATATTAAACATGTTGTCCAAAGTAGTGTGGATTCAAGTCACACGGTTCTGTCTTCCATGCTCTGTGCTTATATTCTCCACCATATTAAGTAAAGTGATTTGGGTTCTGAAAATCATATAGGAGACTTACTAGATGGTACACTGTATCACGGTACAAATATAACTATGCCATACAAACACTGTGAAATAGATTGATTTCAACTGTAAGTTTTTAGTCCTCTTTTTAAGGTAATTAGATCTTAAAATTATCATGAACCATTTGGCTGGAATTCCAGTCATGGTGAAATTAAACCCATTAAAAACAAACATGTGGACTTAGTATGTTGTAATTTTCTTATATGTAAAGTTAATAAAAGAGATAAACTCTGCAATAAGTGCCTTTTCAGAACTATAGGTTATTAGGCATGGATCTTTAAGTAGAACTTGCAGACAGTCAAAGATCACACTAAACATACACTGTAGACAGGACTATCTTTCACATGAGTCATCACCATTATGAGTCAGAAAATAGTGAGATAAATTTTCTAAATGTGACCTTACACCAAATTTATCAAAACTGACAACAGGACCAGAAACCAAGACCTAGATTCCTTCTCTGCTGAAATGGGGTTAAATATTAGGTTTGGAGATGCTTTAAAGTATCTCTTTATCTTAGTTAGGGGTTTACTGCTGTGAACAGATACCAAGGCAACTCTTATAAGGACAACATTTAATTGGTGCTGCCTTACAGGTTCAGAGGTTCAGTCCACTATCATCAAGGTGGAAATATGGTAGTGTCTCTGAAGTCATGGTGCTGAAGGAGCTGAGAGTTCTACATCTTCATCTGAAAGCTGCTAGGAGAAGACTGGTTTCCAGGAAGCTAGGATGAGGGTATTAAAGCCCAGGCCCACAGAAACACACCTACTCAAAAAAAGCCACAGCTCCAAATAGTGCCACTCCTTGGACCAAGCATATGTGAAACATCACATTATTCAAATGAATGTATTCGTATTTTACTATCAGGTAAAACCATGCCATACTTTTCAATGAAAGGTGCTAAGCCTATGGTCACTTGATCTTTGACAAAGGAGATAAAACCATCCAGTGGAACAAGGACAGCATTTTCAACAATAGTGCTGGTTCAACTGGAGGTCAGCATGTAGAAGAATGAAAATCAATCCATTCTTATCTCCTTGTACAAAGCTCAAGTCCAAGTGGATAAAGGACTTTCACATAAAACCAGATACACCGAAATTAATAGAAGAGAAGGTCTATTTTGGAGAAGGTACCATGAGTGCAGGAAAAAGGTATATTCTTTTGTTTTTGGGTGAAATGTTCTATAGATATCTGTTAAGTCCATTTGGTTTAAAACTTCTGTTAGTTTCACTGTACTTCTGTCTAGTTTCTGTTTCCCTGATCTGTCCAGTGCTGAGAGTGGGGTATTGAAGTCTCCCACAATTATTGTGTGAGGTGCAATATGTGCTTTGTGCTTTAGTAAGGCTTCTTTTATGAAAGTGGGTGCTCTTGCATTTGGTGCATAGATGTTCAGAATTGAGAGTTCATGTTAGTTGACTTTTCCTTTGACAAATATGAAATGACCTTCCTTATCCTTTTTTATATCTTTAAGTTGAAAGTCAATTTTATTCGATATTAGAATGGCTACTCCAGCTTGTTTCCTAGGGCCATTTGCTTGAAAAATTGTTTTCCAGCCTTTTACTCTAAGGTAGTGTCTGTCCTTGTCACTGAGGTGGGTTTCCTGTATGCAGCAAAATGTCAGATCCTGTTTGCGTATCCAGTCTGTTAGTCTATGTCTTTTTATTGGGGAATTGAGTCCATTGACATTAAGAGATATTAAGGAGAGGAGACAGTTGCTTCCTGTTATTTTTGCTAAAAGGGGAGGCATTGTTTGTGTAACTATCTTCTTTTGGGTTTGTTGGAGGTGGATTACTTTCTTGCTCTTTCTAGGGTATGATTGCTCTCCTTGTAATGGGTCTTTCCTGTTATTATTCTTTGTAGTGCTGGGTTTGTGGAAAGATATTGTGTAAATTTGGCTTTGTCATGGAATATCTTTGTTTCTCCTTCTATGGTAATTTAGAGTTTTGCTGGGTATAGTAGCCTGGGCTGGCATTTGTGTTCTCTTAGGGTCTGCATGACATCTGACCAGGATCTTCTGGCTTTCATAGTCTCTGGTGAGAAGTCTGGTGTAATTCTGATAGGTCTGCCTTTATATGTTACTTGGCCTTTTTCTCTTACTGCTTTTAAAATTCTTTCTTTGTTTTGTGCATTTTGTGTTTTGATTATTATGTGACGGGAGGTATTTCTTTTCTGGTCTAGTCTATTTGGTGTTCTGTAGGCTTCTTGAATGATTATGGGCCTCTCGTTCCTTAGGTAAGGGAAGTTTTCTTCTATGATTTTGTTGAAGATATTTACTGGCCCTTTAAGTTGTGAATCTTCACTCTCTTTTATACCTATTATCCTTAGGTTTGGTCTTCTCATTGTGTCCTGGATTTCCTGGATGTTTTGTGTTAAGAGTTTTTTGCATTTTTCGTTTTCCTTGACAGTTGTGTCAATATTTTCTATGGTATCTTCTCCACCTGAGATTTCTCTTCTATCTCTTGTATTCTGTTGGTAATGCTTGCATCTGTGACTCCTGATTCTTTCTTAGGTTTTCTATCTCCAGAGTAGTCTCCCTTTGTGATTTCTTTATTGTTTCTATTTCCATTTTTATGTCCTGGATGGTTTTGTATAAATCCTTCACCTGTTTGGTTGTGTTCTCTTGTGTTTCTTTAAGGGCTTTTACCTGTTTACTGTGTTCTCCTCGGATTCTTTGAGAATGTTATTTATGTCCTTCTTAAAGTCCTCCACAATCTTTATTTCTACAGTCAATTTCCATAATAAATCTATTGACCTGTCATTAAAAACTTCTCTCAATTTACAGATGAGAAAATATCAGTGAAAACCTGAACTTATATATATTAAACATGTTGTCCAAAGTAGTGTGGATTCAAGTCACACGGTTCTGTCTTCCATGCTCTGTGCTTATATTCTCCACCATATTAAGTAAAGTGATTTGGTTCTGAAAATCATATAGGAGACTTACTAGATGGTACACTGTATCACTGGTACAAATATAACTATGCCATACAAACACTGTGAAATAGATTGATTTCAACTGTAAGTTTTTTAGTCCTCTTTTTAAGGTAATTAGATCTTAAAATTATCATGAACCATTTGGCTGGAATTCCAGTCATGGTGAAATTAAACCCATTAAAAACAAACATGTGGACTTAGTATGTTGTAATTTTCTTATATGTAAAGTTAATAAAAGAGATAAACTCTGCAATAAGTGCCTTTTCAGAACTATAGGTTATTAGGCATGGATCTTTAAGTAGAACTTGCAGACAGTCAAAGATCACACTAAACATACACTGTAGACAGGACTATCTTTCACATGAGTCATCACCATTATGAGTCAGAAAATAGTGAGATAAATTTTCTAAATGTGACCTTACACCAAATTCTATCAAAACTGACAACAGGACCAGAAACCAAGACCTAGATTCCTTCTCTGCTGAAATGGGGTTAAATATTAGGTTTGGAGATGCTTTAAAGTATCTCTTTATCTTAGTTAGGGGTTTACTGCTGTGAACAGATACCAAGGCAACTCTTATAAGGACAACATTTAATTGGTGCTGCCTTACAGGTTCAGAGGTTCAGTCCACTATCATCAAGGTGGAAATATGGTAGTGTCTCTGAAGTCATGGTGCTGAAGGAGCTGAGAGTTCTACATCTTCATCTGAAAGCTGCTAGGAGAAGACTGGTTTCCAGGAAGCTAGGATGAGGGTATTAAAGCCCAGGCCCACAGAAACACACCTACTCAAAAAAAGCCACAGCTCCAAATAGTGCCACTCCTTGGACCAAGCATATGTGAAACATCACATTATTCAAATGAATGTATTCGTATTTTACTATCAGGTAAAACCATGCCATACTTTTCAATGAAAGGTGCTAAGCCTATGGTCACTTGATCTTTGACAAAGGAGATAAAACCATCCAGTGGAACAAGGACAGCATTTTCAACAAATAGTGCTGGTTCAACTGGAGGTCAGCATGTAGAAGAATGAAAATCAATCCATTCTTATCTCCTTGTACAAAGCTCAAGTCCAAGTGGATAAAGGACTTTCACATAAAACCAGATACACCGAAATTAATAGAAGAGAAGGTGGGGAAAAGCCTCAAACACCTAGGCACAGGGGAAAAGTTCCTGAACAGAACACCAATGGCCTATGTTCTAAGAATAAGAATTAATGAATGGGACATCATAAAATTGCAAAGCTTCTGTAAAGCAAAGGACACTGTCAATAGGACAAAATGGCAACCAACAGATTGGGAAAAGATCTTTACCAATCCTACATCCGATTGAGGACTAATATCCAATATATACAAAGAACTCAAGAAATTAGACTCCAGACAACCAAATAACCCTATTGAAAATGCGGTACAGAGCTAAACAAAGAATTCTCTACTGAGGAAACTCAAATGGCCAAGAAGCACCTAAAGAAATGTTCCACATCCTTAGTCATTGGGGAAATGCAAATCAAAACAACCTGAGAATCCCACCTCACACCAGTCAGAATGACTAAGATCAAAAACTCAGGTGATAGCAGATGCTGGCAAGGATGTGGAGAAAGAAGAACACTCCTCCATTGTTGGTGTGATTGTAAGCTGGTACAACCACTCTGGAAATCAGTCTGGCAGTTCCTCAGAAAATTGGATATAGCATTACCTGAGGACCCAGCTATACCACTCCTTGGCATATACCAAGAAGATGCTCCAACATATAACAAGGACATATGCTCCACTATGTTCATAGCAGCTTTATTTATAATAGCCAGAAGCTGGAAACAACCCAGATGTCCTTCAACAGAGGAATGGATACAGAAAATGTGATACATTTGCGCAATGCAGTATTACTCAGTTATTAAAACCAATGAATTCATGAAATTCTTAGGCAAATAGATGGAACTAGAAAATTTGATCCTGAGTGAGGTAACCTGACCACAAAAGAACACACATGGTATGCACTCACTGATAAGTGGATAATAGTCCAAAAACTCAGAGTACCCAAGATACAAGTCACAGACCACATGAATCTCAATAAGAAGGAAGATCAAAGTGTGGGTGCTTTGATTCTTCTTAAAAGGAGTAACAAAATACTCGTGGTAGCAAATATGGAGACAAATCATGGGACAGAAAGTGAAGGAGGGGCCTTCTGGAGACTGATTCACCTGGGTATCCATCCCATTTGCAGTCACCAAAGGCAGATGCTGATTTTGATGCCAGGAAGTACATGTTGACCGGTGCTTGATATTGCTGTCTCCTTAGAGATCTGACACAGCCTGATATATACAGAGGTGGATGCTTGCAGCTAACAATTAAACTGATCAAGGGGTTCCCAATGGCGGAGTTAGAGAGAAGGCTGAAGGAGCTGAAGGGGTTGGCAGCCCCATGAGTAGAGCAACAATACCAACCAACCAGAGCACCCAGGGTCTAAATCACCAGGCTGGGAGCACATAGGTAGGGACCCATGGCTCCAGATACATATGTAGGGGAGGATGGCCTTGTTGGGCATAGGTAGGAGAGGAAGTCCTTGATGGCTGGACTGTGATGGCTGGATACTTTAGTGTGGTGGAATATGAGGGTGGGGAGGAGGGAGTAGGTGAGTGGGTGGGGCACATCCTCATAAAAGCAGGAGAAGGGGATATGGGATAGGGTGTTTCTGGGTGGGGGGATTGGGAAAGGGGATAACATCTGAAAAGTAAATAAAACATCCAATAAAAATTAATCTAAAATAAAATATAAAAAAAGAGAATAAAAAATAAAAAAAGAAAGTGCTAAGCAAAGGTGAAAAGAAAGCAAGGTAAATTAAATACAGAAAAGTATGAGGTTTTGTATAGGCATGTTGTATTTTTAAATTTCTTATACTTTCTTTTTTTTTTTTTTTTTGGTTTTTCGAGACAGGGTTTCTCTGTATAGCCCTGGCTGTCCTGGAACTCACTCTGTAGACCAGGCTGGCCTCGAACTCAGAAATCCGCCTGCCTCTGCCTCCCAAGTGCTGGGATTAAAGGCGTGCGCCACCACCGCCCGGCAAATTTCTTATACTTTAATGCCTTAATTAAAGTAGATAGCATTTATATGGTATATCTATATCATACCTTTTTCTTTCCAAGCACAGGAAACATCATGAAAATATAGGTAGAAAGACTACAAGAGCTGGTGGATGACCAGAAATAAAAAATGTTTTCAGGACACAAGAGAATCATCACAAATATGATCTTATGTTAGCTATGTTGGCATGCACAAGCTCAAACCAGACAAAATCAGAGCATGGAGAGAGAATATAGGCCTGAAACCCACTGGTAGTTGTGGAGTTATTGGCAACTGATGCACTCTAGAAGGAAAGTCAGTTTTCTATAAGGGCATGGCCCCTGTCAGGTTAACATGCTTCAGTTGAAGCCTAAATATCGCCGGCCGGTGGTGGCGCACACCTTTAATCCCAGCACTTGGGAGGCAGAGGCAGGCGGATTTCTGAGTTCGAGGCCAGCCTGGTCTACCGAGCGAGTTCCAGGACAGCCCGGACTACACAGAGAAACCTTGTCTCGAAAAAACCAAAGGAAAAAAAAAAAAAGAAGCCTAAATATCTAAGTATGTACAGATAGCACTAGATTGGTTTGACACAAAAGAATGATTGGATGTGTAGGAGAGGGAGTTATAATGAGCAGAGTTGGAATAGAGGGTAAATACACACCACATCACACACACACACACACAAACACAACAGTATATTGTATATTATTCTCCAAAACACATTAAAATACAAAAGTGAAATGCAATAAATATATAAGCTATATATGCTGCTATATATACTGGGAGAAAAGGGAGATAAGGACAAAAGGACTAACAAGAAGGTGAATGACCAAATCTGAAATTATGTTCCCATTAGTCTGGAATAATTACCATTATTATATTAGGTTTTATAAAACAAGAGATTATTCTAAGAAAATATTTTCTTACCAAGCAGTCTCTTCAGAGCACCTTTAATCTCATTATTTCTAAGGCTATAGATAAGGGGGTTCAACATGGGTATCACCACCATGTAGAACACAGAGACCACTTTCTTCTGATCAGTGGAGTAGTTGGACTTGGGGATCACATAGATGAATGTGACAGTTCCATAGAAAAGAGTGACTGCAGTGAGGTGGGAGGTGCAAGTGGAGAAGGCCTTGTGTCGGCCCTTAGTGGAGTGCATCTTCAGGATTGTAATGAGGATGTAGGTATAGGAGATGGCTATGATAAACATTGTTAGCATAGTTACTGAGCCAGCAGAAAATGAGGTAACAACCACAGAGACACTGACATCAGAACAGGAGAGTTCCACCAAAGGAGCGAAATCACAGAAAAAGTGATTGATTCTATTTGGTCCACAGAAGATAAAAGAAAGGAAGGAAAGGACGAAGGAAGAAGCATTAAGAAACCCACCCATATAAGATCCTAAAACCAACTGAATACAGACTTGTGTGGACATTTTGGTGGAATAAAGCAGTGGGTTACAGATTGCCACAAAGCGATCATAAGCCATGGCAGCCAGAAGGAAGCATTCAACTGTTCCAAAGAAAGCAGCCGAGCAAAACTGAATAGAACATCCAAGGTAGGAGATGGTATTTTGCTTTACCAGGAAGTTGGTAAGCATATTGGGTGTGACAGAAGATGAGTAGGCTATGTCTACAGAAGCCAAGTGGCTGAGAAAAAAGTACATGGGGTGATGGAGCTGGGGAGAGACTCTGATGAGAAGGATGGTGCTGAGGTTCCCAGACACAGTCACCAGGTAGATGCACAGGATGATGTTGAAGAGAACGACTCTAAGCACTGGGTCATCTGTTAACCCCAATAAAATGAACTCTGTCACTGCAGTGTGGTTCCCATCCTCCAGCAAAGCCATGGGACAGTGTAGTTTCTGCCAGGTCAAGGCTGTGATGAAGAAAGTACAGGAAGGGATTTATAAATAGGTCTCTTCCTTTTATTTAATACTGACAACAGAAACATTACTAACTAATATATTATTTAAAATTGCATCAATAATGAATGTTTTACTGCGATTGTCATTGTACATTTATGTGCAACAATTTCTTCAAAATTATTTAAGCAGAAATGCTAGAAATGTGCTACAAATAAAAATTATTTATTTACAGCCATACATACTTAATTGTCTTTAAGGATAAAGATTAAAATCATGAGGCTTGGCCTGGTGAGATGATTTGGCAGGAAAGGGTTCTTGCTCCATAACCTGACAGCTTACAGCTACAGTTTGATTCACGGAACTCACAAGATGGAAAGAAAGAACCAACTCCTGAAAGATTTTCTTTGTCTTCTCATATATGCTGTGTTACCAATACCACCCCCTCACACAAATAAATAGAGAAATAAATAAATATAAAATATTGTGAATCTTAAAAATATAATAATGTATTTATTACAGGTAAAACAAAAGAACAAAATGTAAAAGCACAGAATTATGTTATAAAGACTTAAGTACATTTTATCTTTTATTAAATGTTTACTACATTACCTGCACAATTAAAAATGAACTTGTATGTTTTCCTATTTTAATCTCCATGAAATAGTATTGTCCTTTTTATTGTTTCCATTTTATAGCAGAAACAGATTTTAAGTAACACACACATATACATACATTATATATATTATAAAGTAATTAATTTATGGGGTTTCAGAGATGGCTGAGTTATTTAGACCATTTGCTGCATTTACAACGGACCTGGGTTTGATCTCCAATACCCATATGCTATCTCCCAGCAGTTTGTACTTCCAGTTCTGGAGACCTAATGCTTTCTTCTGGGTTTTGCAGGCACAAAACCTGCATGTGGTGCACTATGTGTATGTAGGTAACATTCATACACACAAAATTAAAGTAACAAATTCTTAAAAGTAGAAATAGATATGAACACCAGGTGGGTTAAACTCAGAGTATTCCTTTTAGTAACTACACAATAAATAAAGGGTGGACATGTTGTTGAGGGCACGTACAAAGTTGGGCCAACATCATGGAGACATTTCAGCTTTTTGATGGTTATGACACAGACATGCTTTGTTGTTAACACTGAACACAAAGTCTAATGTTTCTCTATCTACAGACATGCCTTGATCAACTTTTATAAAGATGATAATTTTTTTTGTTAGAACCCAGAAGAAACAAAAAAAAGATCACTCTAAAATTCCATATGCAACCTCATATTTTCAGCTCATTAAATATTTAAGTACTTCTAAATAGATCATCACTCCTCAAAATTATTCAGGTTGGTGAACATTAGAAGACATTAAGCTAATCATTAAAACAAACTACATTTTGTTCCATTCATGTGCACCAATTTTAGTGTTTGATGTAATATATTCTGTTAGGTACTTTGGTGAATATAGGGAGGTATGAAATGCAAAGTGGAATAATTATTTTGGGCACATACAATTTTTATTGACAAGAGTTTAAGATATCATTATTACTTAGAAATTAGCATGTAGAATAAAGTATGTATGATTTCTGCTAATAATTAGCATTTCACAATCATCAAGAAAACATGAACATTCAGCACATTATTATTATTATTTATTAAGACACACTGAAGCATTTCCCAGTGTCATGTTTTCTTTTTATTTATGTGAGTAAAAATTATAGATTTTTTTTTAGTTCTTTAGTATTTATTTAATATTTGGAAATTGAATACACACAGAGTACTCATGTTGAATATTCAGTGTGGTGGTCGTTCTGAGGAAAGTCAGATGTGGGCATGAGCACATGTGTAGAACATAGTCTTCACTTAAAAGCACAGCTAACAAGACATACAATGGCCGTTTTGACTTGGATTTTGGCAGACATTATCAAAAAATGAGCAGTGAGTCTACTCATTTAAGGAAATGCAACCCAAAGAGGAAGGAGGAGGAAGAAAAGAGGGGAGGAAGGGAGGAAAGGAGGAAGGAGGAGAGAGAGAAAAGAAAGAAAGAAAGAAAGAGAAGAAAGAAAAAGAAAGCAAAGCAATTGATTCTGTTCTTTGTTAGCAAACTTCAATCTTTCAGGAACTTGATGGGTTCCCAATAGATTTAAAAAACATTTCTGGTAGGATTGGAAGAAACTATTGGGAAATGTTGTTTTAAAACTATTGTATAGGTCAGTGTTTTGGATGTCGGTGTAAGTCAGTGAGCCGGTACTTTTCAATGGATGAACTGATAATGCTTCAGCTATATGTGCTCAAAAGACCCGGTAAGGGCTAGAGGCCTTTAAGTCAGAGGGTACAAAAAGCATTCCGAAATTCAGGCTTCAAATTCCATCCTGTCCTTGACCTTTGAGAAATTGCAACTTGTCAGTTTTTTTTTTTTTTTTTTTTTTTATAATATAGATCAAAGAAAAAGAGTTGCAATTATCTGGAAAGGCTACAAAACATTCTGCCTCTTTCTGATTATGTAGTTGTATAAAAATGGATACTTCTTATTATTGTTACCAAACCAGCCTGTCAACAGTTTGACTTTAGTGGCATCCAGGAGAACATAGCTGTCTTTTAGGGAAAAATCATTTAAGAAATTTACAAAAGTAAGAAATAATGCGTTCCATTAACTATTATATCGTTATGTGGTAGAATTTTAAATATTACTTTTATTTTTTTATAGTCATTGCTATCCCCTTCCTGGTCTGACCTCTGACAGTTACTCATCCCATTCCTTCTCTCTCCTGTCTCCAAGAGGATATCCCCACCTAACGCAACCCCCATCATAGTGTTTTCTATCAAGAGTATGATGGAATAAATTCACATGATTTTCAACAGAATACACTCACCTATAAATATTCAAACCAAGCAGTTAAGTGGTTTATCAAGGTTCACCCATCATTGCACAGACTGATTCTTATCCCTTACTTTTGATATTTACACCTTCATTTGTCCACATTGGTGCCTGTGATGCTTGAACATTCAGTCCATAAACAAAGCATGAAAATGCACATGATATTCCCTGAGAGTAAGCCACCAAAGCACTTCAAAGCTAGTGAACTTGTGAGCCTTTTGGTGAATACTATATGTGTATACCTTTGAAGGTCATGTTGGTTTCTGAGCTTACCAATGGATAGATAAATTTAAAAACCTATGAAAACTTAGTTTTATGCTTGATAACTCTGGATAATTTACTGATGGAATACAAGATCAAAGTTTGGTTTGTAGTTTCCCCTTATGTTTAATAACTCTATGATTCCACCTGACTTGTTCCTCCACTATGGTTTGCAAATACAATACACTATAAACAGTAAAGTATCTCCATTACTAACAAACTCAAAATCTTACCTCTTGAAATAAGAATTCATTTCACAGTAAGAAGTTCAAAGTTACTATGCTTTTGTAGCTATAATGCTGTCTCCACTGTCATTGTTTGTCACTGAGGAAAAGTCTCTGTAGATGCTCTGGATTCCAGTGTTAATTCAAATCATGAGGGATCATTACCTCATTCCCAGTGTATAATGAGCAGTTCATTTCACACAAGCACAATTAAATTTCAAGGAGTCTGTCAATATCAAACAATCTCTTGTTTTCCTTTCTATGTGAGTATTAGTGCACTTTTACTTGGTAATTATGGGAGGTACATGATGAAAAATTATCTTAGGTAAATATTGGTTTCACATTAGTGAATGTTAGAAAACATTAAACTAATCATGGAAAATGAACTATTTTTGTTCCATTCATGTTAACCATTTTTTTTCATTATTTTTAGTGGTTCATGTTAATATACTATATTACATACTTTGATGAATATAGGAAGGTATGAGATGCAAAGTTAAATAATTATTTTTGCCACATACAATTTTTATAGGCAAGAGTATAAAATGTCAGCTGGGTCTCAGCTTGCATGCTATAATGGTGACTAGAAGCCACAATAATCCGCCCTCTGAAGATTCAGCTCAACTCTCTCCTAAAGCTTATTTTGATTAAGGTCTACACTGAGGCTTTACTAACACCCTGATAAAAGTAGTTCAACACTGAGCATCAGTTATCTTTCATTCAGTGTCTCCTGTCCCTGCTGACGGATGAGAAGAAGACATATGATCATCATTGCAAGCTACTTTGTCTACTAGCCTGGAGTATGGAGCAGTGGGATGACAGAAAAGACCCTGTATCATAAATGGTAGAAGATTAGAACTGACAATGCAGTTGTCTTCTGACCTTCATATGCATACTGTGGCACTCATGTACCTGGACTCACATGAACACGTGCACACTTTGGGCAGTTATACATCATGTACCATTATACGTACATAGCAGTCAAGACTCTCTTTTCTCAGCTTGATATAAATTATAAGATGGTATCATGTAATTCAAGTTAACTTGAATTTGCTAGGCAACTAAGAAAGACTTTGAACTTCTGATTTTCCTGTCTTAATCTCCCAAATATTTAATTTATTGATATGCAACACTCAAATTGTGTGATACTTGAGATCTAGCATAGGACTGTATGCATGACAGGCAAGGATTCTGCCAATTGGCTACACACACACACACACACACACACACACACACACACACACACACCACATTTTTGTTTTACAGATGAAAGTGAGCAGAGGTTGAGCTTAAGCTAATTTTCTAAATGTAAATTTATGGGTCATGTCATAATTTACAATTATATCTCAGGTCATATTGTATACAAAATGTATAGTTTTGTATGTATTTTAGGAATTTACGTTTTATTAGATAAACCATTAGAGATTAAATTAACACTTTAAATACCTTGACACTCCACTCAGTAGCCCCAGATACCATGCCATCCCAACACCAAGACCATCATCATGTTATCATCATGTTATAAAAATCAAGGTTGGACATGTTGATTCTTATTAAGCACAGTCCCTTTGATTTAAGATAATATAACCTAAAGAAGCACATACACAAATAAGTAAATATAACCTGCTGAGTTAATGTTAGTTCTGTATAAATTATTTTAATTCTGACCATTTTATATTGGGGCTAATCTTTAGGAGAGACTAATTTACTAACAACTCAATCAACAGGAACAAACCATTCGTGATATTAGAAACCCAACCAGAGACCCAGGGCTTGTGAGGTTGTCTGCCTTAGAAGAGAATATACTACTGCCACATTACTAGATCAGCATAACTCCTCATTATATTCTAAAGCTCATTCTAACAGAGAAGTGAAGCTCTCATTCTCCATCAAAAGGATCTTATCTTTGCAGCAGATGGAGACTACTACAGAAAACCACAACTGGTGTTATACAGAGATCTAATGATCTTGTGGACCCCAGCCCAATGGTTAAATTTATAACACAAGTCCTTCATCCAAGGCTCACGAAATAACTTGAAAGGGAATAGGAAGAATGAGAGTAAGAGTACTAATAAACCAGCTGTGAGACTGTGTCTCTTAGAACTGACAGGAAACTATACTCATAATACCAATTCAGAAATATGACACTCTAGGTAATATATGAACACTGATAACACCAATTCCTCATACCAAAATAGAGGGGTGAATCTCATGAGGTTCCACCCCTAGACAAAATTTTTAATTTACTTTTGATATTTTTCATATACAAGTACACTATTTACATTATTTCCAAATAAATCGAAGTAGAAAGATTCCTGGAAATATGATTCTTCATGCCTTCCTCTTTGTCCACTTCACCTTCTTGGAAATTAGCCAAATGGTGAATACCCAAAGTTCCCTTACATCTTCCTAGCTACCATTTTGACCATTCCATTTAATACATCTCCATTGCTTTATGTCTATCTGGTGACTAGCAGAACAGATCTTTATCAAGCATCTTAAAGCCACATCTTAGCTGGGACCCAAGAAAGCTTACTGTGTCCTCCATCCTCACTTTCATTCTGCTCTTTGTAGAATAATCTTAAACCTGTTGTTGTATGCTTATCTGAGCTCCTCCTCCCAGACCATCTTCATCTCCTTGGTATTTGACCACTTGGCACAGGCCAGGTTTCCCTTATTCATTTTATACCACTCCTTTCAGCCATTGCTTCTAGTCCATCTCCATCCTTTTGGGATTACATTGTGGTCCACAGAACATCTCTCTACCTAAGACAACACAGCCACTACAGTTACACACTGTACTACCCTGTGCTGGGAGACTTAAGTTTCAGCAGGACTAAGCACATTCTCTCCCACTGAGGCCCAACCAGGCAGTACAGTTATGGGAAGAGGATCCAATGGCATGCAACAGAGTCAGAGACAGACCCAACTCCAATTGTTAGGGGACTCACATCAAGACCAAGCTGCATATCTGCTCCACATATGAGGGAGGTCTAGATCATCCTCATATGCTTCCCAGAGTATCCCAAATCCCTAGTTTCCAGTTAGTCCCAGAGATGACCCCAGTGATTTCCATTCTTACTCCCAGTCCTCTCTGCCTCCCCTCTCCCCACATCTGTTCCCCACTACATTCCCTTTTCCCCTCCTTCTTCTATCCAGTTCTTTCTATCCATCCACTTCTGTTGGTTATACTGTTAAATGAATATAACAAAATCCAAGTATGAAGACACATAAGTGTATGCACTAACCAAAAATAACTATTTGCAATTTATTTAATTAGGAAAATGAAAAGCAGTTTTCTTTAAGAGAGTGACACTAGGTTTATTAACCACACTTCAGGGCATGTTCCATGACCAAAATTATTTGGCCAAAACAAAACAGACTCTCTAAGTTTTTTTTTATTATTATTATTTTTTATTGGAAATTTTTTTACATTTCAGATGTTCTCTCCTTACCCCATTTCCCCCCTCCCTCCCAGGAACTCACTATCCCTTCCCCCCTCCTCCTGCCTCCACGTTGGTGTACCCCCACCCACCCTCTCCCGTACCTTTTGGTTTTGATTGTTGTTGATGATGAATTTTGGTTTAGAGGGAGGGAGGGAGGGAAGGAGGAAGGAATATTAGAAGGGAGAGAGAAAATGAAATTCAGTAGTTAGGGAGGTGAGGAAGATCTAGAAAGATTTGGGAAAAGAACGTGATCAAAATATCTTGGATGAATTTTTTATTAATAGTAAAAAACTGAAAAACAGCAAAATATTATTAAAATATAATAGAAGACAAAAAGAAAAAGTGAAGAAAAATAGAAGACAAAAGATAAAAGCATAAACAAAGATGAGGAAACATGAAGGAAGTAAATGGAATAAGGAAAGAAATGAAAAACAATATTTTGTTTCTGATCTTTGCAACTTTTTGTCTGCAGGATATAGGTGATTTTGTGTATTCTTCTTTCCCTTGATTAATGCTGGTGTTTTCTCTATATTTTCTGTTGTTTGGTGTCTAGCACAGCTATGTTCATGTAAATAGCATTTTTCCATTGTGTACTAGAGGCCTCTTTTAGTCAAATTTAACTTTGTAATTTGTTGTCTAGACAGGTACTTTTATCCTCTGGAGAGTCTGCAGATTTTACCCACTCAGCTGCATAACATTTTAGCTTGAGAATGCTTTTCAAGTGTGAGAAGGAAGGAAAGGACCGAGATCTGTACAGGTAAAAGACCTATTTTTATATTTTAAAAATGTAAGTATTAATCAATTTCAGATAAGAACATACATATGTGTTCTTGGGATCTATATGGCAGAGGTTAATCCAACTGCTGATTAAGGTTCAATTGATAAGATTTAAGTCAGACCATAAAGGGTGGTTGTGCTTTTTTTTTTTTTTTTTTTTTTGGTCAGAGGTGAGATTCTTTCAACCTGCCCCTTTCAGTTGTTCACTGTCTTGTCCATCTTCTTTCCACAACTGTATTCCAAGGCTCTCTTTCTCACTCCAAACTATGGAAGGTTAAATTTAACATCTCTGACTTGTGGTTGTAGCATGTTCTCAAGGCCCCAAGAGCACATAGGTTTTAAGCAATTGGTTGTTTATCAAGATGCTTCCTAGCTTCTATTTCCTCAGTCATAAAGAATGAAAAATGGGATCTCTCTCTAATGGCAATCCATCTGCCAGAGAAATCAATAACTGTATTTGAAGTCCTTGAGGGTCCATAGGCTTATCTTGAAGATGGAACTATCAGTTCTCTTCACCAGTGTTGCCTGATTCATCTGTTAACAGAGTTCCTGCTTTTTTCCTGCTGGTTATCTAGCTGCTGGAGTTATACTCTGAATAGTTAATAAACAGCTTTTAGGTATAACACCTGCTTTTAAAATTATTTAATTTATTTTTTGTAATCCTCATATTATTTTATAATGTTCCCTTTCTTTTCTTCCCCCAAATCTCCTCAAATAATGTTGCTTGCTCCTTTTCAAATTCATTGTTTTTTCTTTAGTTTTCATATCTATATCTATACCTATCTTGCTATATATCTATATATAATCTATATAGCTATATCCTGTATGATGTAGACAGAATTCTGCCTATTCTGTATAATGTTGCTTGTAAGTATGTTTCAGAAATGACCATTTCATATTAGACAACCAATTGGATTGCTCATTCCTGAGGAAGGTTATTTCTTTCACTCTAAGCATTTCTTAGTTGACTATGTTTCTTCAGGTGGGGTTGAGGCCCTTCTATACTTAGAAAAGGGAGGAGATGTCAGGGGCAGCCCTTCATATACACTGAAGGCCTAAAATCAGCCATAGGCCTAAAATCAGCAATAGGCCTGACATACATGCATGCTAACACAAAGTCTTGGGTCTCTGTGGAAAAACACTGAAACAGAAGGCTATAAACTATTGTAAACAGGCAGCTTCAGTGGAAATTTACCAGACTGAGTAGTCATAGGTCTTATAAATAGGCAGCTTCGGTGGAGAGCACCAACTTAGATAAGGACAAGTGAATCATAGGCAGAGCCATAGTGACCTGTCCCCTGAACCTACACTCAGCTGATACCCTGTTCTGAAAGGTATCTGTACTCCCCCTGAACACCTATGCTCTGGTGCCATTCCCTTCCCCACATCCTGCCTTTTTGTGTTTATAACCTCTGTGTAAATAAGTAACTTAGGATGTGATTTAAATAACTAAATAAAAAAAAAAAAAAGAAAGGTGTCCAGTCCTGCAGATCCAAAGCCACGGGATCTCCATGAGACAGGGCAACAACAAGATAGCTATAAAGTGTTCCAGTGAGGATCCAGTATTGATAGTGCAGCAGAAGCCAGAAGCTTCAAACCAGTTGAATGACTCATTGCAATGAACACTTGCAAGTAAAAATGTGTGGCCTGTTTGACACAATGTGACATAGTACAGCTCCCCGAATGTGTTTGTGTGTGTGGGGGTGGTGGGGGAGCAGGGATCATGCAAGGATGGAAGGTAATATGAAAGGGTGGGGACATAAGTGAGATTGGGGTGCATGATGTGAAAATCACAATAAATAAAATGTTAAAAAGTTGAAAAGTCATCTCGGTGGATTTTTCATAAGAGGAGGATTTAGTGTCCTTCTATATATCTTCTCATTACTTTTAGTTTGAAATCTATTTTGTTAGCTATTAAAGTAGCTATACCACCTTACTTCTTAGGTCAGTTTGCTTCAAATATCGTACTAGTCCTTCATGCTGAGGTAATGTCTCTCCTAGTTGTTGAGGTGTATTTTTTGATCTGACATAATTGATCCTGTTTCCCTATCTATTCTGTCTTTTTTTTTTTTTTTTGTCAAGTGAGACCTTTAAGAGCTACCAATGATTAATTATTGTTAATTTCTGTTATTTTGTTGTTCTTGTTGCTGCTTCTGGTGGTGGTGGTTGTGGGAAAAAATGGCGGGCAGCGCAGTGGCAGGCCCCGGGCCCAGGTGGCAGCGGCCACGGACCTGCGAGGTGGAGGCTGCCTGGAGGCTTCCAGGCAGCCTGTCTCACATACCAGAGGAAGGTCCCAGGTTCCAGTGGCTGGAGGCTTCGGTGGCAGCAGGCCCGGCAGGCCCCAATGATACGAGGAAGTCCTTGGTTCCAAAAGGCTTTATTGTCATGGTGGATGGTGGATGGATCTGGATGTACCCCTCCAAACTCAGGGCAGACCTGAGTTAAGTAGGGAGGGAGAAAGGGGGAGGTTCTGGGGAGGAATGGTTAATTGGCTCCATCCTCTGACCTTCATTAGTATGTAAATCTCTAGGGCCTGAGGCCTGTAGTTACACTCTCTACCTGTGCACTTTGGGAGGGGCTGTAATGGCCTTCGTGACTGAACAATGTAGGTCCATGGAGATTAGACTGTTTTTCAGGACCCTGAGTTCTGGGGGCGTGGCCGAACTCCTGCCGTTTCTCCCTTGGAGTCTCGGGGTTCTAGGCCCATGCCCAGCCAAGAACCAGGATACCCTTACGCAGTCCCACAGGTGGTGATGTATGTGTGCTTCTCTTGTTTTGATTTTTCTAGTATAATATTCATTTCTTGTGTTTTCATGGGTGCAGTTAACCTTTTTAGGTTGGCCTTTTCCTTCTATCACCTCTGTATGGCTGGATTTGTAGACAGATATTGCTTCGTTGTGGAGTATCCTGCTTTTTCCATCTATAGTGATTGAAAATTTTGCTGGATATAGTAGTCTTGTTTGGTATTTGTGGTATCTTAGAATCTTCAGAACATCTACTTAGACAATCATGCTTTTAGAGTCTCTATTGACAAATCATGTACAATTTTATTTGTTCTGCCTTTACATGTTACTTGTTCTTTTCATCCTTACAGGTTTTAATACTCCTTTTTGTTCTGTAAAACCTTGTGTTTTGATTATTGTGTGCAGAGTGGAACTTCTTTTCTGAATCAGTATATTAGGTGTTTTGTATGCTTTTTATGCCTTTCTAGTCCTCTCTTTATTAGGTTAGGAAATTTTTTCTTCTACAATTTTGATAAAAATAACTTCTGGGCATTTAAACTGGGTTTCTTCTCTTGCTTCCTTTCCTATTATTTTTAGATTTAACATTTTCATACTGTTCCAGATTTCCTTGATATTTTGTTTCAGGAATTTTTTATGTTTAACTTTTCTTTGACTGATGCATCTACTTTTTTTTCTATGATAACTTGAATATCTGAGATTCTCTCTTCTGTCTCTTGTATTCTGTTGGTGACCTTTGCCTCTATAGTTCCTTTTCAAGTTCCTAATTTTTCATTTCCAGAATTACTTCAGCTTGGATTATTTTTTATTGATTGAATATCCAGTCTTTTTGTCTTGAATCCACTTCTCTGTCAGGAATAGAATGTGGATTAGCAGAAAGTATCTATTGAAGTTCCCTGCTGGGATAAAAGAAAGCAACAGAAGGGAATTTAGGAGGTGAAGGTCTATGAGATCCAGAGAAGATGAGGGCTGGAGTTGATTAAGGAAGGTAGCAAGTTCTATTGCAGAGCTAAGGATGAGACCTTAAATTTGAAGAAGAGCAGGGAGTAGCGAAGGTCTTCAGTTTAGCTAACATGTCTCCTTGGCCTGCTCACCTGTTATGTCCCTAGACAATACCTGCTTGTGTTTGACACTGGGATAATAGAATGAGTTGGGGACTTGTGGATTTGGTCAGGAAGGAAAGGGAAACTTCAGCAGGTATTGTACAATAAATTTGGGGAAGATATCTATCGGGGAACTGGATTTGAAGGAACAAGAGGAGAGGTAAGGACACCTGGTCTTGGACTACTTGTTTCTCCGGCAGAAGAGATGAAGTGTTACTTTTTTGGATAAAATGTATTTATACAAAGACAAAAGATATGCAGATGCAAAAAGGGTAAATTAAAGCAGAAATTATTTTAAATCTCAAAATTGGTCAGGTTCAGGAAAAATATTTCTAAGATTATGATAATATTGATATTATGTGTAATATGTTAAGAAATTCCAGTTCTTTTTAGAAATATCAAAAATTAATCATTTAAAAATACAGCAGAACTACACAGTATTTCTTAAGATTGAAACAATCAGGATACCTGAATCCCTACTTCTTCATCTCCACAGGAGTGAGATAATACCAACTAATATCAGTAAGATGTCATGTAGAGCCTGCTTTAGGTGTTCCTTCAACAGATTGCTGAAAAGGAAAGGTTAAAAGATAAGGGAGTTTGAGTGAGCTCTTGAGTTGGCTGAATAAGATACCATGGAGTAATCCTGTTGATAAACAGCATTGCAACCACCCACACGTCTGCTTTCATCTCTTAGATTTATATAAAGCAGGAAGTCATTTCTTTCAGGTTATGATCCAGTTAGGTTGGGTAGTGACCCATAGCTTTAATCCCATCACTTGGAGGCAGAGGCAGATAGATCTCTGTAAATTTGAGGCCAGTCTGGCTTATAGAATGAGTTTCAGGATGGCCAGAGCTACAAAGAGAAACCATGTTTGCAAGACAAAACAGAAACAAAAACAAGAACAAAAACTCAGATGGTAATAGTATTCTCATTCAAAGTATTCCAGATGATTCTGTATTTTCAAGTCTACAAAGTGCATTCAAAGAACACAGAACTTATGTGAGAGATGTTTGCTCAAAGCTGCAGAGATTGTTGGTCAATGAAGGGATAGAGAAAATTGCTAAGTATTCCTATTTTAGTTAACCTAGTATTTTTATGATAATGTTCTTGATAGTAAGATTAAGAAGGCTTGTATATAATATTGTCTATACAACTGTAGATTTCCATAGTATACTGTATGTTTGCTACATAGTGGTCACAGTCCATGTCAAATAGCAAGAAGCACTTAGCTGACCCAAATATCACTACAGAACAGAGTTGGGCCACATAGTCAGTCACAGGGATGAATGTTTCCTTCCTGGAATAGACCCTCAGCATGATCAGTGTAACTGAGCTCTAATAACCTAATGTCTAGAAAGACCAAGTGGCTGAGGAAATGGTACATGAGGGTGTGAAGCTGGAGGCTGCTTCTGATTAGCATGGTTATGCTCACATTGACAATTAAGGTGAAAGAGTAGATTATTAGAAACAGCAAATGGCATGGACTGCAACATCCTCTATTAACCCTTTCTCAATGAACTCTATTATATATTCTATCTATGCCAAGAATACTTGCTAAACATCTTAACAGTGTTGAAAATGCCAGAAGCAAACAAGGGCATAATTCAGTGGAAAGACTTTTATCTCAAAGTTGGAATCTGTCTGTAAACAACGTGCTTTTTATGCATCTTTAAATTGTACCATCTTCATTGTTGAATGTAATTTAAAAATTTTAGTTATTGGGAAATTTACATATAATAGTAGGAGCCAATTTATTACAGAGATCCTATGTGTACTTTTGTTAGATTTCTCCACCTCTTAGTACAGTGTTACAACCAGTATAAGGACAGAAAATAGAGGTACAATCAAGCCACAGGCTATATCTATCAACATTAAGATTGCTCATGCTGTGTATAGCAGAGAATGGTCTTGTTGGGCATCAATGAAAAGAGAGGACCTTGGTCCTATGAAGGCTCAATGCCCCAGTGTAGGGGAATCTGAGAGCAGGGAGGCGGGAGTGGGTGGGTGGTTGGGGGAACACCCTCATAGAAGCAGAAGGAATGAGGATGGGATAGGGGTTTCAGGAGGGGAAACTAGAAAAGGGGATAGATAACATTTGAAATGTAAATAAAGAATATATCCAATAAAAAAGAAAACGGAAAAAAAAGATTTCTCATGCTGCAGGTTAAAACCACAGAAATCTTTCTTATCAATTGCCTCCTTCATCTCTAACAACAGAGAATATTCGCCCCATCTTTTAGTTCTGTCATTTCAGAGGCTTTGTAGCATCTATCTATCTATCTATCTATCTATCTATCTATCTATCTATCTATCTTAATCTTCAATATTTTATGCTCTGCATTGTCAAATATTCATGTGATAATTCTTATATTCTTTAAATAATATTTGTAGTATCATTGTTTCCTGTTTTACTTCTGACATATGTCTTTATAATTATTCTTTTGATTTATCCTGTGACAATATTAGCATGAGTCATTTATTTTTCAAAATCTAATCATATTGAAATTTCTCTCAACCCCTTATATTGACCTAGGAAGAAAAAAAGTACTAAAATGAAGAAGTTAAACTTTAGGAAACGTTACCTTGGAGAGAAAAATCCATGGTGTAACCAGATCAGAACTTTGAGACTGCTCAGTAGGAGAAAATGCTTGTTATTAAAATCTAAGGACTTGATTTTCCTTCCCCTAACCTACAAGAAAACTTGCTCTGATAGTGTGCATACATATTCCTAGTGCTCCTATAATGAGATGAGAGCACAGGCAGGATAATCTTCTGAAAGTGTGATTACATTATGTGGAATATAAAGTGGGACAGAAATAAGTAGAGTCTTAAAGGAAGCTTGTAGGACTGACTCCTAGAATATTGCCCTTTGACATCTGTATGTGCCCTACACCACTTCACTACACACACACACACACACACACACACACACACACACACACACACACACACTCCAAACCAAAGAATAGAACAACAACAGAGTAACAGTGGAAAGAAAAATGTTATATTCTCATTATATTTTAGTGGTTATCTTCATCAAACTATCTTTCAGAGCAATTTTCTCCCTAATTAACCAGTCCTTTTTCTTTGGCTAGCTCTTGTATACTTCTGTCTTTGATTTCAAAAAATTAATCTATGGCCTTCTCTGTGTTTCTTTAATCAAATGTTACATTCTCTAAATCAGTAACTACAAGGACCTAGAGGTTCATCACAGTGTTGGCCTTTGTTTTTTTCTCTTAATTTGCAATAGAATGGTATTAACTATGTGATGACCCCTGCCTACTGTTTTACTGGACATTTTTTTTCACTGATGTTAGAATGTTTCCTTATATTGTTTCTTTGATTGCTTGCTCATCAGATCACTGCCAATATCCTTTCTTTCTGTACCAACAGTTGATGTGGTAAAATACTGACTGAAACAAATTGAAGTGGAAAAGTTTTATCTGTCTTATACTTCAGTGTCACTGTCCATCTTTGAGATAGAAATTCAAAAGGTGGAAACTGGAGTCAGGAACTGAAGCAGAGACCATAAATGAAAAATGCTACTGGCTTGCTTTCCATGGCTTGCTTAGTTGCTTTCTTATGACACAGAAGACCATCTGCCCAGAAGTGACATTATTAACAATGAGCTGGGACTTCCCCCATTTATCATTAAGCAGAAATGCTTTACAGAAGTAGTCACAGGCCAGTCTGATGGAAGCATTTTCTCAAAAGTGAAGCCCTCTTCTCATATAGCTATAAAGGATTTCAAGTTGACAAAAATTCTAACCACCATATTGTGGGGCAGCAAGCTGTGGGAAAAAGTCAGGTGACTGGTTGAATGAGCTTTTTGAACCCCGGAATCCCAGATACTGGAACCCTGGATACCCACTGGGATGGAAGGTGTTCAAGCTCTTCCTAGGCCTCTGGTTCTCCCAGCTTCAGCCCTCCACAGTCCCTCCCACAGAGAGGCCCATGATCATCGGTCACGTAGGAATAGCACCATCATGCAGATGAGGCATTCCCAAGCTCTCAGACCAAGCCAATAGGGGTTATCTGCCACCTACCTGCCGCCTGACCTTAACCCACCTCAAACTGTATCTATATGGCCCAACTCTAAAGTAAAGGTGTGCGAGATTCATCCTGTTGTCTGAGAGCTTCTGCCACAGTCTCTCTCCTCTTCGCCGGCCAGCCGGTGCCTCACCAGGGCACTTCAAAGAGCTGTAACACTTTTCAAAGAGCTGTGACACTTTTCCCCTCCCCGCTGCCACTGATGGCGGCAGAGGCAGCAGTGGCTGTGGCAGAAGCAGCAGCGGACTTTCCCTGATTGCACTCATCCCTCCCGACCGCTCGTGGGCAGAGGCAGCCACTGTTTGCACCCGCCTTCAGAGATCCTCGTTGAACCCCACCCAGAGCTGTTCTCACAGAATATCATGTCACTCAGCTGTAGTGGAGCTCATTTCCCCAGTTTACCTGATGAACTAAAATAGGAAGTAGGATAGTGTGAGTCAGCTCCCCACCCCATAGAGCCACTGAAACTGGATGAGTGGTAGTGTGTTATTTCTTCATTTGTGTTTGCATAAATTATGGCAAATGTTGTCCAAGGAGCTTCTGTTGGGCTACAGCTATAATTTAACTATTTCTTCCTAATGGCCTTGGTATTTATGACTTTATTGGCTTGGAAACTCTTCAATATCATTAGTAAATGAAACCCTAAAATTGAAGAGACTCACTGCTGTGTTATCCCACTAGTTCTGAGGTACTCAAGCAGTTGCTCTCCTTTTCTTTGTAAATGTTCCATAATTCCTTTTTTAAATAATGTGTACCAAAACTCTTTACTATAATTCTCATTCATTTTTAAAGAAAGTTAGCTTAATACAATCTAGCATGTTAGTTCAGAGATGGAGGCCTCCATAGTTATAATTGAAAGAGCTTATTTCCACAGAAGCTGCCTATTTACAATAGCTTATAGCCTTCTGTTTCAGTGTTTTTCAACAGAGACACAAGACTTTGTGCTGATTTTAGGCCTATAGCTGATTTTAGACCTTCAGTGTATATGCAGGGCTGCCCCTGACATCTCCTCCCTTCAACCTGAGTAATCATAGATCTTGTAAATAGGTAGCCTTGGCGGACAGTACCAACTTAGATAAGGATAAGTGAATCATAGGCAGAGTCATAGTGACCTGTCCCCTGAACCTACACCCAGTTGATACCCTGTTCTGAAAGGTATCTGTACTCCCCTGAACACCTATGCTCTGGTGTCATTCCCTTCCCCACATCCTGCCTTTTTGTGTTTATAACCCCTGTGTGAGTAAGTAAATTATGATGTAATTACTTAAATAATTAAATAAATTTAAAAAAGAGCTTATTAAGAACAATCTGTCACCTCATAGCTGACTCTAGATCCTGTTTAGCTGACAATCTGAACTCTCATGATGACATTTCAGCAATTTCTAAGACATAGTAAGTAATGTAGATCTTTGGAGGTTTTGAGAAAGAAAGTAATTTCTTTAGATTTATTGGGCTATGGCTGATGCATGAATAACAAATTAGATGAGACTAAGGACAGAAGAAAAACCTTTTTAGGGTTGTTTAGGCTTGCTCATATAAAAAGAATACACACACAGCTAAACACATATAAGCATACTCATATATACTGACATTCAAAAACATAATGCAAAAGATTTAAAATAATTTGGATTTGAGCTACAGAAGCAAAAAGCACATGATATTGGCATACAAACACACATATCAACTGATGGAATCAAGTTGAAGACCAAGACATGAATTCGCACACCAATAGACACATGTTTTTTGATGAAAAAGTTAGAAATATTGGGAAAAATGAATCTTTAGCAAATGGTGATGATGATACTGGATGTCTTCATGTAGAGGAATACAAATAGATTCATATTTATAACACTTCACAAAGCAAATCTCTAAGTAGTTTAAAGATTTCCATATAAAATCAGACATACTAAACCTGATAGAAGAGAAAGTAGGGACAGCATAAAATGCATTGATACAGGAAATAACTTGCTGAATAGAATACTGGTGGTGCCTGCACAAAGATAAAAAATTAATGAATGGGACCCCAGAAACTTAAAAGTTTCTGTAAAGCAAAGGACACCATCAATCAGACAAAGATGTAGTCTATGGAATTGGAAAAGACTTTTTTTTTTTTTATCAACCTCATATGTGATTTAACATACAAAATATGTTAAGAACTCAGGAAACTAGAGATCAACAAGCAAATAGTCCAACTTAAAAATGTAGTGCAGATCTAAACACAGAATTCTCAATAGAGAAATCCCAAATGGCTAATAAACACTTAAATAAATGTTCAACATCGTTAGCTATCAGAGGAATGCAAATAAAAACTACTTTGGGATTCTACTTTATAACTGTCAGAATAATTAAGAACAATAATACAAGTGATAATTCATGCTGCCAGTGATATGGAACAAGGGACTAGTCCTCCATTGCTTATGGGAGTGCGATTTTTTACAACCACCATAGAAATCAATATGGCAGCTTCCTAGAAAGATGGAAATAGATCTACCTAGATGTTGATTTCCCTTTTCCTTCTGGGTCTTTGAACAATGCCACACAAGGGCTCAGACAAAAGAAATGGCAATCAGAGATCTGACAGCTGTGAGTATAATGCAAAGACTTCTGGAGACACCTTCAGTGAGACAGGTCTACTTTATTGTTCAGTGGTAGGGTATATAGGGTTTTTTATGGGTATCAGTGGAAAGAGCTAATTGGTCACAACACAGTACCTAATTATCATATAAATAGACGAAAGAGTGAGATTCATGTGGTGAATCATGAGGCACTAGCAGGAAGCTCTGTGCAGGGTTATCCTTCAAATAAGGTCAGCCATCTGTATGCAGAGTCATTCTCCAAACAGAGTTGAACAGAGAAAAGAAAGTACCCCTGAGAAAAAGTGTCCTAAAATTTGCCTTGAACTTTGAGTGCTATTTCAACTTCAATATCATATTTGAAAATGTTCAGTAACCTACTTTTACATAAAAAGCACTAGAATTAGAATATGAACCCCAGGCAGAATGAATCCAGTTTACTCTGTATATTTATTCTGTACAGTGCCCTTACACTATATGTTAAGACTGACAATAAAGTGAAGAGCATATGTTCATTTGGGAGATGTAACAGGCCTGCTTTTTGTTACCAACAAGAGTCCCTTGTTTATGGACATGGGTTATCCAGAATATCAGTTGCCTGAATACATCAGGCTAACTTTTATAGCAAGAAATAAGATTTCTTTCAAGAGCTTAGAAGACCCAACAAGAATTCATACTAAAATTATAAATGGGAAGACCAATGATAAATGTATTAAATACTTTAAACACATAGTAATTAAACCAATGCTTTACTATCAGTACATTATACTATCAGTCTAATCACTAGCCACTGTGTGAATACTATTTATCAGAATATTAGGATGTGCTTATTCACATATACACCAAATCCTTTCCTAACATGAAGTTGTTTTCTAGCTAGAGTACAACAGAAGGAAATAATGTGATTGCCCATGGTGACCAAGGGATGAATATTCAACCTCAAATATTATTTTTATCCATGTTCACCCAGCTAGAAGCAGGCTGACTCTTATATTTTGAGAAAAAAATTGTTTTTACATGGTACTCAGAGCCTGTGGTGTTAGAGGATTCTTCAGTAAAAAGTCTACACTTCTAGATTTGTCATTTGTCACAAAATCATCAACCTATGTTGAGGAATTTCCTAAAAAATAACTGTGGGAATGGAAAAGCCAGTATCCCAGAAAAGCAGATTTGGTTCCTCAGAGGGAGCTAATGACAATGGGATGTTCACCATTAATGGCTCTGACAAAGGGAGGATAAGCCTGGAGCTGAATCAGATCCTGGAATTTCTAGTAGGCCTTACCAAATATAGTGAAACTGACATAACAACCAATTAAAGCTGACCCATGTAACTTCCCCTGCACCCACAAATGAAGTTTTAGATTACCTAACCCTAGCTAAAATTCCCCTAGTTCCCTATAAAAAGACCTGTGCATCTTTGTCTGGGGTCATTATTTTAATAAATGGTTAACTTCTGCATGCTGGTAATTTTTCAAAATAAATGTTCTCTGCTTTTGCATACTATTTGATTCTGGGGTCTTCTTTCAGTGATTCTTGGACCTTAACATTTGGGTGCAGATCCAGTTGGATTGATGAGGACCCCATGACATGAGAGAAGAGCATTTTTAGGGGTGCAATTGGCTCTTCACATATCACTGAGTTCAGGCTCTCTATGTATTGTATATCTGTGTTTTTGTCTCTTGTCCCGTCTTGCTTGGAGTCTGCTCTGTTCAGAGTAGGGTGAGCTTTTATTTCTCCTCCACTGTTTTTTGCTTGTTTGTTTGTTTGTTTGTTCTGGTCAGCACAACCTGGAGGCTACCAGAGGCAGGGTAAATGTACCACAAACTTCCTCCTGGCTGTTTGTTTCCAAAGACACTTCTGAACTCCCTATGGTAGAGATGAAAAGCTCTCATTTGTATGATTTGCACCAGATTTTGGTAGAGACTGACAGGATGAATGGTTGTAGCAGGCTGTGCTTGAGGGCAGGAGAAGCCACCATCTTCTGAGCCTTCCTGGTAGCAGTGGGAGCCAGAGAACTCTGGCCAAACCCAGGGTTTGGTGGATGTTAGTGTATTGTTCCTCATAGAGTGGACCAATTGCACAGGAGAGGCTGCCATCAGCTTCATTTGCTTTTCTTTTCAAACTCCTATAGGCTTATTGTGTGTTTTATGTTCTTGTAGATTTTGTTCCTCCCTATAACCTTGAGGGACATCATGCTGCAGCCAGTCAGATCCACTCCACTGGACTTAGTCCAATTACACTTCAAGTAATTCAGATGCCTGGAAGAGAATCAAAGCTTAACTCTACCTAGTTGGGTAAACTAACTTCTCGTGCAGAAATGAATGGCCAGCAGGTCTTCCAACTCTTTGCTTTTTATCTTAATTCCTGTACTGTGGAACATCTGGGTCCTTTGGTGGGACATCTTGATCTGGAGAAAAATGATTAAAACTTTATCTTCTGATTTTCCTGGTCTCTTTATTGAATATATTCATTGTCTAAAACATTTTATTTTGATACTAGAAGCTTCAATTTAGATTATGATTTTAAGGCTAAAATTTAGTAGGCTTTAGTCTCATAAAAGCTACTATAATTAATATTAATGTTAGTATCAATGAAGATTTCAAGCATTCTTCATATGTTTGAGGATAGCTTTTGAAGAAGACAGTGAAAAGACATCAAGAACCACCAGTGTCTTTCTTCATGGCAAGAATTTTTTTCTGGAATCTTGTGTCAGAGCATTAGAATTATTTTACAGGTAGATACAAGACAACTAATGAGTCATTCATTACATATAGATGTTTTTTATTGAGTATTTATTATATTGTCAAACCAAGTAGATACTAAAGATTTGTTACTGAATGAAACAATTCTCATAGTATTAATACTTCAGTGGAGAGTACAATAGAGAAGAGTCAACCTTTTAAAACATAGAATGTGATGGAGAAGAATAAATGGAACTTATCTAACTAGGAAAGTTAGTTGTGTCAGGGGTGTGTTGTGTTAGTTTATGTAGGCTAGGAATGAAATCTCCATGGAGTAAGTGGTATTAGAACAAGAAACTAAGATGGGCACCTGGATTCTATTCTAAAGTGACTGAAAATATTTAAAAATTTAAAATAGGTGTAGACTAATATTGGAATGTTTTAAAATACATGTTTACAGACATTTATCTTGTGAAAACTTTATGTACAATAAACACCAACTTGTAAAGACATACCTACTGGTGTTATAGTGTAGTATAGATATAGTATTGATTATTCCCAAATATCATGGGAATGAACAGGAGCTTTTTTATTTGATCTGTGTCTAACTCCACAAGATGAAGATCATACGAATATACCCATCAGGGCCAAAACCTGTGCTAGACAGGTCATAGGCCCTAGGGAAGAATCCACCATAATTATTCCCCTCTGTGGACATAGTATCAAACCAATTTGCAATCATTTATCATTTGATACATAGATTAGTACATCTCTCAACCCTTATTATAATGGTCTCTTTTTGTAGTAGTGATTAACAAAAAACAAAAGAAAGCAAATGAACAAATAACAAAACACTTGACAATGTGCAGAGAATTGAAGGCTGTGGAAGGTTCAACAGTATATGGAACTTCTATACCACACCTCCTTTTTCTCCAGGCTCAGGAATCATTGTGTAAGAATGATGGTGGATGCTACTAAGAAGTAGTATTTTCAGGGCACAATATAATGATGGCAAATAGGCCTCAGGTAAGCTCTTTTGGCATCCACATGCTCACAACAGACAAATCCTGGCACAGAGAAGGAATACAGGCCTGAAGTCCACAGGTAACTGAAGAGTGATTGGTAACTTATAAATTCCAGAAGGAAAGTAAATTATCTATAAGGATAAGGCCTCTGGTAGGTTAACCATGCTTCAGTAGAAGCCTAAATACCCAGTATGTACAGGTAGCACACGATGAAAACAGAAGAGTTAAATGTGTAGAGGAGGGAGTTATACTGAGACGAGTACAAGAGGCACTGAACTTGATCAAAATACATTGTATAACGTTCTCAAAGACATATTAAATATTACAAAAGAGAAAATGCAATAAAGTATAGTATCTATGTATACTGGAAGAAAAAGGAGATTCAGGCAAAAAAATAACAAGAAGGTGAATAACCAAACTTCAGATGATGAACATGTTGGTCTTGTTTAATTGTCATTATTATAGTGAGTTTTACAAAACAAATTACTCTAAAAATATTTTCTTATCAAGATGTCTCTTCAGAGTACCCTTAATCTCATTATTTCTGAGGCTGTAGATGAGGGGGTTCAACATGGGTATCACCACTGTGTAGAATACAGACATCACCTTGTTTTGGTCTGTGGTGTAGCTGGACTTGGGCATCACATAAATGAATACAGCAGTTCCATAGAACAGAGTGACTGCAGTAAGGTGGGAGGTGCAGGTGGAGAAGGCCTTCTGTCGACCTTCGGTGGAGTTCATCTTAATAATGGTGATGAAAATGTAGGAATAGGAGAAGGCTATGACAAACATTGTTATCATTGTGATAAAACTAGCAGAAACTGATGTAACAACAACAGAGACAGTGACATCAGAACAAGAGAGTTCCACCAAAGGAGCAAAATCACAGTAAAAGTGATTGATTCTATTAGGTCCACAGAAGAACAAGGAAAAGAAGGAAAGAGTAAAAAAAGAAGCATTAAGAAAACCCTGTAAATAAGATCCTACAACTAACTGGATACACGCTTCTGTGGACATTTTGGTGAAATAAAGCAGTGGGTTGCAGATTGCTACAAACCTATCATAAGCCATGGCAGCCAGAAGGAAACATTCAACTGTCCCAAAGAAAGCAGCTGAGCCAAACTGTGTAGAACATCCAATGTAGGAAATGGTATTTTGCCTTACTAGGAAGTTAACAAGCATATTGGGTGTGACCGATGATGAAATGCCTATGTCGACAGAAGCCAAGTGGCTGAGGAAAAAGTACATGGGGTGATGGAGTTGGGGAGAGACTCTGATGAGAAGGATGGTGCTGAGGTTCCCAGACACTGTCACCAGGTAGATGCACAGGATGATGGTGAAGAGGACAACTCTAAGGACCGGGTCATCCGTTAATCCCAATAAAATGAACTCTGTCACTGCAGTGTGGTTCCCATCCTCCAAGAAAGCCATGGGACAGTGTAGCTGGTACTAGATTGAGGCTGTGATGGAGCAGTACAAAATGGGATTTATAAATAGGTCACTTCATTTCATTTAACCGGTACATGGAGAGTATTCCACACTAATATATTATTCAAAACATTGGATCAACTGTTGATATTTTGCTAGGATTGTTATTATTTGTACATTTATATGTAATAGCCACTTCAAAATTATTTAAGCACAAATGCTAGAAATGTGTTATAAATAATAAATAACTTTTATTTATATTTAGTTATAATAAAATATACAAGATTGTCATTAAGGCTAAAGTTTAAAATTATGTGTTTTGGTAAGATAGCTTGGTAGGGGAAGATTCTTGATACCAAGCCTGACATGTTACAGCTAGAGTTTGGTACCTGGAATCTACAAGATGGGAAAAAAGAACCAACTCTTGAAAGTTGTTCTTTGTTACCCACACATATGCTATGCTACCAGTACTCCCATTTAAACAAATTTATATATGTATGTATATATGTATATATATATGAATACACAAAGAAACAGACCAATAAACATAAAATGATGTGAATCTTAAGAAAATAGCAATGTATTTATTATAAGCTTAACAAAATAATAAAATATTAAAGCATAGAGTTAAGTAATAAAGACTTAAGTTGTTGCTATTATTAAATGCTTACTACATCACCAGAATAGGATTAAAAAATTGTATGCATTCCTGTTTTTATTTCTATGAAGCTGCATTGTTCTTTTTATGATTTCTATATTCTAGCAGAAAAATATTTTAAATTAAGTAACACACACACACACACACACACACACACACACACACACAAAACAATCCATTAATGGGACTTCAAAGATGGCTCAGTTATTCAGAACACTTGGTGAACTGGCAAGAAAACAGGGTTTGAGCCCCACTCAGCTCACTGCATTTTCCAACAGGAGTCTGTAGTTCCAGTTCTGAGGACCCAACACTCTCTTGTGGTCTTCAGAGTCACCAGGCACACATGTGCTACAATGTGTATATAAGGCAACAGTTACATGTAAATTAAAAATAACAAATCTTTAAAAAGAGAAGTAGATACGAACACCAGGTGGTTTGAACTTAGAGTATTCCTTTTAGAAACCAGGCTATAAAATGATGGGTGGACACACAATTGAGAGCTATATAAATTAGGACCAATATCAGAGTGGAATTTCAGCTTTCTGATGGGTAATGGGTAATACAAAGTCTGTAAAATTGAATAAAGATCATGTTAAACTTACAAATCTGACTTCCAGTTCTAAACTCATTCAATATTTTAAATTCTTCTAAATAGATCATTGTTCTTTAAAGTGATTTGTAATATCAATTTTATCATCATGTAAAATATGAATATATAACATGTTATACATGTTATTAGTAATTCTTTAGACACACTCCTTTTCTAGTGTCACAGTGTTTTCTAACTCAAGGATTTGAGAATGAATTCACATGATTTTCAACAAGACACACTGCTCAGTATTCAACCTCAGAAGTTAAGAGATTTACCAAGATTCACCCAGCATGAGGCAGATTGACTGCCATCCCTCACATTCTAAACTTACACCCTCATTTGTCTACAATGATGCCCATGAGACTGGCACATTTAGTCCATACACAAAGCAGGTCCTTGCACACGATATCCCCAAATACACAGTAAGCCACCAAAGTATTTCAAAGCTAGTGAACTTGTTAGCTGTTGGTGAATGCTACATGTGTACAGCTATGAAGGTCATGTTGGTTTCTGGTCTGACCAATGGATGGGTAAATAAGGAACCTATGAAAACTTGTTTTTAATGCCTGATTATTCTGAAAAATTTATTAATGAAATACAAGGAAATTCTATGAAAGTTTATTTTCCTCCCTTCTGTTATATAACTGCATAACTCCATCTGACATGTTTCTCTACCATGGTTTGAAATACAATGCCTTTCAAAGAACAAAGTATCTCCATTTACCAACAAAGTCAAACTCTTACCTCTTAAAATAGGAATTCATTTTAAAGTAAGAAGTTCAAAGTTATTAGGAGTTTAAAGATATAAATCTCTTTCCTACTGTCATTGTTTATCCCAGAGGATAAGTCCCTGAAGATGCTCTGGATTCCAGTGTGAATTCAAATCATCAGTGATCATTGCCTTTGCTCTGGTGAGTACTGAGCAGGTCATTTCACACAAACACAATTAATCTTCAAGGAATCTGGCAATACACTCTTTTTCTCTTTATATGAGTACTGGTGAATGGGCTACTGATTAATCTCCACAACCTGAGAGTAAGGTTCTATTTCTCATACTGCTAAAGTGACTAAGAATTTGAGACTAAAAATCCTTAGACTAAGGGTTCTAAGGAAAACCTATTTTTAAATGAATATTGCAATAAAAATTGACATTTTATACCCATAGATCAATGTTTAGATTACAGATGTATGGCTTTACATCAAAGAAACTGGTTCTTGCAGTAGACAAGAATTACCATAGAGACCTACAACTAGACAATGTACACAGAGTGGGAGACTCTGGAGTACTCAGCACTAAATGGGATGTTTCCACCAAATCCTGTTCCTTAAGAGTCAGGTATCTATGAAGCCGTCCATCTATGGAAGAGATGTAAGAATTATAGGAGCTACAGTTTGTGGAACATTCCAAGGAAAAGCTTTCTTCCAGATACAACACTGCTGATACACATATGAACTCAAGAGACTGTGACAAGACAGCACTTACAAAACCTACATAGGTTAGAAACAGATAAAATCACAGCACAGAGATGAAAAACTGTATGAAAAGTTACACCCCTAATGAAAAATCTATTTGCAATCGATTCCTTTGAGAAAGAGAAAATCTGCTTTTCCAAGAGAGCAACACTGGGTCACTTCATGGCAAGCCATCTTTCTCTTTTCCGAGTTTCCTTTCATGGTTGTTTCTTACTGTGGAGGAATGGAAGGGTAAACTTAGCATCTTTGGTTTGGGGTTGTACCATATTCTCAAGATATATTGTATCTTCTATGTATGAGAGTCTCTCTCCTATCTCTCATATTATGCTGCTTATGCTTGCATCTGTAGTTTCTGTTCTTATTTCTATATTTCTATCTCTAGGATTGCTACAGTTTGTGTTTTCTTTATTGCTTCTATTTCTATTTTCAGATATTGAATAGTTTCATTCATTTCTTTACCTGTTTGAATATATTTACTTGTATTTATTTAATGTTTTGTGTTTTCTTTAAAAGCCTCTACCTGTTTGATTGTATTTTTCTGTATTTTAAAAAGGATTTACTTGTTTTTTCTTTACAGCTTCTATCATCTTTTTAAGATTTTATTTAATATAATTCTCTGGCACTTCAGCTGTGTTAGGATATCCAGGGTTTACTATAGTAGATAGCTGGGATGTGATGGCACCATATTGCCTAGCTTTTGTTGATTGTGTTCTTAGGTTGGCTTTCAGTCACCAACAAAATCATAGAAGAAAATTTCCCTAATTTAAGGAAAGAGATAACTATAAACATACAAGAAGCATACAGAACACCAAATAGATTGGACCAGAAAAGAAAAACCCTCCTATCGTATAATAACCAAAACCACTAAAAGAATATTAAAAGCTGCAAGAGAATAAGGTCAAGTAACCTCTAAATGCAGAAATATCAAACTTACACTGGACTTCTCAATGGAGAATTTCAACAAAAGAAGGGCCTGGGAAGGTGTCTTACAGACCCTAAGAAACCACAAATGTCAGCCCAGACTATTAGCCCAGCAAAACTTTCAATCATCAAAAATAGAGAAAAAATTCCATGAAAAAAGCCAAATTTAAATAATATCTTTCCACTAATCCAACTCTACATAGTATAATAGAAGAAAAATTCCAACACAAGGAGAGTAACTACATTCAAGAAAATGCAGGAAATGAATAACAACACCAGCAAAACAACAAAAAATGAGAATCTCTCTGTCTCTGTCTCCATATACTTCTCTCATGCATACACCTCTCTCTCTCTCTCTCTCTCTCTCTCTCTCTCTCTCTCTCTCTCTCTCTCTCTCTCTCTCTCTCCACACACACACACACACACACACACACACACCACACTACCACAACTAAAATAAAAATAACAGGAACTAACAATGGAAGTGGAAATTTCGGATTTCTTTGCAGACTCAGTTAGGTCATAATGATGTTTTGCTGGGGCAACGAGGTGAAAGGATTTTTTACTAAAGCAGACATGTGAATGAACATTTTTCTGAAGCAGACACAGGTGAAAGAATGCTTTGCTAAAGCAGATACAGGAAAGAATGTTTTGCTGAAGCTGACATATGAGAGGTGAGAAGGGGTTTTGTTGAAGCAGACACATGAAAGGATGCATGATGTTTAGAAAGAATATAAATACGACTCCACATATAGTGGGATGAAGCTACCATATTGGTTCACCTTGCTTTGCTTTGCTAGTCTTTGCTTATAATGCTCATATATTGGTTCTCCTTGCATCGTGTTGCTGGTCTTCATTTATCATGACTTTTTAGGGTATAAGTCACTAAGGAACTTCTAGTGATATTCCAGCAGGTACTTCTTGCTGCTTCCACTCACTCACACTGATCATGTGGAGCTTGTAATTTATTCTGGATCAAGCTACCACTGCTGATTCATGTGAAGTATCTGCCAGGTGGACTCGACTGCATCTGCTGATTCATGTGTGGTTTCTACAAAGAGTGGACTGGACTGAAGCTATTGATTTATGTTTGGTGGTTTGCTAGTAAACTGACTTACTGATATTCTGACAATGAAGATTGGAATTGCCCAAATAACTATTTATAAACAGGTTCACTTCCCCCAAAATCTAATAAACTTTCTTTTCCACTACCTCTGGTCATGGAGAGCTAGATGGGGAGTTAATACATTTAAGAAACCTTACTAAAGTAAGTTTTAATAATATAAACATACCTACAATCATTAATATCTCTCAGCATAAAAGGACTCAATTCCCCAACAAAAATAAAATATTTAATAAAATGGATGTGCAAATAGTATCCCTAATTCTGCTGCATTCAAGAAACACACTTTAGTAATAAAGATAGATATTACCTCAGAGTAAAGAGGTGGAAAATGTTTTCAAAGCAAATGGACTCAAGAAACAAACTGGAGTAATAATTATAATAGCTAATAAAATAGACTTTCAATCAAAAGTAATCAAAAGACATGGGGAAGGACCCATCATACATATCAAAGGAAAAAAAATCTACCAATATGCCACCTCAATTCTGAACATATATGTCTAAAATTCAAGGGAACCCACATTCATAAAGGAAAAACTACTAAAGCTTAAAGCACACATTGAATCCAGGACATTAATAGTGAGAGACTTCAACATCCAACTATTACCAATGGACAGGTCATCCAAAGAGAAACTTAACAGAGAAGCAATGAAACTAACAGTGATTATTTATCAAAAGGGTCTAACAGTTATCTATGAAAACAATTTACCCAAACACAAAAGAATATACTTTTTTCTCAGAACCTCAGAGAACTTTCTTCAAAACTGACCATATATTCAGTCATAAAGCAAATCTCAACAGACATAAGAAGTTTGAAATACCCCTTGCATCTGATCAGATCACCTATGGATTGAAGCTGGACATCAACAATAATAGAAACAAGAGAAATCCTACAAACTCATAAAAATTGAACAACTTTCTAATCAATAACCATTGGGTCAAAGAAGAAGTTATGAAAGAATTTAGAAACAAAGTGGAGGCCTGGGACAGGAGAGTGTGGGGTTAAACGCGGGCGGGGGCACACGGCCCCAGGCCTCCCGAGTGGCGGCAGAAGAGGCCCACAACTGCGGCAGGGTCTCACACATGGGGATCCGCCCGTGGGCCGATGTGGCAGTGGAGGCAGAGTCAGAGTCCCGTGGGGGCCGAAGCAGTGGCCTGGGGTCGGAGCACTTCCCACGGGGGGGGGGGCACTGTGGTTCTCACATGGTTGAGAAGGTAGCAGAGCTGTGGAAGTAGGCCCAAGAAGACATGTGGACTGAGCTTCCATGAAGTAGTTTTATTGATGAAAATGGTGAATCTGGTGCGCTCCCTGGAAACATGCCAGAAGAAGCTCCCTTATATTTGGGAGTGTCAAGGGGAGGAGCTAGGGAGGGGAAAATTTAATTACCTATGGCCTCATTACTATGCAAATCTCAAGGCAGAGGGCTCTTAGGCACACCCCTTAACTGTGTCTTACGTGACTTATGTTTTAGGTTGAATGGAGACTGCAGGTCAGGGGCCTGGGTTTTGGGGGCGTGGCCAATCTAGGCCCTCCACCACCCGACATACCACTCTCTTTCTTTTATAAAAGAAGGAACATCTCTGTAGGTTATTGGAGATGTATGTAGGCTGTATGTTGGGGTTGTTTGGAATCCGGGAGCAGGGGGGAGATTAAGTGCCGTCCCTGACAGATTTGTCTGTTGGGTCGGCTATCTCAGACCCAGAGCTCTACCTGGGAGACCAGACCACCTCTTTGTAGCCTCATATCTCACACACCTTTTGATGAAAGTTTTGAATGAGGTCAAAAGAAAACACTCGCAGGCCGGGGGGTGTAGCATAATTAAGTCGAGGGTAAGGGAATTAAGGGTTGGATTGGGAAGGCAAGGGATCATTGAATCATTGAAATACAGGTTGTACAGTTTGAGGGTAATGACATTTGATTAATCTAAATAGACATTATGTTTTCCTCACTAACACGTTACTATATCTATGTAACTTTTGTAAAAGAGTTCATCTGTGGCTGGAAGGTCTGGATGTGTCTTCTGTCTGTGTCTCAGCAAGCGTCTCTGGGTCTTTAGTCAGACGAGATGGTTGGGAGAAGGCAGCTTGGCAGGTTCCAGGAGGTGGCGCTGTCTCTGGTGTCTGCAGTCTGATGAGATGGCTGGAGAGCAGGCTGCTTGGCATCTCAGGCAGGTTGTCTCTGCTGGATCTGTGGGTATAATCACAGGGAAGCAGCATCTCCCGCAGGGAGATGCCTGGAAAGGCTGGACATTGAGCTGTTTTAGAAAGGCAAAAGTGTTTGAGGAAATTTTAGTCTTGGAAGGTATCTTTGAGTCTGCTTTTGGATGGCTGAAGGAGAAAAACATCATGTTAATCTTGTCTCTGGGATAGGCAGCAACAGTTTGTCTGTGAAAGGAAATTAGTTGTTAGTTAAAAGCTGAAAGATGATGATCAGCATGTTGATTTAACCTGTGGAAGTAGATTTAGATGACTTTTGAACCTTGAAGAAATTTTAAAAATTGAAAAGAAATGTTGAAAATAAAGAACATTGTTGCTTTAAAGTTCCTGTTAGGGAAAAGGTTAGAAGGCAAGAAAATCTTGGATTGAAAAGCTTTAATGGTGGATTTAAAAGCAGTGGGTGGGGAAGGGACTTTGCTCTGTTCTGTGTGGAGGCAGGGTTTCCCCCCTTTTGTTTTAATCTAAAATGGAAAGAAAAGAAGAAAGGCTAAGAGAGTTTTTGGGAGAGCATAGTCTCAGTCATGAGGAGGAGTCTTTTAACCAAGGGAAAATTTCTCAGAGCATTATGGCTGTGAGCTATGAAGGAGCCCCCTGTTGAGCTGGGGGATGGGAAGACTGGGGGGCTAGGAGTCGCAACCATCTTGCTCTTGAGATCGAACCCACGCAACTACAAGAACTGGGCCGCCCAACCTGTGCCGTGCACCTCCAGCTGCGCTTGTGCACCCCATCTCAACCTTGCTCTGCCTCCCTGACTGTGAACACAGACAAGGAACAACGCCACAACAGCAAGACCACCAGAAGGTAAGTCCCCTGACTCTAGAGACCAACAACCTATTACTTCCTCTGTGTTTTCCGTCAGAGCCATTGCACAGATTTAAATAAGCCGAAGGAACAACTGACGCCTTCTGGCCAGAGCCACTCTCTGGTGTTGGTTGAAGTTTCCTTCGACCTTGCTTAAATCCTGACAGTCCACAACGGGCATTGGCAAAGACTCTCTATCTAGACCCTCTCTGAAACAAAAAGAATAAATCTGGTGACGCAGCAACCATTTAAAAGCCACAGGGCGGTTGCCAGGATCCTGAAATCTGCAGTCAGGCTTGGCGTTTTGGAATTTTGTAGAATCCCCCAAAGCTGTCAGGCCAGGGGAAAGTTCTCTTTGGACAAAGTGCATTCTCCTCTTTTCTATCATGGGCAACTCAATATCAAAAAAAAAAAAAAAAAAAAAAATCACCCCAGGTCAGGCAAATATGTGCCCTACTAGATTCTCAAGGGGTAAAAATAACCAAAAAAAAAGCCTCCTTGTTTGGGGGAAGTCTTCAGATAGCCCGTGTATGACTGAGGACAATATCTACAGCGCAGATTCATGGAGCAGAATAACTTCCCTTATATAAAACAGAAATACCCAAGAAGGAAAAAGGCTCCCTCATGGTTTTTTTGAAAATCTTAGCTGTGATTTGGCAATGTAATAGGCCATCTAAAAAGGGACAGACTGAGACAATACAACTTAATGACACCCTCAGTCAAAGGAAACCAAATCAAGGCAACCAAATCACCCAATTCATACCTCGGAGCCCCTTACCCCAATTAAGAAAAATCAATCCACACCAGTCTCCCTCCTTTTGCCTAATCCACTAAAGGCAAGACTCCATTAAAATACCAAAGGAGCTCTCGCCTGCCTCCCCCTTACTTCCCAACCAAAGAGAGATAAATCCCCTCCCCCTTGTCCAGGCGCAATGTGAGAGGCCCTCACAGCCTGCAGATAAAAGCTGCCAAATTCCATAGCCCCTTATACTCAACCATCAATCACTCAACAACTTTGCAATTTCAGGGACTCTCATAAAAAAACTAACCCCACCTCCCACACTACTCAGGAGTCTGATACAGAACTCAAAACCCAAACTACTCGAGCATTCCCCGTTAATATCAATCCCACTCGAGCTAAACCACTTAACTGGTACCCACTCCAGCCTCAGACTTAAAAGAGCTCAGGCAAGCAGTAAAGGAAGATGGAATTCATGCACCATGGACAAAATCTCTCCTACAGAGTCATACTGCCAACTTAAACACCCCCAAGATTGGCGAGATATTTGCCGTTCTGCTCTTCCTGGCCCAATGTATCTAGAATGGGAGGCTTATTATCATGACGAATGCCTTCAACAAGTCAGGCAAAACCAAGAGAGGGGCAATGACACCCCATGGAGTTTTAAAGAACTCTTTGGCCAGGAAGATTTCTCTACTGGAGCACAGCAAGCAACTCAGCCAGCAGGGTACTATGAGCAAGTATGCCTCTATGCCATTCAGGCCTGGAACAGGCTAACTCCACCCTCAGGGTCACAAGATCCTGCCTACTCCCTGCTCTCCCTCCATCAGAAGGCTGGAGAATCCCTATCTGATTTTATTCTCAGAACTAAAATAATCTTAGAAAGAAAAATCTCCAACCCCACAGCTAGAAACCTTCTTCTTAAAATAATTGTTTGGGAAGGCATGACTTCTGAGTCTAGGCTAGCTTGCCAGGGTCTCTGGGAAGAACACCCTGATATGTGGATTGTGGCAACCCAAGAAATAGGAACCAAATCACACCAGGTTGCATCCGTAGCTCAGGCATTTGTGGTAGCAGTAAAAACAGAAGGACTCTACTTCAAATATGGAGAGGCAGGACACTGGAAGGACAAATGTCCACTAAACTCCCCTCGTATAATAGATTCCAATCCCCCTAAGGCCATCTGTCCCCAATGCAGAAAATTTTTCCACTGGAGGAGGCACTGTACCACTCGGTATGATAAGGATGGTAAGCCACTAGAGCCTTTAAACTTCAAACGGGGCAACCCTCAGCCCCGATAGTAAGAGGGACAACTACTCCTGTAGAAGCCTTATGGGTGTCCAGCATCTCAGAAGGCTCCCACCCAAAGTTAACCATTAAAACAGATGATAAAACATTCAAGTGTCTTATCGATACTGGGGCAGATCGGACAATCTTAAGACAGCAAGAGGTCCCACAAGACTGGCAATTGATCCCTGGGTCCCAGCTCCTAGGCATAGGGGGTACCTCTCACACGTGTATCACCAAACAGACCTATAGGTGGGAGACCCAGATGGGGCTACAGGCCTCATACTCCCCCTGGTGGCTCAAGTGGCCACAAATCTTTTAGGGAGAGATATCTTACAGGCCCTAGATGTGGTTCTTACCACCCAACCAGAAAGAGATCACATTAAGATAGAAGACATTACTTATGAAAAAATTAGTACTCCAGGAGATCCAAATAACCCCCCTTCAAATCACCCCCAATTCTAGAGGCCACTGTCAGATTTAATACTCCCTGCCTTGATTGGCTCTCTGACGAAGCCGTCTGGGTCCAACAGTGGCCTCTATCAAGGGAGAAACTTAGAGACCTCAAAGAACTTGTAGAAGAACAGCTGTTTCTACAACACATCTGCCCCTCCCGCAGTCCATGGAACACCCCTATGTTTGCTATAAAAAAGAGCTCAGGGGGGTGGAGACTATTACAAGATTTGAGGGCAATTAATAAAACCATGTGAAACTGGGGCTCCCCACAAAAGGGGCTACCCCACATCTCAGCCATTCTTGCCAATGTTCCCCTATTAGCAATAGACATAAAAGACTGGTTTTTTTCCATCCCTCTCCACCCCCGAGACTGTGAGCGCTTTGCATTCTCAGTGCCCCCCATTAACAACTCAGGCCCAGCCTCACAATATGAATGGACTGTTCTTTCCCAGGGAATGGCTAACAGTCCTACCATTTGCCAGGAGGCGTAGCCACTGCATTAAAACCCTATTTAGACAAAGGACTCAATGTCTATCATTACATGGATGACATCCTTTTATGGGGGGATGCCTCTACCTCCCCCTCCCAACTTAAAGACCAGCTAATTCCTTCCCTATCTGCTCTAGGACTCAAAATAGCCCCTCACAAAATCCAACTTATTCTTCCCATTTCATTTTTAGGAACAGAGATCCCCTTACTTCAATAGGCCCCTCAAACCTACCCTTTCCTTCCCTCAAAAATTAACTCTCGCCTCCCTCCAGAGCTTTTTGGGCAACCTTAACTGACTTCAACCCTGGCTCCACCTTCCCACAAGCACCCTTCAACTCCTCTTTAACCTCCTGAAGGGAGATAAGAGTCACTCCTCCCCAAGGACACTGTCTCCAGAAGCAGTTCAAGCCTAAAATCTGTCAATTCAGCCCTAAAAGATATGGCTCTTGCTAGATATGACCCAACAATACCTATATATCTCTTATCTTTAACTCCTCCCCTACCCTTGTAGGAGCCCTTTACCAGCCACAAGGTATGCTAGAATGGCTCCATACCCCGATGGGTGGTGCACTCCGAGTTTTAAATGAAGTGGATGCACTCGCCAATATGATTAAAAATGGCAGGGATAGAGCCTTAAAAACCCTAGGGAAAGAACCTGATATTCTTGTCACGCCCTTCTCCCTCTCCGATGTTCAGTGGCTAATCAAAAATCATTCCCACTTCTCTATCAGCTTAATAGGGTTCCCAGGTCAAATTGACAATCATTATCCTGACGAAAAATGGACCACTGCCCTCCGTTTGTTACGATGGCTACCCCCAAAACTATTCACCAGAGATTCCATATCAGGAGCTCCCTCGATATTTACAGATGGGGGAAGAGGGGAGCTGCAGCTATAATATACTACTTCCCAGAAGATGAGCCCCCATCCTCTGATTCAAAGAACTCCCCCACCACTTCCCCCAATACAAAGAACTATATGCTATTTACCTAGCTTTAAAAGAAGTCAAGGGCCCCCTTAACCTCTTTTCAGACAGTGTATATGCTGTCAATTTGCTTCCCTGGTTGTCAAGATCATTTGTCAAACTCGATGACAACCCACTATCCCCTCTACTCATACAGGTCTCCGCCCTCCTACAGGAGAGAGCCTCCCTTATCTATATTCAGCACATCTGATCTCACAGTCCCCTACCCGGTCCTATATCTGAGGGAAATGCACTCGCTGACCGAACTGCCTCAACAGGGGCATTCATAGCATCCACTGAGCAAGCCGACCAATTTCACTCACACACACACACAAAAATCTAAAGGGGCTTCATGCTCGCTTCCCCCACATCCCCTTGCACAGCTCCAAAGGATAATAAAAACCTGTGCCTCTTGTGTGTCCCTCATTACCACCCCAGCTTTACAAACCATGGGCACTAATCCCTGAGGCCTTAAATCTAATGCCTTATGGCAAATTGATGTTACCCATGTTCCCCAATTCGGTAGACAAAAGTATGTTTTTATAACCGTAGATACCTACTCACATTTTATATGGGCTACAGCCCAGACCGGTGAAAACTCAAAAAGGCTAATTTACCATATGCTCTCCACTTTTGCCATCATGGGCATTTCTCAACAGATAAAAACTGACAATGGCCCGGCCTTCACTAGCATTCAATTTAAAACTTTCTGTGCACACTGGGAAATTGCCCATCATACGGGAATTCCCCACAACCCTCAGGGCCAAGTAATAATAGAAAGAACACACCAGACCCTGAAGGCCCAACTCCTGAAACAACAAACCACCACTTATCCCCCAATGTACAATTAATGATGGCCCTGACTACCCAAACATATTTAACATCTACAGAACCTCCAGACACCCTCCTATTTCCCTCCATTGGCACACACCAAAATTAGCTCCCCCTATCTCGATGGTGAGATCCTTTAGATGGAATTTGGAAGGGACCAGACCCCCTCCTTACAACTGGGAGGGGTTTCTCTTGTGTCTTTCCACAGGACCAGCACAAGCCTATCTGGGTCCCTGCCAGAAATGTCCAACACCACCCCACCAACAAAGAAGATGGCCTGCCTCTCATTGGCAGATCAAGAACCAAGGAAGAGGAGGAGAAGACAAAGAAGACATCATACTCCAAGGAGCAGCAGGATCTCCTGGAAGGACATCCATGACCTGATGACAGCTGCCCAGGCCATGTGCCTTCCACAAGCCTCCCTCTCCTCCATTCTCTTGGTAGTTTTTGTCATCCTTCACACTAACTCTGCTACTGCCCAGCCTCACCCTAGCCTTCTCAACACCTACCATTGGAGGTTCTATGCTAAGGAAACCTACAATGGACACAACAAAGTTATAGGAACCCAGGACTGCCCACTTGAAGGATGTAGAACCAAGATTGAGATTCCCCTACACCTGGAATCCATCTCCACTTCCCCAGCCCTTTTCTCTGCTTTCCTTACCGAAACACAGGTGAATGTCTCCAGGAGGTCTCCACATATGGAGGTTGCAGATATTGGAGCTGCAAGATGGAATCCACCAGCCATGGTGGCACCATGTTCACCAACCTTAAAACTCATTTTCAGCTTTCTATCAGTGATCCATGGAATGAACGTTGGCAAACTGGAGTCATGGGTAAACTCTACCCCAATGGCTATGCCAGATACCCAGTAGCTGACCTACACGTCTCCTGTGAACTTGTCCCTGCCCCCAAATCTGCCTTTACCCATGCTAATATTATCCAACAGGAAAACCAGTCTCAGGAGGAACTACAGGCTACCCGCTCCTGGCTACAGTACATCCAATATGCAGCAGACCTCCTTCCCTTAATGACTCACCCCAATTCTTCCCAATGCTTTTTCTGCACGTCTCTCTCCCGACCATTATTAACAGCTGTTCCATTAACTTTTCTCTTTACGACCTCCACAGACCCCTGCCCATGAGGAAAACACAAGATATTCCTCTCTTTGACCTAACCCCACCTCTTTGCCTTGTAGGGCCCTCCTCAAAACCCCATCTCACATGTGCCCATGACATCACCATCACCAAATCAGTATGTGTTAGCCCTCCTGCCCTCGTCTAGTGCAAGGACACTACAGGTTCATGTATCAACCCTTAATTTCAGGGCTCCTGTGCCCCCATGATTGTTGTCTATCTCCACGAACCCGAAGAACTCACCTTGCAGATGGGAGGAAGCCGACAGAAGAGAGAGATCTTCATCCCGCTGCTCATTGAACTTGGCCTTGCTGTTTTGCTTGGTGCTACTGGAACTGCTGGAGCAGCCCTTGTCCAAACACAACATCTGGCTGGTGACTTCCAGGACAAGCTTGACCAGGCCATGGCCTCTACTACAGACAGCCTTGAATCCCTCCAACACCAGATAACCTCTTTGGCAGAAGTCACTCTCCAGAACCGGAGGACCCTAGACTTGTTGACTGCTAAACAAGGGGGGACTTGTGTTTTGCTGGGAGAGGAATGTTGCTTCTATGTCAATGAGTCTGGGCTGGTAGAACAAGATATACAAATGCTCAAAGAGCTCCGGGGAAACCTCCGGACACACTATGCTTCCAACACCCTTACCCTTTGGTACTCTAACCCCTTGATGGCTTGGATTCTTCCCCTCCTTGGCCCCATACTAGCCATTGGAGCCTTGCTTCTCTTGGCACCCTGCCTCATTCAGTTTCTAAAACAATAGATGAGTAGCATTGCAAAAGTGACTACCAATCAGGCCTTGGTTCAGTATCAAACTGTTCCCAACATAGGAGACACTTATTGTGATGATACCTCTCCTTTATAAAAGAAAAGAGAGGGAATTGTGGGGCAGCAAGCTGTGGAAAGTCAGGCTCCTGGTTGAAAGAACTTTCAGAACCCTGGCACCCCGGATATATCCGCTGGGATGGAAGGCGTTCAAGTTCTTCCCTGGCCTGGCTGCCCCGCTTCAGCCCTCCACATTCCCTCCCACAGAGAGGTTCGTGACCACAGGTCACATAGGAATAGCACCATCATGCAGATGAGGCATTCCCAAGCCCTCAGCCCAAGCCAATGGGGGTTACTTGTCACCCGACCTTAACCCACCTCAAACTGTATATATTTGGGCCTGACTCAAGTAAAAAGAGTGCAAGATTCATCCTGTTGTCTGAGAGCTTTTGTCATGGTTTCTCCCCTCTTCGCCTCACTGAGGCACTTCAAAGAGCAGAGCTGTAACACTTTGGAGTTGTAACACTTCCTCTCTCCTCTGCCACTGCTGGTGGCAGAGTGGCGGGCTGCAGCTGACTTCCCCTGCTAGCACTCTATCTCTCCGGACCGCTTGCAGGCAGAGGCAGTTCACACCCCCTTCAGAGACCCTCGTGGGACCCGGCCGGAGCCGGTCCTACAGGAGAGGATACAAGGATACACTATAAATTCGTAGCAATTGGGTGATTCAGCTGAGATTCCTATGAGAGGGTTATATAAAGACTGAAGTAGCCATCACCTATGACTAGGCAATACTTCAAGAGGAGGGAGTATGACATCAATTCACCCATAAAAATTACAACCCAAAAGTTGCCTTTCCTACAAAATGTGCAGGGATAAATATGAAGCACAGACTGAGAGAACAGCCAACCAACGACTGCCCCAACTTGAGACCCTTCCCATGGGAGCCAACCAGTGACACTATTAATGATATTCTGCTATTCTTGCAGACAGGAACTTGACATAACTCTCTCCTGAGAGAATTCATCCAGCAGCAGATAGAAGCAGATGCAGAAAGACACTGCCAAATATCAAGCAGAGTCCAGGGAGCCTTGTGGAAGAGTAGGGGCTAGAAGTGAGCTAGTCAGAAGTGGCAAGGACACCACAAGAATACTGACAAAGTGAAGTAACCTGGGACCATGTGGGTTCACAGAGCCTGGGCCACCAATCAGGTAGCATTCAGGAACTGAACCTAAACGCTATAAATTTGTAGCAAATGTGCAGCTTGGTTTTCATATGGGTCTCCTAACAAGTACAACAGGGGATCAGTCTCTATTCCATGCAATAAGATCCCCTTCCCCTACCTGGACTGTCTCTTTGGTCCTTCATAGGAGAGGATATACTTAGTCTTGCTGGGACTAGATGCCACAGGGTAGGGTGGTACGTACACTAAGGAGCTCCCTTTCTCTGAGAAGAAGCGGAGGAACCAAATTATGAAGGGCTTATTAAGGATAGAACCTGGCAAGAGAGGAGGGATGGGTGGCTGTGACTTAAATGTAAAGTGAATAAAAATATAAAAATTAAAAACTAAAATTTAAAAAGGAAAGAACACAAAGTATACTTCAAATATGTAGCAACAAACTAATCAGACAAGTGGATACCAAAAAGTCTGAAGTTGATACTTTTGTAAGAGGTTTTCATAATGGATGCCATATTCAAGAAGGTACTATAACCCCATTTTTCTTCCAAATCAGGGAAGATCACTTATTGTGCTTAGTTCATTCCTTCTCAGGAACTTTTTGAAAAGTCTACAAATGAGATCAAATACACAATGCTAATGATATTGAAACAAAGTTGAGTCTTTTGAGGATGCAGTTTTTTTTTCAAAATATCTTGTGTGTATCACAAGGAACACATCCTACTTAATGACAGGCCTTTGTTTCTGATGTGGTAGGAAAAAACTATCCATGGCATCAAGAATGTTAACCACAAAAGTGTATTTTCAATTGTCATAAGATAAATCAAATGTTTCCCTAATTTCCCCCTGTATAACTCCTTGGTTCATTCTTATTTGTTTATATCTGGTTGTTTTAATTCACCTTTTTCTTTGTATTGATCACTGTGACTTATTACTTCTATTTTCAGTTTAAACAAATAAATTGACATTCATTTAGTTTTTTTCTAATTAATTGTCATTTAGCCACCATGGAAAACAAATTAAACCTCTGTTGAGATTCTATCTTACCTATATAACAATGAGTAGATCAATAATACAAGTGATAACTCATTCTGACAATGATGTGGAATAAGGGAACAAGGAAATGTGTTAGTTGTAGATACTTTTATATCTAGTTTGGAAATCAATATGGAAGTTTCTCAGAAAGATAGGAGTCAGTCTACTTCAAGATCAGCTATACCACTGTTGGTCATATATCCAAATGATGGTTTATCTTACTACAAGACACTAGCTCAAGCATGTTGATTGCTATTTTATTTACAATAGTCAGAAATTAGAAGCAACCTAGATGATCCTCAATCAAAGAATGGATAAAGAGAATGTGGTACATTTATACAATGAAGTATTACTTATCTGTTAAAAAGTGGTATTATGAAATTTATAGAAAACTGGATGGAAGTAGATCTCATCCTAAGTAGTGTAACCCAAACTCAGCGAATCATGCATTCACTTATATGTGCATATAAACATTAAATAAATGATAAATACACTATAATCCATAGACCTAGAGAGCTTAGGTATTCAGAAAGGGACTAGTGTAGACACATGGATCTCATGTTATGGAGAATAGAATAAATTTTATGGATAGACTGGGAGCATTGTGAACTGCATGGAGAAGATCAGGTGGGGAGTATGAAAGGAAAGGAGCTTTAGGGAGGGAATACAGGTGAGATAACTAGATTGAGCAGCATTTGTGAAGTGGTATGGAAGTCTAGTGAAGTAGAAACTTCCTAAACTATATAAGACTGAACCTAGCCATGTCTTGAAATAATGAGATAGACACAGTCATAACTAGGCCTCTCTTGTCACCAAAGGAAGCTTCAGGCCTAGGTTATATCCAACTGAGTAATTGGCCAAAGGGATGGTCTAGAAATATATTGCTCTACACAAACTGATAATAAGACCCTCTGGATGAAGACAAAGTGAACAAAACTTGAAAATGGAGAGGTTGAGTTAGTGCCTACATTTAACATTCATTTCTATGTGTAGTTTCATTTGTATAGGATGATATATTCAGGGTAGTAAAGAGAAACAGAAACAAAACCTGTTTGATTTTACAAAGCTGTACTGTCTGAAAAATATGATAGAACAATGGAAGAACAAAACTCATGGGAGTAGCCAGTTAATGTCTGATTTTTTTTTTTTTTGGTTTTTCGAGACAGGGTTTCTCTGTATAGCCCTGCTGTCCTGTAACTCACTGTGTAGACCAGGCTGGCCTCGAACTCAGAAATCCTCCTGCCTCTGCCTCCCAAGTGCTGGGATTAAAGGCATGTGCCACCACTGCCCAGCCAATGTCTGATTTTACTTACAGCACAGTTCAAGATATGTAACCAATATCTGACACTGTTTAGGTATCAAGAACCAGACACTAAATAGCCATGAAACCTAGAATAAAGCCAAATAATACAAGTTTTAAAACCAGGAAAAAGTTGTGATAAGTTGATACTTGATGATATTCTGCTATGTTCATAAATCTATGACTATCACGGATCAGCTATTGTCAAGAAGCTTCCTCCTATAGTAGATGGGAAAAATATAGAGCCCCACAAACTGTCATTACAAAGAGAATGAAATGCCTTGGAACACTGAACCCTGAGGGATGGTTCTGTCAATCCCTCTCCTCAGAGCTCAAGGATCACTATGGAAGAGGGGTAGCAAAAGTATAAGCACCAGAGGGGAAGGAAAACACCAAAATAACAAGGTCCTTTAATACCAACATTAGCAAAGCTCATATGAATCCATAGAGACTGAAGCAACATCCAAAGGACTTGTATGGATCTCCTCCAAGTCTTCTGTGTATGGATCATCTTCCAATTTAGTGGTTTTATGGGATCCTGAGTAACCAATGAACCAGTAGGTCTTTGATTCTTGTGTCTTCTTTTGGTTTCCTTTCCTTCTTTGGTGTGTATTGTCGGATTCCAAAGTAATAGTTTTGTTTTATCATATTATGTTTTATTTTGTTATATTTAAAAAGGAATGAATGAATGGATAAAAACTTAGCTACAAGGGTAAAGATTAGCATCTGAACTGTCACTTTTACCTGAGGAAGAAGGAAAATCAGTTTTATTCAATGGAATGACACTAGGTATGTTAACTGTAATGAGGGGGGCCCCTGAAGTCAGTACTGGATCTATCCAAGCACCAAATTCTAGCACAATGGAGATTTATTACCCTGGAGGGACAAATTTGGGGGTGGGTGGTACTGCCTCTGGAGTGGGCAGAAGTGAACATCAAGCAGCAGGCTTTTTTTTTTTTTCAGTAGTGTTTTTTTTTTTTTTAATTTTACATCCCATTGCTTCTCCCTGCCTCCTCTTTCTCTTTAAAAAATCACTCCTGCTTAAACATAGCAGGATTGAATTTTTAAGGAGAAACTGGGAAATCTGTACTAGGCTGGTTACAGGCAGCATGAGTGGGGAGTATTGAAGGGGCAATAGGATGGGCCCCAGATTTCTGGGCTACCAGTCAGTTACTGTATTCCTAAGGTTCTGTGGCAGAGGTTTTGATGCCAACAGTATGTCAGTGTAAGGGAAAATAATATTGGATTAGAAACAGGGAGAGAAATCAGAGAAGCAGGTGGTGACAGATAGAGACACAAGATGTCTCTGGAGAGGGGAAGCTTTGGGGAGAGGTGTCTTCTTTCTTCAGTTCTTGTGCCTATAAAATTGTAAAATTGTCATTTTGTTTGATAACTGCTGGAGTAAATGGACCAGTTCTGAGTGTTAAGATGAGGCATAATGCTGTGTGCAAGTTCACATTTCCAGTCAGGATGGAGAGAGCAGATTCCTTTGCTAGTGGAGGAAGCAGTGGAGATCATGGCATCCCCTTGGGTTTCAAAGGGCAGTAGAGAGGTCTCTGGAAGGAAAGGGTTGTTACACAAGCCCTGAAGGGAGGGAACAGAAGTCTGAGGAAAAAAACAGCACCTGTAGACAGGATTTTTGCACTGTTAAGAATAGACACCATATTGAGGGAAGACCACCAAAAGTAAAAAGAAAACTGCCAAAAATACTCAACTGAATGAAATGTACCTACCATCCATCCCAGGGAGTCTGTGGTGATAGCAGAAGGCCATGGTGGGATGAATTCTCCCCACACCCAAAAGAAAGAGCAGGGATGCAGGACACTCAGCAATCCTTTCACCTTACGTCTTGTGGAATGTTTAGGACAGGAAAATTTGGGGAAAAGTCACCAATTACCACTGTTGGATGCAGTGACAGAAGGTCTCTTACATGTGAAGACTGGGTTGGGGTTCTCATAGACCCATCCAAGCTATGATCCCAGTCACAATACCATGTAAGGAAAGGGATGCACCTATGAGTTAGTAAAGGACATCCCCAAACACCAAATTACCATCCAAAAAGAGACTTACTTCCCTGAAGGGGTGATGTAGGGAGAGACTGCTGCCTCTTGATAAGGCAAAACCAGACAGCAAGCAGCAGATAATTGTTTTCAAGAGTTGTTTTTTAAGGATAAAAGGGGAAAAAGTGTTCTAGGCTGAGTTAGTCAGTCCTAACTGGATGGGTCATTTAGTGTAGGCAAATAATAAATTTTGATCATTGGACCTTGGTGTTTAGTCTCAGGAATGAGTCAGTGGCTAAATAAGGGAAGAGACACTGGGGGCTAGCTTAAGGAATATAATGTAATGGGTTTTCAAGGGAGAGGGAAAAAGGGTGGGCAAACCTGCCTCTAGTGCTTAGACCTATTAGAGAGCTCTTCACTCAAACACTCCCTGACAGGTCTCTTGTTTAGGACTAATCGACCAACATATAATGGACTCCATAGATTTTCTCTGTGCTTTAATTTGGTTATAGTTTGATATTGCCCCCCTCCCCTCCTCCCTCCATCCTCCCTCCCTCCTTCTCTTCTCTCTCTCTTTCTTTCTGTTGATGGACATAATTTTGTTTTATTTTTCTAAGTATGGGAGGGTTTTGTTATTGTACTGGGATTTTGTTTGCTTTTTTAAAGCAGCACTTAAAATTTGGTGGTAAGAAAGAGGAAGAGGATGTTGAAGGACTTGAGAGAGGATAATATGATCAAATATATTACTTTAAAAATTATTTTAATAATAAAATTAAACTATTAAAATTGCTTATCTTTAATGTCTCTTAAACAAGCACATTCTCCTTGCCAACAACTTAACTAATTTCTTTTGTAGCCAACAGTGTTTTTATAATCTTGCTGAACTGGACAAGTTACCTTTGCATATATACATTATAGCTTCAATTTTAGTGTTTTGTGCGATTTCTGTGTTTTGAATGATTGGGGTTCTACTTCTTATGCCTTTTCTTGGGCTCTTTTCCTTCTATTGGTTTTGTTCTACTGCAATGTGTTAATTTTTTGTTTTATCTTATATTCATTGTATTATTATCACTTAGAAGCCTTTTGTTTTCTAGTGTGATATAGAAAGGTGACGAATCATCATGGAAGCAGATGTCAGGAGGAACTAAGAGGAGTAGAGGGGAAAAAATCATAATCAGGATGTATAATATGAGGGAAACAACCCTATTTTTCAATGAGGAACTAATTCACACACTAAAAAAATTAATTAAATGCTAAAATCTTCAAGAAAATACATAAACACATGGGTTAGTAAGCTTGTCTGCAAATTGACACTCACAGGTTTTCATAAAATATAAGCTGGCATCTCCGGGAACAAGTATTTTTCCAATGTTGGGTTTTCATTTCAACTTAGAGAGTTAAATAAAAGTATTTATTCTTCTAAGTTCTAACTACTAAAAGTACATTTCAAAAGAAAGCTCATGGAAGACGAGGCAGAAGGAATGAGGGAACCAGAGGGTGACATGTGAAGTGAAAACTGTTGTTTTGACGTATTATGAGCTCTTGTTCTTATGAACTCACTACAGTTATAATTACCTGAGCAAGGCCTGTCCAAGAGTTACCCTGTCAAGACTGCATCATGGATGAGGTACAAGACTGCTTCAAGGGGTACATGATGTTCCATCATCCATAATTGGCAGGAATTATTGCCAATCATGGTTGCTGGTTGTAATATTCTGCAGAATATAGCTACTGACAAAGTGTTTTTAATAACTCCTTACCCATGTTCAGGAAAAGACTCTAATTAAATTTACTGGGCCACTGTACAGCTTGGTTTCTTAGTTAAGAAAATGCCTCCATCAGACTGGTATATAGGTAGTCTCTGAGGTATGTACAGATAGGATAATGTTTGATGTGACAGGGTCAGCTTATTTTGGGTGATGCCATCACTGAGCAGGTGGTCCTTGGTTGCTTAAGAAGGCAGAGTGAGCAAATCATGGAAAGTAAACTACTTGATCCCTAGCTGATCTGTTGTTCAGTTCAGTAATAGTTCTTCAGGAAGTGGAGCCTGGCAGTAGGAAGGACACTGTTTGAAGCAGTATTGAGATGACCCCACTTCCTGATCATGCTTTGTTGTTGTATTGTAGATGAATGTGACCAATCACCTTCATGCTCCTGTTCTTTGCCTAACTTTACTACTGCCTATGCCTTCCCTGACACGATGAACTTTCTCTGAATAATTGTTAGCCAAATTAAGCCATTTCTTAAAATAAGAAAGAAAAACATTGGCAAATAATATACGAGAAAATCAACTGCAAACTTTATCCTGCAGTGGACATAGCAGACATCTCTATTGATAAGCACTTTGTTTTGAAAGTGTTGCACTGGCAGTATGGACAGGACAGTTTATTAAGAAGCTCTGTGTCTCTCTGAGATGCAGTATATGTTAAAGTAGCACCACATGTGTTTTCAGAGTCCTTCAAGTTTTACTTAAAGGTACAGAAATCACATTGCTAGTGAAGTATATGGCATAAAGCAAGGTGTTGTATCTGATCCTTCTATAACTAATGCATCATATTACTAAATTATCATTTTTTAGGGACCAAAGAGACAGCACAATAAGGAGAGGCACTTGCCATCAAGCCTGATGACCTGTGTTCAATGCCCAGAACCCATATGGTAGAAGGAAAAACTGATTCCCCCAATTGTCCTCTAGACTTCTATCTCTGTCATGCGGTGTTTCCCTTAGATAATAAGGAAATAAATATCATAAGTATGATTATTTTGATTATAAACAGTATTTAACACACCACAACTGATATGTTCATCTACATAGATTTAGGAAAATGGGGGTTTTCTACGAGGCAAATTTTCTCACAATATTTTATTAACCCTTAATATTATAGATGGTAATACATATTATATAGGACTAATTTTGAAACACCTTTTCTCTTCCATTGATCTATGTATCAATTCTTTCACCTGTGATTACTTTAGATTTTTGGTAAACCTTAAATTCATACAGAGAAAAAAAAATCTCTGATTTTGCTGTTTTTTTTTGTTTTTTGTTTGTTTAATTTTTTAAAATATTTTTTTGATTTTGCTGTTTTATAAATTTTATATTATTAATTCTGGTTATCTTTTACATTTATACAAAATTCCCTTCTTATTTTACACAAAACATGATTGATGACTTAGAACCATCAAGACCTAAATATATACAGCATTTTATGGGAATTATTACCTAAATAATATTGGGGTATACAGTCCATAAATATGGTATATCTCTTTGAAATTAATAAAATGTTATTCAATTTTCCTTCAAAATTTCAGCATTTTTATAGATGCTCTTAATTTCATTCTTAAAAAGATTTTCCAAAAGTTTCTGCATTAACATTTATTGTTACATAAAACAAAATTATTTTCCTATATGCTAGAACATGTTCATATAAGTTAGTATAGAACAAATATAACTGATATTAGTGTTAAGCGTAGCCATGACGGAATGGGTCATATTAACTTATGAAGGTTAGCAAAGAAATCTGCAAGTGATATTAGAACAAGAAAATGAGAAGAGCTTGTAGGTATGGAGAGTTGACAAAATTAGCCAAATGGAAAATAACAAGTGCATTCATCCTTATATACTCAAGAATGAAAAATCAAATTAGGGTAATCCAACAAAAGGTTCATGGAGTCAAAGAGTATCTGGATTCTATTCAGAATGGAATGGAAGGTATTAAAATATTTCAATAGTAGTAAACTCTTATGAAGGTCTTTTTAAATATCATGTATTGGAAAGATAACCTGTCTTACAAACCCCACAAAGCAAAATATAATATAGTCATAGAGATGTCATGGGAATACCAAACCACTTTCTGATTGGATTAACACTATTTCCAGAATCTGGAAACCTATACCTAATAACAGTCATGGGGCCAAAACCTGTATTAGACAAGGCAATGGCCTTAGAGAATAATCTTTCACCATTATACTACTAAGTAGACATAATATTAAACCACTTTCTAATGACTTAACATTATACCCAATAGATTAGCACACTTCCTAATCTTCAGCAGAGAAGTGTCTATTTGCAGTAGCTGGTAATTAACAGAAAACTTAACAATATGCAGAGAATTTGAAATTGAGGGGGGCAAAGCTCTAACTGGAACATCCATATCACTTCCCTCTCTTCTGCAAGTATAGTAATTATTGTCAATGAGTGGGTGAAAAGATTGCAAGAGCAGAGGTGAAAGATGACTACAAAGAGTCATTTTGGATGAATGTAAAGAACATAATTTTAGACATAATAGCATGGTTGTAAGTATGAACTCATGTTATATGTCTGAGCTCAAACCAAACAAATTCTGAGAATGGACATGGGAGGTGGGCATGAAGTCCACTTCTAGCTAAGGAGTAATTGACAGTTGATATCTACCAGAAGAGAGAGATTCAGTTCTCTTTAAGGGTTTGTCCTTTGGTAAGAAAATGAAACTCCAGTGGATGCCTACACATCAGAGAATATACCAGGAGCACAATAATGATGTGATTAAAAAGCAAAAAAAAAAAAAAAAAAAAAAAACCAAAAACAAAAAAACAAACGAAAACAAACAAAACAAAACAAACAAAAACACAAACAAAAACAAAAAACAACAACAAAAAAAACCCAACAAAACAAACAAACAAAACAAAAACATGGAGTTAAGAGAGGGAGCTCTAGAACTGGGGGAGCAGGAGAGAGAGAAGGTGAAAATGATGCAAATACTTATATAAAATTTTTAAAGACAGACTGCATGCTATTGGTATAGGAACAGACAGGTTGATCAGTGGAATCTAACCAAATAATTAGAAATAAACTCACACACCTATGGACACTTGATTTTTGACAAAGAAGGAAAACCATGCAATGGAAAAACAAAAAGCACCTTTAACAAATGGTGTTGGTCTAACTGGATATCTGCATGAGAAGAACATAAATAGATCCGTATTTATCAACCAAGTGGATCAAAGACCTTAACATAAAACCAGCTACACTAAATTTAAAAGAACAGAAGTGGGAAACTGTTACAGGAGACAATTCCTGAAGAGAACACTAATGCCTCAGACTCTAAGATAAATAATTGATAAATGGGAACTCATGAAACTGAAAACTTCTGTAAGGCAGAGAACATAGTCATTGGATAAAACTGAAGCCTACAGATTGAAAAAGGATCATCACCAAACCTACATCTGACAGAGGGCTAATACCCAAAATTTATAAAAAAAAAAAAAAAAACTCAAGAAATTGGACACAAAGAATCCAAATATGCCAATTAAAAATGGGGTACAAAGCTAAACAGAATTTTCAATTGAGAAATCATGAATGGCCAAGAAGCACTTAAAGGAATGTTCAGTGTCTTTAGTCATCAGGGAAATACAAATCAAAATGAACCTGAGAGTCCACCTTATATTCATCAGAATTGCTAAGATAAAAAACTCAACTGATAGTACATGCTGATGAGGATGTGGAGCAGGGGAAACACTCTTACAATGCTGGTGGGAGCGCAAACTTGTTCAACCACTTTGGAAATTAATTTGGTAGTTTAGTGGAAAACTGGGAAATAGATCTACCTCAAGAACCAGTGATACTACTCCTGGGTATATACCCAAAATATTCTCCGCTGGTTAAGTGGGAAACGAACTAATTATATTCAAAGCATCTTTATTTGTAAGACATAGAAACTGGAAACAATCTTGATGTCCCTCAATTGAAAAACTAGTCAGGCAAATGTGGTACATTTCACAATGGAATACTTATCAGCTTTAAAAACCAAGTTGTCATGAATTTTTGCAGGCAAATGGATAGAACTTGAGAATTCATCCTGAAGTGAGAAACTGAGTAATAAAGAGGTTGCAAGGGAAGATACTTGAATCTCATTCATAAGTGGAAACTAAGTAGCAGCTGAGCGGGTGGAATGAGGGAAGAGAGTAGAGACGAGGCGAGGAGGGGAATGGGTTGTCGACCAGATGTGGAAGAGTTGGAGTGGGAGAGTAGAGATTATTGGGAGTGAGAATGGAAATCAGCTGGGAGGCATCTCTAGTGACTATCTAGAAGCCTGGGATGGAGAGGATGCAAGGAGCCTATGGGGTGATCCTAGCTGAGATTCCTACCAGAGGAAGATATAGATACTTAAGTAGCCACCTCTTGTGGCCAGGCAGGACTTCCAGAGTAGGGAGGGTGACACCAATCCACTTACAAAACCTCCAACTCAAAATTTGTCTTGCCTTCAAGATGTGTCGAGATAAAGTGAGCATAGATTGATGGAACAGCCAGCCAATGAGTGCCCCAACTTGAGACCCATCCAATGGGAGACAGCCATCCCTGACACTATTAATGACCCTGCTATGCTTGCAGACAGGAACCTGGCATAACTTCAAATTATTTAATCAAAAAAGCTAGAAATGTGGTACAAATTTAAGATAACTTTTACTTACTCTCCCCTGAGAGTAAATTACCAGCAGCAGATGGAAACAGATGCTGAGATCCAAAGCCAAACATCAGGGAGATCCCTGGGAAAATTGTGAAAGAGAAGGGGATTGAATTGAGCAAGTCAGAGGGGATAAGTCAGAAGGGCTAAGGACATCATAAGTAGACCTACAGAATCAACTAACCGGGACCATAGGGGCTCACAGAGCCTGGGCTACCAACCTAGAGCATGGTAGAGCTGGCCCTAAACACTCTATAGACTTGTAGCAACTGTGGCAGCATGGTGTTCATGTGTGTCCCCTAACAAGTTTAGCAGGGACTGCCTCAGTCTCTGCTACCAGGCATTGGGTCCCCTTATCCCTATGTAAACTGTCCCTTTGAGCCTTATTGGGAGATGATGTATCTAGTCCTACTGGGACTAGATCCCCAGGGTGGGGTCATACCCAAGGGAGATTGAGCAGAAAATGGGGTAGGAATTTGTAAAGGTACACCTGGCAAGAGAGGAGGAAGGGACTGTGATCTGGATGTGGCATGAATATTAAAAAAAAAAAACCATAAAAAGAAAAATGCAATAAAACAGGATAGCTATATATCCTGGCAGGAAAATGAGATGAAGGGAAAAAGAATAAGGAGAAGATTAATAGCCAAACCTGAGATGGTTGGAAACAGTGCTCTTACAGAATTGTTATTACATTAAGTTTTACAAAACAAATGATCATTATAATAGAATGTTTTCTTGCCAAGCTGTCTCTTGAGAGCACCCTTAATTTCATTATTCCTGAGAATAGATGAGGGGGTTCAACATGGAGATCACTACCATGTAGAAAACAGACACTACCTTGTTCTTGTCTGTGGAGTACAAGGACTTGGGAATCACATAAATGAAGGTAATGTTCCATAGTAGAGAGTGACTGCAGTGAGATGGGAGATGCAGGAAGAGAAGGCCTTTTTTCGACCCTCAGTGGAGCATATCTTCAGGATGATGGTGAGAATGTAAGAATAGGAGAGAGCTATGACAAACACTGTGATAACAATTACAGAGACACATCAGAACAGGATAGTTCCACCAAAGGAGCAAAATCACAGGTCAAAAATGATCGACTTATTTGGTCCACAGAAGAGAAAAGAGAAAAAGTAAAATATGATGAGGGAAGCATTAAGCAACTCCCGTATATAAGATCCCACAACCAAGTGAATACAGACTTGTGTGGACACTTTGAGGAATAAAGCAGTGGGTTGCAAATTGTTAGGAAGCAATCATAAGCCATGGTGGCCAGGAGTAAGCACTCAAGTCCCCAAAGTAAGTTGCTGAAGTGAGCTGGATGCCACATCCAAGGAAGGAGATAGTGTTTCTCTCAGTCAGGAAGTTATCAAGCATATTGGGTGTGACAGAAGATGAAAGGCCCATGTCAACAGAAGTTGAAGAATAAGAAGGTCTAGATGGGGGTCTTAAAGAATGACAAGAGGGATATATCTCCACTGGAAATCCACTTGCCAGAGAAAATAGTCTTCAAAAGTCAGCTACTGGATTTGAGATCTGTGAGGGCCATAATCTTATCTTGATGATGGAACCATCAGTTCTTTTTACCAGGGCTGCCTGAAGTATCTGTTAAAGAAATATCTTATCTCTTCACTCTGCTGTGGGTATCTAGCTGCTGGAGCTATGTTCTGATTCCTTCATTTGTTTAAGCTCTATCACCTGTATTTTAAAAAATATTTCTTTTATTTTCAATTTTGTTTTATATAATACAATTGCATAACTTTTTCTTCCCATCTGTCCTTCCAAATCTTCCCATAGAACATTATCTCCCCTATTTCTAATTCATTGTTGATATATACATATCCTGATACACACACACACACACACACACACACACACACACAATTAAAACTGTCTCCTCAGTCTTTATAGTGTTACTTGTATGTATGTTTTTAGAAATGACAATTTGGAATTAGTTGACTATGTTTCTTTATGTAGGCTTGAGGCCTCATGGATTATTATTATGTACTATTCACATTAGTACATCTTTTGTTATTCTTCTTCTTCTTCAGTTATGTTTGAACAATCATGTTGGAGAAACCGTATGTGTATGGCTTCTGATATTACTGTGAGGCAATTTTACAACAGACTCCCCATTCCTCTGGTTCTTACAATTCTCCCACTGTCTCTTCTACATGTTATTTTTTTCTCAAAGTTTTCAAGTTTCCTATTCTTGCCTTTGTAATATTCTTAATTTTTTCTACCCTCTGTCATGAGAATGCTCTTTCTTATACTGAGCCTTCTGTTTTATGGAAAAAATTTCTCATGATATATTTTGATCATTGCTTCCCCTCTTCCAGTGCCTCCCTAAACATCCTCACTTCCCTACCCATACAACTTTATTCTCTCTTTCACTCTTTTCTTTTAAAAATCCAAAGCAACAAAAACAAAACTATAAATAAGAAAACACACACACACACACACACACACACACACACACACACAGGAGAGAGAGGAGGAAGAGGAGAGAGGAAAAGGAGAGAGAGAGAGGTCAAAATAAACTACTAATAGGCTAATAACACAAAAATGCTTTAAAATGCCATTGAAGTTTGTGTGTGTGTGTGTGTGTTGTTGTGTGTGTGTGGCCAACTAATCCTGGGCAAAGGGCTTGCTCTGAATTATGGTTAATATATTCAGTAATGTGAGACTCCTTTAGAGAAAACTGATTTTTCCCTTCACCAGCTCATACAAATTTCATATAGCTTTTTGTTTATGGCTATGATGTGGGTATTTGAGAAAAATACTGATGCATGGTTATAGCAGTATGTCATGAGGAGTTAACTCAATTCCCATATTCCTTTAGCAGAATTATAGTAATAGTTTTACCCTAGAGACCATAACTTATTTAGTCTAAGTTATTAGCAACATTAACAGTGTCTGGTACATATTCAATTTAACAGAGTATGTCTTAAATTCAATAAATAAAAAGTTGTCGGTTATTAGCATAGCATTTGTGCCAATATTTCACTAGTATATATTTCAGGTAGGTTACTCTTATAGGACTCATAATTTCTTGCGGGTAATATTGATTATTGCCTTTCTCCTGTGATATTGTGTTGAGTATTTCTAGCACCATAAACACTAGTTAATAGAAGAGGGCCTCTAGTTAGACACCAGTGCTATTGTTCCACATTTGACGGCCTAAGTCTCATGTGCAGTAAATAAGTAAGTGTTGTCTTCAGCACAAGAACCTTTACAATATAGAGCCTTCTTAACAGGTCACATGGAAACATGTTCTAGTCTTCTATCCTTCTGGGAAACATACTATACTGAGTTTTATACCTTTAAATTAGTCATTTTGAGTTAAACATTTTATATCTTGTAGAACAAGATCAAAATCAATTCTTTTGCACATTTATTGAAATTACTTCAAATTACAAATTGAGTGGCACTTTTCTGTTTAAAAATTTATTGATCCACTTAGATATGGCATTTTGCCTGATATGGTAGCGTTTAGGAAGATGAAATCATTCAAGTCAAGGCCAGCCTTACGTACAGTATGAGATTAAATGAATAAATTATTACAATTAATTGGCCATGAACAAGATATATAATGTTATTTGAAATCATTTTCCATTAACATCTTTCAGAAGTTAGTTAAAGATTTCCATTAATTGTTTAATTTTTGATATAATTTAGCAGTGAGAAAATTTCATCCTGGGCATTTCTTTCAGGAACATTATTAGTTTTATTCCTAAGTCAAATGTTATATATTATAGGTCTAATGAGATGATTTCTTCTTAAATTAGAGTTCACAGTATTCTTCATATTCATTCACTAAGTGTTTGTTCATGTCCCATATATTCTAATTTCTTGGCAGACACTTATTCGCAGTATTTTTAAAAGTAATTCTTTTTCCTCATGAAAAGCTGTTGTTAAATCTTTGAATCTTCGAGTTCAGAGATTCTTGATCTGCCAAGGAAATATTTCAACATTCAATTTTGAGAACACAAAACCAACAAATTATTGCAACAAAAAGTAAAAGTGTACTTTTGTGAGAGCTTTCTCAGATCCCACCATTAGTTCAATAATAAGAAAGCAATACATTTATAGTTTAAAGCTTTTGACCTTTGCTGGGTTAGTCTCTCTACTAGCATCATGCAATTTAACCTAACTTCTCAGCTTGCTGAGAATTTGAAAGAAAACTCCTGAAACCCTTAAACCCAAAATATTCATGTTTGTTCATTTAAATCTTTCTTTTTATCCCTAACAGAAACACCTGAAACAATATTTGTGCTTTTAACCCACATTGTTTTAAAAGTTTTCAATCTGTTTAAAATTTCTTTTACACTTCAAAATCCTATTTTATTTGCCCAAAACAGCTATGATGATAACAATTATTTGATCATTAATTAATAAAGTAATAGTATCTACTTAAGCCAGTTTCCCTTTACAATCAAGCTGTTACTGCCTATTCCAGATACATAATTAATATGATATTTTCGTTCTTAGCTAGCTAAAGCAGATAAATTTCTGACTCTTCCCTCTGCTTTCCTTAATACAACACAGGTAACTCCCCACTTAAAAGATGCTGTCCAGGACTAAATTCCTCAAACATCCGTTCCTTTTTTCTTGGACCATAACAACAGACCACTGATGTGCTCCCAATCAAACTGTTACAGGCTTAGCATATAATTAACCCCCTGTGCAGAAATTCCCCTGCTTGGTTCTGCTCTCCTGTTATGGTTATTCTACAAGTTTATCTCTACAAAAGGGGAAAAGGCAATGCTGGCTGACCACAGGCCAGACAGAGACTGACTTGCTCTCTCCTTGGATCCACCTGGGTCCATGAAGCGGCCTTTGTCCAGACACATCATCTGACTGAAAACTTTCAAGACAAGCAGAAGCTGAGACCCACAGATGACAGCCTTGGGACCTTCCAGGAACAAAGAAACTCTCTACCAGAGGCTGATGGCTACTGGACTGGGAAACTTACCTGATGATAAGGAAAGCATTATGTGCATGTAGATAATCAGATGTTGTTTAGAACCAATGTTAACTCCCTCATAAATTCTGTACAAACTCACTCTCAATTTCAATCCACTTAGCAATGAATTAGTTCAATAATTCCCTGTTTTCCTAGACCCCACACCTTGTTACCCTCTGGTTTTGTATACCTGTTATGTGTTTTATTTTAATACTTATATCCCACCTCACCCAAAATTTTACTACAAATGACATAAGAGACAGTTATTCTAATGACACCTCTCCTTTAATAAAAGACAAAAAGGAGGAGTTGTGAGGTATTAGCTATGTCCTGCATTCTGCCACCCCCATACCCTGAGGGTGGAGAGGATGAAAAGTAGGTTAGTGCCATATTGTTTAGTCTGCCAGAACTATACTGCTCCATGTAGCTAGTTTTTGGTCTTCCTGCTCTACTCAGATTTTCCTTCCATTCACTTCTACATGTTTCGAATATCCCCTCAAACTTTACCCTTCCTATCTCTGGATGCACAGTTGTTCTGCCCCCTCCACCCAGCACTTTCTGCTGCAGCTATTGGCTCTCAGATCTTTATTATAACCAATAAGCAGCAAGACAGTGCCAGAATATCCCTTAGGTTGCCTTTAGGCAATGCAGAGCTACCTAACCTATATGTTTAGTCAAGTGGGGAAAGACAAGAAACCTGTGATGGGTCATAGAAATGACAATATCAAATCCTACCAGCATTTAGATCTTATCATACAGGAGCCCATTTATTTTTCATTAGTGAGAGAAAGGGTTTGGAACCAGATTGGAGGGCAGGTAGAAAGGTTCTTGGAGGAATAGAAGGAAGAGAAACCATAATCAGTATATATTAGGTGAAAGAAAAAAATCCTGTTTTTCAATGAGAGGAAAACTATCACACACTAAAAAAAATGCTAAAATCTGCATAAAAATACACAAACATATGTTTTGCAGTAATGTGGGCAAACAATCCTGTCCACAAATGTGACACTCACAGGTTTCTATAAAACAGAAGCTGTGATCTCTGGGAACAAGTATTTTTCCAATGTTGGTTTGTCCTTCCAAGTTAATAAATGTATTCTTTTCTTTTTAATTTCTAACGATTCAAAACCCACTTCAAAAGAAGATTCATGGAATAAGAGTAGAAATAATGAAGGAGCCAGAGGATGAGATGTGAGCCAGGAAACTCATCTGGACACGTCATGAGCTCTTGCTCTTATGACCTCACTGGAGTTGTGGTTACTTGAACAAGAGTAATTTTAAGATTTGCACTTTCATTATTGCATCATGCGTGGAAAGGCATCTATGATGTTCCATCCTTCCATCAGGAATTATTGTCAACTCATGTTTACTATATGTAATCTTCTTCAGTGGTATGGCTATTGATACATTGTGTATAATGACTCTTTACCCATTCTCAGGGAAGGAAATCTACTTAAATCACTGGTCCACTGGGCCTATTGGTTTCTTAGTTAGCAGAATGCCTCCATGGAACTGGCTTATAGGTGAGTCTTATCAAGTCGGATTAGCGACTTGATAACTATTGATGTGAAAGGATCTAGCTCATTGTGAGTGATGCCACCACTGAGCAAAGGTCCTTGGTTGCTTAAAGAGGCAGGCTCAATAAGTCATGGGGAGCAAGCTACTTATCTCTAGCTGATTGAGTTGTTTATTCCAATTATGATTCTTGAGGAAGTGCAGCCTGGCAGTAAGAATAATATTATTTGGAATAGTATTTGAGATATTATACCCTGACCCAACTTTCCTGATTATGCTTTATTCTCTAGTTTGTAGATGATATTGACCAGTCAGCTCCATGCTTCTGTTCCATTCTGTTGCTTTGCCTTTATATTGCGATGCCTTCTTTCTATTGTTATGCCTTCCCTGTAATGATGGACTGTCTCTGAGAAATAGTTAGACAAATTGAATTATTAGTAAAATAGGAAGAAGGAAACATATTGGCAAATAATATATGAACAAATCAATTGCAAACTTTACCATGCAATGGACAGAGCAAACATTTCTTCAGAGATGACACCTTCTTTGTGGTTGTTTGAAAGTATTGCACTGACTCTATGGATTATATAGGCTTACTTAGGAGTCTATACATCTGAACTGCAGTGTCTCAGTTAAGGTTCCCATTGCTTAGAAGAGAGACCATGAGCAAAGCTACTTTTCTAAGGAACAGTATTTAATTGGGGTTAGCTTACTGGTTCAGAGGTTTAGTTCATTATGATCATGGTATGAAACATGGCAGCATCCAGGAGAGAGGGAGTCAAGAGTTGTATATCTGGCTAGGAAGACAAAGAAGAAAACTCTGAAATCCTTGGGCAGGTAGTAGGATGTTCTCAAATCCTACCCTCACAGTGACACACTTCCTCCAACAAGGCCACCCCTACTCCAAAAAGGTCACACCTCCTAATAGTGCCAATACCTGTGCCAAGCATATTCAAACTGCCACATGCAGTATATCTAAAAACAGAATCAGGGTCCCTAAAGGTTTTTTTAGACTTATAAAAATCACATTGCCAATGAAATATATGGGACAAGGCAGGGTGTTGTGTCTGGTTGTCCTACAAGTAATGTATTGTATTACTAAATAATCTTATTTTGAGGGATCAGAAAGACAGAACAATAGGTGAAGGCACCTGGCATCAAGCCTAATAACCTGTGTTCAAGGCCAGGAATTCTTGCAGTAGAAGGAAAGAACTGAGTTCCCCCAATTGTTCTCTGACTTCTTTTTTTTTTCCCCCTTTGGCCTTGTTTATTTTTTATTGGATATTGTATTCATTTACATTTCAGATGTCATCCCCTTTACCTATCCCCCACCAAAGAAGCTCCCTATTACATCCCCTCCTCCTTTTTGCTTTTATACCATTTGAATTACATACAAGTATTAAGGTCAGTTCTAGGTTGAGGAATAGCAATGCAATAGATGCAAATAGTCAAGGAACAAGCAAGACAATAAACACAAATAGTCAAAGAACAAGCAAGGCAATAAACAAAGTTCTGGGATGATATTTGTGTTTTCTTAGGGTCTATATGACATCTGCTCAGTATCTTCTGGCTGTTGTAATCTCTGGTGAGAAGTCTGGTGTAATTCTGATAGGTTGCCTTTATATGTTACCATTCCCTTACTGCTTTTAATATTCTTTCTTTCTTTCTTTTGTGCATTTAGTGTTTTGATTATAATATGATGGGAGGAATTTCTTCTCTGGTCCAGTCTATTTGGAACTCTCTAGGTTTCTTGTATATTCATGGGCATCTCTGTCTTTAGGTTAGGGAAGTTTACTTCTATAATTTTGTTGAAGATATTTACTGACCCTTCAAGTTGAGAATCTTAGCTTTCTTCTATATCTTTCCTTAGGCTTAGTCTTCTCATTGTGTTCTGGATTTTTTGGATGTTTTGTGTTAGGAACTTTTTTATTTTGCATTTTCTTTGACTCTTGTGTCAATGTTTTCTATGTTATCTTCTACCCCTCAGATTCTCTATTCTCTCTTGTATTCTGTTGGTGATACTTGCATCTATGACTCCTTATCCCTTTCCTAGGTCTTCTATCTCCACGGTTGTCTCCCTTTGTGACTTCTTTATTGTTTCTATTTACACTTTTAGATACTGGATGGTTTTGTTCAATTCCTTCATTACTATTCATACTGCATGCTTTGATCATGTTTCCTCTCATGCAACTTCTCCCAGAATATTACAACTTCCCTAACAACCTAATTTTCTCTAGTCTCCTCTCCTTCCTCCCTAACCCTCTTCTGTTATCTCCTTTGCATTTCGTCTTTTTAAAATTATTATTATTAAAACACTGGTCAAAGCTTCTCTATTGTCACAATAGTGGCATGACTGTTATGGGTGCGACTAACTGCTTTCCTATTAAATTTCAGGCTCATTCTACTGGTAGAAAATCACATCTAGTACAATAGCCCAAGAAAAGGCCCATAGGAGGGCTGCCCTAGATCAAAGTATGGAAACACATCATATTGTCTGTTTAAATGAAGGAGATATTACAAACTATCACCTAAACATTTGTATTTACTATTGTAAAGTTTTTTTTTCCTGTTGACCAATATATTATGGAGAGACTCATAACTGGTCAAGCTCTTGACAATAAGTAATTTTGCTGCTGTGCTACAGTGGTTCATCCATCTATATCTCTCCTTTCAAGATTCAGAGAACAATTTGTAAGGAGCAGAAAAATAATGTAGAAACTCTAAGGAGTGTGGAATAATGTGTAATTATTTCCTCCTAATTGAAGTATACCATCTAGGAGAAAAAAGGCTCATAAGACTTTTGAAATAGCAGAATGTACCAAATATTGTGATGTAAACAAACGTTTTTTAAAATTTTCTTTAATCTTTTTTGACAGTCCAGTGGTTATCCCCCTGCAGTCCACTCTTCTACAGTTCCTTATCCCATTACTCTTCCCCCATTTCCAAGAGGATGTCCCTACATCTCAAACCCCACCAATCCTGCCCATCCCTGGGGCCTCAAGGTTGTGGAGGGTTAGGTGCATCTTCTCTCATTGGCTAGACCAGTGTGTCCTCTGTTACATATATGTCAGGGGCCTCTTACCAGCTAGTGTATGCTTCCTGATTGGTTGCTCAGTGTCTGAGAGATCTCGGGAGTCCAGGTTAGTTGAGTCTGCAGGTCTTTCTATGGGGTCACCTTCTTCCACAACTCCTTCTAGCCTTTCTCTAACCCAACAACAGAGGTATAGGGCTTCGATTCATTGGTTGGGTATAGTAACTGCATCTGTCTAAGTTAGCTGCATGTTAGGCCTCTCTGAGGGCAGAGATGTGAGGCTCCTGTCTGTAAGGACACCATAGCATCAGTGATATTGTCAGACCTTGTAGCCTCCCTTTGAGATAGATCTCAATTTGGGCCAGTCACTGGACCTCCTTTCCCTCAATCTTTTAACCATTTCTGTCCTGAAGTTTTTTAGACAGGAACAATTCAAGGTCATAGTTTTTGACAGTAGAATGAGGACCCCATCTTTCCCTTTGGTGTCTTGTCTAGAAGTGGATTCTATAAGTTCTCTCTCCACACTGTTGAGAAATTCATTTAAAGTTCTTCCCTTTGAGTTCTGAGAGTCTCTCACCTTCAAGGTCTCTGGTACATTCTAGAGGGTGCCCCTACTTCTTACCTCCTGAGGTAGCCTGGTTCCATTCATTCTGCTGGGCCTCAGAACATCACTCCAATTCCCCCACTCAATATCTGACCACCTTCCCCTCATTTCTTCCCTGTCCCTACTCTGATCCATGTTCCTCCCTCCCTCTGCTCCATATGGTTGTTTTTCTCCCTCCCAAGTGTGACTGAGGCATTCTCATTTGGGCTAAGTTCTCTGGAAGCATTTTTGGGGTTGCTTATGTATACTATTATATCCTGGCAAATAGTAATAGCATGACTTCTTCTTTGCCAATTTGTATTTCCTTGATCTTTTTTTGATGTCTTATTGCTCTAGCTAGAACCTCAAGTACTACATTGAATAGATAGAGGGAGACTTAGCAGACTTATCTTATTCCTGGTTGTAGTGGGCTTGATTCAAGTATCTATTTAATACTGATTGTTGGTTTGCAGTATATTCCTTCTATTATGTTTAGGTATGTGCCTTGAATTCCTGATCTCTCCAATACTTTTAACTTAATGGGGTTGTTTTTTGTCAAATGCTTTTTCGGTATCTAATGAGATGATCATGTATTTTTTACTTTGAGTTTTTATATATAGTGGGGTACATTAATGGATTTCTGTATACTGAAACAATCTTGCATCCTTGGGAAGAAGCCTCCTTGATAGTGGTGAATGATGCTTTAGATGTGTCTTGGATTCAATTTGCTACAATTCTATTGAGTATTTTTGCATTGATATTCATAAGTGAAAATGGTCTGAAGTTCTCTTTGTTGGGTCCTTGTGTGGTTTAGGTATCAGTGTAATTGTGGCTTCATAGACTGAATTATGTAGTGTTGCTTCTGTTTCTGTTTTATGCAATAATCTGAGGAATGTTAGTACTAGCTTTTTGATCGTCTGGTGAAATTGTCACTAGAACTATTTGACACTGGGTTTTTTTTTTTTTTTGGTTGGGGGGTTTTTAATAACTTCTTCTATTTCCTTACGAGATATGAGCATATTCAGGTAGTTTACTTGCTCTTGATTTAACTTGGGTACATGGTATCTACCTAGAAAATCATTCATTTCATCTAGAATTTCCAGTTTTGTTGAATATAGGCTTTTGTTATATGATCTGATGATTATTTTGAATTTCTTCAGTTTCTGTTGTTATGTGTCTCTTTTCATTTCTGATTTTATTAATTTGGATACTGCCTCTGTGCCCTTTAGTTAGTTTTGCAAAGGGTTTATTTATCTTGTTGATTTTCTCAAAGAACCAGCTTTTCGTATTGTTGATTCTTTGAATTTTTCTGTTTATTCCTATTTGGTTGATTTGACCCTGAGTTTGACTATTTCTTGCCATCTTCTACTATGGGTTGTATTTGCTTCTTTTTGTTCTAGGGCTTTCAGTTGTGCTGTTAAGTTGCTCCTGTAAAATCTCTCCAATTTCTTTACCAGGGCACTGAGTGTTATGAATTTTCCTCTTAGCACTGCTTTCTTTGTGTCCCATAAGTTTGAGTATGATGTGCCTTCATTTTCATTGAATTTCAGGAGCCTTTCATTTCTTTATCTCTTCCTTGACCAAGTTATCATTGAGTAGAGATATGTTCGGTTTCCATTGGTATGTAGGTTTTCTGTTGTTTTAGTTGCTACCAAAGTCTACCCTTAGTCCATGGTTATCTGGTATGAAGTATGGGATTATTTCATTCTTCTTGTATCTGTTGAGGTTGTTTTGTGACCAATTATATTGTCCTTTTTTGGGAAGGAACCATGAAGTGCTGAGCTGAAGGTATATTCTTTGGTTTTAGGATGAAATGTTATTTATGTATCTGTTAAATCCATTTGGTTCATAACCTCTATTAGTTTCACTATGTCTCTGTTTAGTTTGTATTTCAATGACTTGTCTATTGGTGAGATTGGGGTGTTGAAGTCTTACATTAATATTGTGTGAAGTTCTTTTTTTCCCTTTTTTTTAATTGGATATTTTATTTCCTTACATTTCAGATGTCATCCCCCTTACCTTCACATACCCAAGAAATCCCCTATCCCATGCCTCCTCATCCTTTTTGCTTTTATACCATTTTATTTTAATTTTGTTCATTTGTATTGGGTATTTTATTTACTTACATTTCAGATGTCATACCCTTCCTCTTCCCAAAACCACTTATCCCATCCCTCCTCCTCCTTTTTGCTTTTATACAATTTTAATTACATGCAAGTATTAAGGTCAATTCTTGGTTGAGGAACTAGCAATACAATAGATGAAAATAGTCAAGGAACAAGGAATACAATAAACCCAGATAGTCAAAGAACAAACAAGGCAATAAACGAAGTTGCATGATCACTCCTGTGATCACTATTTCTAAGGGCTTATAAGGATGACCAAAATATTTGAGCCTACTTCCCTGACCTAGCCCAAAGTCATTTTCATGTCTGAAGCTTACTTCTCTGTTCTAGACTAAGATTTAGATTCCTGCCTGAACTTACTTCTTTGTTCTAGCCTAATATTGAGATTCCTGCCTGGAATTACTTCTTTGTTTTAGCCTAATATTTAGATTCCTGCCTGAAATTACTTCTTTGTTCTAGGCTAATAGCAGATTACTGCTTGATGCCTACTTCCTTGTCCTTAGCCAATGTCATATTCCTGTAAATAAGCCCATTTTCTTTTTCTTGGCTAATGTCAAATTCTTGCCATTCATCCCCAAAGGCTGTCTGCCTCTCCTCCTTTTTTACTTCATAAACAAGACTGAGCCTGTCTTAGGTCTTTCTGACAAGAATGCCTTCCTCACCCATCATGGAACCACACTTCTGTCTTAGGTTGGTAAGGCTCTGTGTGGAATCTTACCCATCCTTGGCTTTCCAGCCTATTAAATTAATAATTCTGTCTGGGTGTCCATTTTCAGTTTCAAGTCATGTATTTTGGCTTCCAAGATGTTGATGTGGTTAAAGACAAAATTTAACATGATGGGTAGGTATAAAAGTATTTTCAGGACAAAAAGGGTCAGCATGATAACAATGTGTGTTTTGAGCTTTAGTAAAATTTCTTTTATGAATGTGGGTGCCTTTGCACTTTGGAATAGATAGTCAGAATTGAGACATTCTTTTGGTAATTTTTTCCTTTGCTGAATATGATGTGTCCTTTCTCATCTCACTTGATAAAATTTGGTGGAAAACTTGTTTTATGGGATAATAGAATGACAAATCCAGCTTCTTTCTTGGAACTAATTGTTTGGAAGACTTTTTTCCAGCCGTTTACTCTGAGGTAGTGTCTGTCTTTGTTATTGAGATGTGCTTCTTGTATTCAGAAAAATGCTCAGTATTGTTTGCATATCCAGTCTGTTAACTTCTGTCTTTTTATTGGTGAATTGTGATAGTGGATGTTGAGAGATATTAAAGACAAATTTCTCTCCTCTCTTCTTCCTTCCCCTACTGTCTTTCTGGGTTTTTTTATTTTTTTATTTTTTTTATTTTTTATTTTTTTGTCTCTCTCTATGCATTTTTTTTAACCAACACATCAGTTCAAACTATACTATTGACCCAATAGTATCATGATTGTTGTGGCTACAACCACATATTTTCTTTACGGATTTCACGTTCTTTTCATTGGTGGAAACTAATTTAGTTCAGTAAACAAAACATGCAAATAAACAAAAAAGGTGGAAAGGCCATTGGCAAAAGTAGTGAAACAAATCATATTGTCTGGTTAAACGGAAACAATTACCATCTATACATTTGTATTTACTAAAAATATTACTACCATAATTTTCTTTATCAGTTGAGCATTATGCTGCAGAGACTCAAAAGTGATCAAGCTCCTCCTTAGACAAGTGATTTCTTTTGTGTCACTGTGGCTCACTGCTCAGCCTGATATGAAGAAATACTTCCATCAATATCACTATCTTCAAGCTCAGAGAATATTCTGTAAGGGACATAAAAATGTAAAATCTAGAAGAGGGTTAGAATGTTCTTTATTTATCTTTCCAATTGTACTATATCATCTAGGGGAAGAAAGGTTCCTTACACCTGGGAAATAATACAATGCTCATAGATTGGGATATATACAAAATTAAAGGCTCAGGAAGCTCAACACTAAGATCCTTTATGACCCTTTCCAAAGTTGTACAGGCAGTATTATTTACATGGAGAAAGACTGGCTTGTCAAACAATGCTTGAGCTATATAGGGAATAACAGGACTTGATCTTTCCTGAGTCATTCTGTATGCTGGGGTGTGCTTTTAGTAATGCAGCTTTGATTCAGGCAACCTCTTTTAATCAACTACCCCAATATGCTCATGTAAGTAGCCCCAATAACTCACTAAGTAATAGAGGGATGGAATAGTTTCTTTGTCACTTGTCAGTGCCATATTTTGGATGAATAGGTATATTGTCATTATTATCCACAAGTCACACAACAGTGTGTCTGTGACCGATATGATATTGATATATTCTGCAATAATTAATAAGAGCATCAATCACATCAAAATTTAATTAAAAATCAATGAAGCTTCTTTGAACATAAATCTACAACTGGCTAAAATTCAGAGAGTAACTGTGCATAGGTCATTACTTCCCACTTAATCTTCAATTTAACTGCTACAAATAATGTTCAAGGAACTTCACAGAAGAGGGGACAGTAGAATATAAGAGCTAAAATACTAGTAAGCTTGGTGCTAGATTGTGTCTTCTAGACATAATAGGAAAATGACACCCATGAAATATAAACAGTTTGACAGAATAAACTAAAACTGAATAATGTCAATAACAGTTGACATGACAGCATGGAGGGAAGAAATATAAGCCCTAGTCTAGTTGAAGAACTATAGTCAATTAATGGGATGCCAAGTGAGGAGAATCAGACTTCTCCAGGGATAAACTCATGATAGGTTTTCTAATCACAAGTGGCCTTCCTTAATTACATACACATATCAGGAGCACTAAATGAATTCAGTGGTGTGTGTGTGTATGTGTGTGCAAAACAATAATTTTAAAAGTTATTAATTTGAGAGAAGATTAGGAGGTAAAATGAGGATGTTGTGGAAGTGTGGGGTAGAAATATGAATAGGTTATCCATATATGAATCCATCAAAATTTATTAAAAATTATATCTATAAGTGGGACTCCATGAGATTCTCCTTTCAACTTTTGCATGACTATTGATATTATCACTGTTCAGATCTTATTTAAACTTATACTTTTGAGTTGGTATTATGGGTATGGATTCTCCATCATTCCTAGAGGACACTTTTGTACAGCTGACTTCGAAGTCCTTTGAATCTTACAATATTTCTATTCCCTCTTTCAAGATGTTCACCTAGACTTTGGTGCACAACTTTTGTTACAGACATATTCTTTGAGCTAGGTCCTCTAAAATAATTTGATTTCTGTATTTTAATCAGTTGTAGTTTTCTATGATAGTCTCATGTTACAAAGAGAATGTTCTTTGATAAGGAATGACAGCTTCACGTATTTGTAGGTACAAAGATATGCTTGAAGATAATTTTAGGAAACATGTTGATCTAGTAAAGAGGCTATAGGAGATTCAAAACGTCAAATAGTATCAGATGATGATCACAACTCATCCAGGATACCTGTATAGATTGCTAATATCAGGTGTGACCTCCCACATGTTGAACATGTTGCTGCTAGTCTGTTGTTGCTAGAGGCTGAATAAGTCACTTCCAAAAATGAGCTCTCTAATTTATTATCAAATGCAAAATGTTCAACATTAAAATCATATACACAAAAGAAACATTAAGCAAACTACATAGGTTGTGTTTACACATTCCTTAATTCAAATATGTGTAGTCAGAAAAAGCAAAGAGAAAAAGTCAACTTGAGAAGGAGTAGAAAGGTATGGAAGGAGGATATAAAAAAGAAGGAAGTGATATAATTACATTTTAATTAAAATATGCTTTGAAATATGACATACAATATGAGATTAATGATAAATAAGGCAGTAGGTGCAGCTTCCACCTAAAACTTAAAGGCAACTGTTAGGAGAATGTGGAGCAGAAGTCTTGCTTCTATACTGCACATGAAATCAAATCAAAGGAACTGTGGTTAATGAGAATCAACATGTCTGATCTTGGTTTTAATAGCATGATGTTGCAGTCAGTATTGGTGCTGGGATGGCATGGTATCTGGGTCTCCTGAGTAAAGTGTCAATCTTGGGAATGTTTCTTCCATACCTTTTGCCATATTCTATATTTAATAGGTACATTTATGGTCTAATGACTTCAGTGATGTCTAAATTTCCTAAATGTTTTACATTCATTAACCTATCTTCAGTGTTTATCCAGTTAATATGACTACAACAAATATTGAACACTTACTTTTGAGAGAAAAGATTGAAGGAACAATTCCCCCATAAATGGTTGAGAAACCTCAATAAAGGCAGTCATATAAACTATATTCTATTACCCAATCTGACTTGAATCATAAACTTACATTGATTTTGACTTGACCCAAGGATAAAATTAGAAATTATTAAAAATTCAACTCTTCCAACTTCCATTTGCAAAAGGTGATCGTGTGTGTGCATGTGTGTGTGTGTGTATACAAGCATGTGTGCATGAGTATGTGTGTGTGTGTTATGTGTAAATGTATTATGCATGTCTGATATCATGTGAGTTTATTTGGCTACATATCATAGTATGCATATGAAGGTAAGAAGGCAATGTCACTGTGAGTCATGATTTTCTACCATTTTTAAAGAAGTAGCTTTTTTGTCTTTTGCCAGTCCACACTTCAGGCTAGTGGACCAGGAAGATTTCAGTGATGATTATGTTCTGTTTTCTGACAGCAGGGACAGGAGAAACTTTGGTGCAAGTTGACTGGTGATCTGTGCTCAAGCACTTTTATCAGGTGATATCAAGGATACAGTGTTGAACTTAGTGGAAGTAAGAATCAGGAGAGGTGATTTGACTGTGAAGAATCACTGTGCCTTCCGCACACCTTTACAGCATGTAAGCTGAGACCAGCTGCCACATGTTTGAGAGATGAATTATGAATTGTTAATTCTTACTGATAAATATCCATACCTCTTTCTATATACTATTTTCTAGGTAGCAATTATTTTTATATTCTTGCCTATAAAAAGTGTGTGTGCCTCAAATAATTATTCAACTTATCATTTTATCATTCCCTATATTCACCAAAGTACCGAATAGCAGTTAATGGGTATATGTTACATCGACAACTAATATAGTAAAAGAAAAATTGGTACACATGAATTAAAGAAACAAAAGTCCTTTTACCTAAGATAATTTGTTTTAATGTACTTTCAATAATTAGCAAGGAAAAGTACACCAATTTTCAACTAAAGAGAAAACTAAGAGATTACTTGAGATTGACAGACTCAATGAAAATTAGTTGTGGTTGTGTAAATGAACTGTTTAATAGTCATTGGGAATGAGATAATGATCCCTGGTGCTTTAAATTCACACTGGAATCCAGTGCCTATGCTGGGACTTATTTTCAGAGACAAACAATGACAATGGAGACATCTTTGCAGCTATAAAATTATAATAACTTCAAGCTTATTACTTCACAATGAATTCTTGATTGAAGAGGTAAGTTTTGAGATGTGAATTTGAAATTAAGTTTTAAATTTGAATTATGTAGAGAAACAAGTCACATGGAATCAAGAATTCTATAAAAGAACAAAGCATAATCTTATAGAATCACCATGTATTTCATAGGCAAATTATCCAACTGATCAGGCATAAAAGTAAGTTTCAAGACTTATTGTTTATTCATCAATTGGTAGGACCAGAAACTACCATGCATTCAAGATGTAACATGTAGCATTTATCAATAGACAAAAATGTGCACTAGCTGTGAAATATTTTGGTGACTTAATTTAGGGAATAACATGTGCAAAGTCCTATTTGTCTATAGACTGAATATTCTAGCATAACAGGTAGTACTTGAACAAATGAAGATGTAAATATAGAATTTTGGGGATGGAGAGAACAGTCACTTGTTAGGTAAACCTTCTAAACCTATTAATGTCTTAGTTTGGATATTTATTGAACAGTATGTTCTGTTGAATTTATATAAATTTATTCCATATACAACAATTAGAAAATACTATGACATTGGGAAAGGGAACGTTTCTTGACAAAAAGTTTATTATAATGTGCTAAATACTATTTAAATTTGATAAATTCATTTATTATTTCAAATTACTTTAAAGAGAGATGATCTAATTGGATTCATTTAAAGTATTTAATGAGCTTACAATATGAAATTGATAATTATTTAGTGTGATCTTTATTCAGCTTCTCCATTCTAACAGAAAATTTATCATTTTTTAAAGATGTAATCAAGACTGGAACTTACTTGCTGAAATGATAGACTTGTGATCAGTGTCACCAATGTAGAGCCTTTCTATTATCAATTCATAAAGTAGTGTATCTAATGTCATTTGTATTTTCTCAATGAGATTTTATTTTAGTTGCTAGACTTTCGCTTTTTTTAAAAAATTTCATTTGATATTTTAAAGGTAATCACTCTTACTGATATAATGAATTAGATTGTATTATACCAGTAACTCCAACACTGTATCAATATTCATGCATGACTAGTACTTTTGAATATCAGAATAGTGCATTGGTTTCCTAGTACTGAAACTACAAATTTCTATGTGAAACTATTGAGTGCTGTTCCCTACAAGTTGTAACATACTCTTTTTATTTCTTTTTAAAATTTTATTGATTATCTTATTTGTTTACATTTCAAATGTTATCCCCTTTGCTAGTTTTCCCTCAGCAAATCCCCTATCCTTCCACACCTGCTTTTATGAGGTGCTCCCCTACCCATCCACCCACTCCCACCTTACAAACCTAGCATTCCCTATGGTGGGACATCAAGCCTCTATAGGACCAAGGGCCTCTCTTCTTATTGTAACATTTCTTGAGCCCCATTATTCTGTTACTTCTTATTATGTTCCTTAACTTAAAACTGATTTCTACTTCAAAATAAAAACAGTAACGGATATAATGGACGATAGAAATTTTTAAAAAAATAGAAATAAGTACAAAATTTTAAATCCTGTTCTGGTGATGTAGAAAATATACAATAAATCTTAGCAAAGACTTAAGTCTTCTCTGAATAATTCTATGCTTTTGCACTTTAATTCTTTTTTAAGCTTATAGCAAATACATGTAATTAAGATTCATATTATAGATAATTATCTATTCATTTGTTGTGAAGCCTATGGCACTGGAAACATACCATATGTGTGCATACCAAAGGACAACAATCAGAAGATGTTTCTCATCTCCCATCATTTGAGTTCCAGCAATTGAACTCTAGCTGTCAGGAGTCAGGTTTGGTGGAGACAACCTTTATGTGAAAAGCCATCTCAACAGGCAAAGTCTGATCATTTTAAATATACAACTTTAATGGAAATTACATATGTTTTATTATAAATAAATGCAAATAAAAGGTAAGTATTATTATTAACATATTTCTAAGATTTCTGTTTAAACAGTTTTGAAGATCTTATTCATAAAAGTATATAAACAGTAAAAGTACTGAATAGAATAACCATTTTTGGCACAATTTTTTGAATAATATATATTAGCTTCTGGTGTTCTTTGTGATGTATTAAATGAAATAAGTGAACTATTTATAAATACCTTCCTGTTCTGTCTCCATCATAGCCTTGATCTGGCAGCAGCTACACTCCCATGGCTTTTCTGGAGGATGGGAACCACACTGCAGTGACAAATTCATTTTATTGGGATTAACAGATGACCCAGTCTTAGAGTTGTCCTTTCCATCATCTGTGCATTACTGTACTGTGTCTGGAACCTTCAGCACCATCCTTCTCATCAGGGTCTCTTCCCAGCTCCATCAACCTCATGTACTTTTTTCTAGTCACTTGGCTACTACTGACACAGGCTACTCATCTACTGTCACACCCAATATGCTTGTCAACTTCCTGGTGGAGAAAAGCACAATATCCTACACTGGATGTTGTATACAGTTTAGCTCAGCTGCTTTCTTTGGAACAGTTGAATGCTTCCTTCTGGCCACCATGGCTTATGATCGCTTCTAGCAATCTGCAACCCATTGCTTTATTCCACAAAAATGTCCATACAAACCTGTATCCAGTTGGTTGTAGGATCTTATATAGGGGATTTCTTAATGCTTCCTTTACCACATTTTCTTTTTTCACTTTTCTCTTCTGTGGACCAAATAGAATCAATCATTTTTACTGTGATTTTGCTCCTTTGGTGGAACTCTCTTGTTCTGATATCAGTGTCTCTGTAATTGCTACCTCAGTATTTTCTGCCTTAGTTACTATTATTACAGTGTTTGTCATAGCCATCTCCTACACCTACATCCTCATCACAATCCTGAAGATGCGTTCCACTGAAGGCCACCACAAGGCCTTCTCCACATGTACCTCCCACCTCACTGCAGTCACTCTGTTTATGGAACAATTACCTTCATTTATGTGATACCGAAATCAAGCTACTCCACAGACCAAAACAAGGTGGCATCATTGTTTTACACAGTGGTAATCCCCATGTTGAACCCCCTCATTACAGCCTCAGGAATAATGAGATTAAGGGTGCTCTCAAGAGACAGCTTGGTAAGAAAACCTTTTCTTAGAGTAATTATTATGCTGTAATATATTATTTATACACACCACACACACACACACACACACACACACACACACACACACACACACACTCACAGTGGCAGTCACCCAGGAGTGATATAACACCCATGTCATTTTTGGTTATTATCCTTCTTGTTAATCTTTATATCTCTTCATTTTGTTTTCCTCCTAGTTATAGCAGATGTTTTATGTTATTTCTCTTTTTGTATTTTACATGTCTTTGAGAATCTTATATTGTTTTTCATAATGACCCACCCTCTCCCCAACTCCTCTCAGTCCTATAGCTCCCTCTCCCACACTCCCAATTTCTCATTCTTTTGTTTTATCAATAATATTTGTGCTATCTGCATATACTTAGTTATGTAGGAATCCCCTGAATCATAATTAGCCCTCCAGAGGCTAATTTTGTTCATCTGGCAGATAGTACTTTCCAATAACTCTTCACCTGCAGATGGGATTTGTAGACATTTCTTCTACCCATTCTTATATTTTATCTGGTTTGAATTTATAGACTCTAACAGAGCTACCATGAGTTCATATCTACAACATTCTGTTGTCTCCTCAACAGTCAACTACCAACTCTGGCCCTTACAATCTTTCCACATACTGTTTCATAATGATTATTGAGTTTGGAGAGGAAAGGATCTGAATTTAGATGTTCTATTTAGAGCGAGCCTTTCACAGTTTCAATTCTCTGAGCATGGACAGGTTTTATATTAATCACCATCTACTGAAAATGAAGCTGTGATAATTATGGCTGTGAAATGTACTAATCTATAAGTATAATCATAAGCCATTGTAAGTGGTGTAGTACTATGTCTTAGTTAGCAGGATAATGATTGTAGATTCTTCCCTTGGACCTGTGACTTATCCAGAACAGCTTTAGGCCCTAATATTCTGTTAGATGTGGGTTTCATTTATTGAGTTAGCCTTAGTCTGAGTCAGAAAGTAGTTGATTACTCCCATGACATTTGTGCCCCTATAACAGCAGTAGGGATGTCTTGTCACATTGATTAGTTTATAGAAGTTATATGACAAATTTCCTATACTACACATATGATATTTAAAATTATGGTCATAAGAGGCTACTCCTAATTTATCATTTTAATTAATTTCACCCACTTCAAATTAGAATCCAGAGATACTCTTCTATCTTCCCAGTTCCTTCTTGAATTACCCTTACTTGCATTTTTCCTTGAGATTATCAGGATCAGCGCTATAATCCATTGGCCATGTTTTGACCATTCTCCATCTATTCAAGACTTTCTTAGTTTTCTGCTCAAATATCACTTGCATCCTAGTGCTTTCTTTGATAGCCTACTAAAGCTAATGTCATGCACCTTCATCTCATTGCCACAACTACCTTTACCGCCTCATATCAGTTCTATTTTTTTCTTCTCTACCACATTTCCAAGTTTGAAAGTTTGATTCTTTTCTAGTGTACTATCTATTGGAGTATCAATTTCATCAAAATTATTTTATTCAGTAACATCTTTAGTATTGGTCCTACCATACAATAAATACTCAATATCTATATACAATGCTTTAATGGTTATCCTGTATCTATGAATAAATCAATTACAATCTCTGCTACAATATTTCTGAAAGAATTTGAATTTATGAAGGCATATACCACTGATTTTTTGATACCTTTTCCCTTCCTTCTTCCTAAACTATGTTCAAGCATGTTAAGAAAGAGCTAGAACTTTTCAGATAAATAAATTATTGTTTTATATTATCATTAACTTATTATGTCTAAATAATCAAAGCTCGATAATGTAAAATTAAAAAACACTTGAACCTTTCCATTGAACCTCAGACATACAGATTCACTGTTAATTGGAAAGTTAATATTTATGTTCAGGTATTTGGAGTTTACATTACTAAAATTCTAAGGCCTCTTGTAGTCAGAAGCAACTTAAAATTTTACCCAATATTTTGATGTGTTTGTCAGTTGATAATGACTAGGAGCAAGCTTTCAGGAGAGATACATAACAAGAGTGGTTAAGACTGAGAAGTGTCTCAGTGGGAAAAGTCAATGTCGCCTTGCCTAATAATCTGGCTTGCCTTATGACCTACCTACACGGTCAAAGGAAAAATAGTAAGTCATACAATTGCTCTCTCTCTCTCTCTCTCTCTCTCTCCTCTCTCTCTCTCTTCTCTTCTCTCTCTGTCCCCTCTCTCTGTGTCTCTTTCTTCTTTCACACACACACACACACACACACACACACCACACACACACACACTACTTGTAAAAGAAAAGAAATTTAAAAAGCAGACTAAACTGACAAAAATTAAAAGGGAATAGAATTAAGAGTAGACTGGGAGATGGATGGACTGGACTGGAGATACAGTTCAGTGATTAAGAGCACATTCTACTGCTGCAGAATTCCTGGGTTCAGTGTCCTGAACCTATGTTCTGGCTCACTCATCTACAATTCCAAAATATGGGGATTAGCACACTCTCTGCCTTCTTTATGGAACGAGCATTTACATAAAAAGTAAAAATTATTCTTAAAAAAAGGAAAGAAATGATCCAGCATTGAAGAGAACTGGTCTACAGAAATTTAAAGAATCACTCTTCTTTTTACCCTGGTCTTGATTCTCACAGTGTCTGTTCCTATGAAAACAATGACCACAGTATTAGTAACAAAATTTACCAATACATAATTAGCCTCTGCTTTCCTACTTTGTATGAGAATCTCAACAGTAGAGTAGTATATATCATAGCATCCATTCACCATATCTGAGCCATGGAATTTGTGATGCCCATTCTCTTTATTTGTTTGCTTGTTTGTTTTTTGTTTTGTTGTTTTTTTCCCTTTTTCATGTCTTTTTTTGTTTGATTTCTTATTGTTTTTTAATTTTTTCTGAATCTTCTTTTATACCATTTTAATTACATGCAAGTATTAAGGTCTGTTCTAGGTTGAGGAACTAGCAATAAAATAGATGCAAAAAGTCAAGGAACAAGGAAGACAATAAACACAAATAATCAAAGAAAAAACAAGGCAATAAACAAAGTTCTATGATCACTCCTTTGATCACTGTTTCTAAGGGCTTATCAGGATGACCAAAATATCTGAGCCTACTTCCCTGTCCTAGCCCAAATCATTGTCATGCCTGAAGCCTACTTTTTTTTTTTTCCAGAGAATCAAGGTTTTTCTAATATTCAGGGCACTAAGACAAAAGCTGGTTGATAGATCCCCATAACAGACATACCAGAGTTCAACACACTAACACAATTACAAAGTATACAGTCAATGCAACTTACAATAAATACTGTAGAAGAGACAAAACCAATTTTAGCTTGACAATTTAAAGCCTAAAACGCTCTACACTTAAATCAGATTCTGTCCCAACTTTATCTCTTGTTATCATAACGTCATAGAGAACTGCAGCTAACTTCCAATATGTCTCCAAAAATGTCCAAATCTATCCTTCCAAATAAAGACTGTTATTACCAATACTGGATGGATTTCTAGATCAGTACATGCTGAATAACTGGTCACCTTTAAGAAAAAACAAAAGTCATTATAATTTCTCTATTTGATTCTCTGTGTCACAATGTCTAAAATCTTGAGGCAAGACAGCTTGTTCCATCTGGATATAAGCAAGCAAAGTTGAGTCAGGAACATATATCCAGTACAGCTTCCCAGTTACCCTGTCAGGGCACTCAGTAAGCTCACAGGTCAGCATCATTCTTTGTCTCAGCAACAGCATGTCTCACCAATCATTCTGGCAGCCACCACGCTCCTATATCCTGTAGAAAAGAACAAACATGCCCTCTTCCCCATATTAGATACCTGGTCGGTATCATGCCATATGCCTGTAAAGTGGGATCCTTTCTTTTCACCTAGCATAAATATGCCTAGTTGAAGGGAGCCAGACACTCAGCAGAAAATTCCTTGGCATCCATATTTTTTATTTAAATTTTTAAAATTAATAAAGGGCATAGATGCAGAATTCTTATCATTAAATTTGTTTGTGTTCATGTATAAAGGTGCCATAAACACTCAGCAGAAAATTCCTTGGCATCCACTTTTTAAAAATTTAAAATAAAAAGAGTATGATTTAAATAAATTTGTTGTGTTTGTGTATATATATCTCCTATTTTTTTGTGGTACATTTACACAATGGAGTACTACTCAGCTATTAAAAACAATGAATTCATGAAATTCTTAGGCAAATGGATAGAACTAGAAAATATCATCCTGAGGGAGATAACCCAATCACAAAAGAACACACATGGTATGTACTCACTGATAAGTGGATATTAGCCCAAAAGCTCACAATACCTAAGATACAATGCATAGACACATGAAGCTCAAGAAAAAGAAGGAAGAACTAAGTGGGGTACTGTGGTCCTTCTTAGATGGAGTAACAAAATACTCGACCAGAGCTCCCAGGGTCTAAACCTCCAACCTGGAACACAAAGGGAGGGACTCATGGTTCCACCTGTATAGGTAGTTGAGGATGGCCTTGTCAGGCATCAGTGGAAGAGGAGGGCCTTGTTCACTGAAATTCTGGATGCCCTAGTGTTGGAGAATTCAAGAAGGGAGGCATGAGCTGGTGGATGGTGGGGGCACACCCTCATAGAAGTAGGATGAGGAGGGATGGATAAGGGGTTTTGAGGGGATGAGAGAGAAGATAACATTTGAAAGGTAAATAAATAAAATATCCAATAAAAAAAAAAAAAAACAGATAATGGATTTGGCAATTGTAGTTGAGCAGTTGAGACTTTTTGTCAGCAATTTATTACAGGGATTCCTTATAACCCTCAAAGACAAGGTATTGTGGAAGGGGCCCATGGAGCTTAATTACTATCTTATATGTTTCTTTGCTTACTACTTTGCTTGATTACTATCTTGTGTGATCTCCTTGTTTACTACTTCACTTGATTACTTTGCTTTGATCTAAGAACTGACCATGTTTTTTGGATATATCTAGAATGATATCAAAGGAGACTGGGAAAAAGTAAAGCTGCTTCAGCCTCTGTACTGGCTGGAGTCTTGTTATAATTTTGTCTAATTGTTTTTTTTTTTTTTTTTCAATCCTTACTCTCTCCTTTGAGACCTGATTTCCTGTCAGATAATAAAAAAGAAATACCATAAGTAGAATTATTTTGATTATTTTGATTATAAAGCAGTATTTAGTATAGCATGGATGAGATGTACATTTATAAAGATTGGGGAAAATAAAGGTTTTATCCATAGCAAATATTATCAGAGTATTTTATTGACTCTTTATTTACAGAAGGTAACATAGATCATATGGGACTAATTTTGAACCATCTTTTCTGTTCCAGTGATCAACATATCTGTTGTTTCACTTGTCATTTCTTTAGATTATTGTTAAATCTTAACTTCAGAGAAAAGTTCTCTGATTTTTGCTCTTTTATAACTTATATCACAAATTTTGGTTAATATCTAAGATATACAAGATTATCTTGTTATTTTAAATAAAAGGTGATTGCTGACTTAGAGATAGAGGACCCTTAATATATAAAGGGATTTTTGAGAATTGGTACCTCAACAATATTGGTTTTTATAGTGCATGAACATGGTATATCTCTTTGAAATTAATAAAATATTATTTAAGTTCTTATCAAAATTTCAGTATTTTAAAATATTTTTAATTAAATTATTATATTTGTTCACATTTCAAACCTTTCCCCCTTACTGATCCCCTTCCTGAGATTTCTTCACCCCCCCCGATGCCCCCTCCCCTTTTGCCTCTGAGAGGGTGCTCTCCAACTCATCCACTACCCGTCACAAACCCTTCCCTCATCTCATCCCCTAGCATCCCCCTTCCCTGGGGCATCAAGTTTCTACAAGATTACATGTGTTCTCTCCCACTGAGCCAGACAAAGCAGTTCTCTGCTACATAAGTACTGGGGGCCATGGACTAGCCCATGCATGTTCTTTGGTTGGTAGCTTAGTCTCTGGGAGCTCTAAGAGGTCTGGGTTAATTGATCTTGTTCTTTGTATGAGATTGCCATCTCTTTCAATTTTATAGATGCTCTTATTCAAAGTTCCAAAGAAACTTCTTAAAAAGGTTTTCCAACTTTTCTTTGTTAATATTTGTTAGATAGGACTAAATTCTTTTAATATATGTTGGATATGGTCATATATGTTAGTATAGAACAAATAGAACTGATATTAATACAAATGAAGGTATGGTTGGGATGGGTCATATTAGCTTGTATAGGCTGGCAATGAAATCTCCATGGGACAATTGATATTAGAGCAAGAAAATGAGAAGGTCTTTTAGGTATGGAGAGTGGACAAAATTTGCCAGATGGAATATAACAAGTGTACTCATTCTTATATTCTCAAGAAAGAAAAACCAAGTCAGAGTAATCTAAGGAAAGGTTCATGGAAGATCAAAGAGTATCTGGATTCTATTCAGAATGGAATGGAAGGTATTAAAATATTTTAATAGCAGTAATCTGTTATGAAGATATTTTTAAATATCAAATGTGTTAGAAAGACAACTTGTCTTATAAACCCATTAAGGTAAAATAACCACCAGCCTGGAAAGACATACCTACTGATGATATAGTCATACAAATGTCAGGGGAAAAACAAACCACTTTATGACTGGATCTAAGGTTATTTCCAGAAGATGAAATCCACACCTAACAATATTCTCAAGGCTGAAACCTGTGCTAGATAGGTCAAGAGCCTAGAGAAGAATCTGCCATCATTATCCTAATATGTATATAGTATTAAGCCATTTTCTTTTTATGTTTGCTTTTAATTAAAATTTTAATAGGGGCTTTAATAAATGTGAGATATACATTAATTTTTTAACAGCAAAGCTTCAGATATTACTCAAATTTTATATAACTTCTTATATTTTTGATTGTGAACCTAGCCTTTAACAGCTGAGCCCTCTCTTCAGCCTCATAACTTATTTTTTAAAAGTGTACCTATTGGTGGATTTTAGTACACTTAGAAGGCTGAACAGCTACCACCTAGTCCTAAACCATTCTTATCACCCTAAATGAAGTCACATGTTCATCAGTGGTCTCTCTACCCCTGCATTCTCCTTGCTCTGGTAGCCACACATCTTTCTGTAGTTCTAGATCTATCCAGTTTAAACACTGAACATGGATGGAGGGGTGGAGAGGACCATGCCAAGACCCTACAAACACTTATCCAAACCCTCATGTAAAATTAGTTGAATCTGCATATAACCTACACATATCCCTGCCCCTGTGTACTCTAATCATATCTATGTTAATTATAATGCCCAATACATTGTTGATACTTATAATCTAAAATCTTTCTTCTTCTTCTTTTTTTTTTTTTTTTTGAAGCAAGGTCTGTATAAGGTCCAGGGTAGCCTCAAATTACCAACATTCCCTCCTCCACCTCCCAAGTGCTGAGTTGGATACCTAGCAGCACAATTTATTCCCTACAGCACAAACTTATTCCCATTTTTTCTTCCAGGGTTCTCTTTTTATCCTGTTTGTTTTTAATATTCTTTATCTTTTTTTAATATTCCAGACTTTATCCCTGTCCAAGTCCACCCTCTAACTGTTTTATATCCCATACCTCACCCTCCCCCATCTCCAAGAGATGTCCCCACCTCCAACCCCTCCCCACCAGACCTCCCCAATCCCTGGGGCCTCAAGTCTCTTGAGGGTTAGATGCATCTTCTCTGACTGAGTCCAGACCCAGCAGTCCTCTGCTGTATATTTGTTTGGGGTCTCATATTAGCTGGTGTATGCTATCTTGTTGGTGGCTCATGTCCGAGAGATCTCAGGGGTCCAGGTCAGTTTTGACTGATGGTCTTCCTATAGGGTCACCATCCTCCTCAGCTTTTTCCAGCTTTTCCCTAATTCAACCACAGGGGTCAGAGCTTCTGCCTACTAGTTGGGTGCAAATACCTGCATCTGACTCTTTCAGTGCTTGTTGGGACTTTCAGAAGGCAATCATGATAGGTCCCTTTTTGTGAGCACATCATAGCATCAGTAATAGCATCAGGCCTTGAGGCTTCCCCAGGAGCTGGATCCCAATTTGGGCCTGTCATTTGACCTCATTTTCCTCAGGCTTTTCTCCATTTTGTCCCTGCAGTTCTTTCAGACAGAAAAATTTGGATCACGTTTTTTTTTCCTTTTAATTTATTTTTGTTATTCACTTATACCCTTTTTGATTGTGGGATGGCAACTCTATTCTTCCATTTAATGACTTGTCTTTTTACTGGATGTGAGCTCTACACAACACAGGAATCTCGAATGGCTGAGAAGCACTTGAAGAAATGTTCAAAGTCCTTAGTAATCAGGGAAATGCAAATTAAAATGACCCTGAGATTCCATTTACAGCAATCAGAATAACTAAGATCAAAACCTCAGGTAACTGCACATGTTGGTGAGGATGTGAAGAAAGAACACTCCTCCATTGCTGGTGGGATTGCAAACTGTTACAACCACTCTGGAAATCAATCTGGAGGTTCCTCTGAAAATTGGAAATAGATCTACCTGAAAATTAATCTATACTACTCTTCATCCATCCAAATGATGCCACACTATGCTACAGGGACATGTGTTCCACTATGTTCACAGCACTCGTTGATAGTCAGAAACTGGAAACAATCCAGAAGTTCCACAACAGTAGAATGGATATAAAAATGTGATTCATTTACACAATGGAATACTACTCAGCTATTAAGAATGAGGGTATCACACATTTTGCAGGCAAATGGATGGAACTAGAAAATATCATCCTGTATGAGGCAACTCAGACCCAAAAGAACATGCATGGTATGTACTCACTAATAAGTAGATATAACCAAAAACGTACATAATACCCAGAATAAAATCCACAGAACTCAAGAAGGTTAACAAGCTGAAGGGCCTAAGTGAAGATGTCCCAATCCCATTTGGGAAAAAGAAGAAAGCAATCATGGACAAGGACGAGAGGGAGGGAGGGAGGGAGGAGGGAGGGGGAGGGAGGTACCTGAGTGATAAAGGAGACAGGGAGGGGAAGAGGGAAACAGGTCAGGTATTGGGGTTGGGGGATCAGGACTGAAACCCTAAGGGCCAGCAAAAAGAATGGAACCAGGTAACCTTGGGAGGTAGGAGGTGAGGATACCCTCTAGAATACACCTGCGACCTGGGAAGTGAGAGACTCTCAGGACTCAAAGGAAGGGAGTTTAGATGAAATGCCATACAGTGGGGAGAGGGAACTTGTAAACCACTTTCTAATACTTTTATCATTATACCAATGGATTAGCATACTTCTCAATATTCATCAGAGAAGTGTCTTGTTACAGTAGCTGGTCATTAATTCAAAAGTCTTCAATGTATAGAGAATTAGAAATTGTGGAAGGTACAGTTCTAAATCAGACAGCCATATCATCCCCTCTATTCTATAAGAACAGATATCATTATCAAGGAATAGGTGAAAAGATTTCAGAGCGTGAGGTGATGAATCTTTTTTACAAAAAAACTTTTTTTCATACAGAACAGCATGGTTGTAGATATGAACTCATGTTAGTATGTCAACATGTCTGAGCTCAAACCAGGCAACATTTCAGCCTGGAGATAGGAGGTGGTCATGAAGTCCAACTCTGGGTCAGAAGTAATTGTATCTGCCACAAGAAGAGCCAATTGTCTTTAATGGTTTTTTCCTTCAGTAGGATAATTATGCTCTGGTGGAAAGAACATGGAGGTGGAAGAGGGAGTCTTAGAACTGGGATCGGAGGAGTTGAGAAGAGAGGGTAAAAATGATGCAAATAAAATTCTAAAAGACAGAGTGCATGGTATTGGAATAGGAGCAGACAGATTGATCAATAGAATCATCAAAGACACAGAAATAGACCCATTCACATAAGGACACTTGACTTTTACCAAAGAAGGCAAAACTATACAATGGAGTAAAGAAATCATTTTCAACAAATTGTGCTGGTCTAACTGGATGTCTGCATGTAGAAGAATGGAAATAGATACATATTTATCACCCTGTAGAAAACTCAAGTCCAAATGGATCAAAGCTCAACATGAAACCAGACAAAGTAAGTCTAATTGAACAGAAAGTGGGAAATAGCCTTGGTATAGGAGAGAACATCCTGAACTGAACACCAATGGCTCAGGCTCTCATCAACAATTGAGAAATGGGACCTCATGAAACTCAATAGCTTCTGTAAGGAAAAGGACACCTTCAATAAGACAAAACATGCTGGTGAGGATGTGGTGCAAGGGGAACATTCCACTATTGCCAGTAGGACTGCAAACTTATACAACTGCTTTGAAAATCAATTTGGTGGTTTCTCAGAAATCGAGGAATACTTCTACCTCAAGAACCAACTATATCATTCCTTGGCATATACCCAAAAGATTTTCCACCGTAAAACATGGAGACTTGTTCAATTATGTTCACAGCAGCTTTATTCATAATAGCCAGAAACTGGAAACAACATAGATATCTCTCAATTAAAGGATTGCTAAAGAAAATGTGGTACATCTATACAATGGAATATTAGTCAGCTTTTAAAAACAAAGACATCATGAGTTTTGCAAGCAAATGTGTGGAACTTGAGATTATTATCCTGAGTGAGGTAACCCAGAGCCAGAAAGACATGTATGGTATGCACTCACTTATAAGTGGACATTAGCCATAAAGTGCCAGATTATCATGCTAGAATCCACAGACTCAAAGAAACTGGGTAATAAGGAGGTCCCAAAGGATGATGCATGAATCTCACTAAGGGGAAACTAAATAGCCATCAAAGGTAGATATAGAGAGGGAAATACTTAGGAAACAAGTTGAGGAGGTGAACAGGAATAGTGATTAGGTTTCCAGAGAGGAGGCAATAGAGAGAGCTGGAAGTGAGAATAAAAATCAGTGGGGGAATGGGACATCTCTGGTGACTAGCTGAAGACTTGGGAATGGAAAAGATACCTAGAATTTATGGGATGACCCTAGCAAGGATTCCTACCATAGGTAATACACAGACTAAAGTGGCAGGACTCCAAGCGGAGAAAGGGGGCATCATGACACCTACAAAATGTTCAATGCAAAATTTGTCTTGCCTACAAGATATGCAGAGATAAAGATGGAGAAACTGAGGGAACACCCAACCAATAACTGCCACAACTTGAGACTTAGCACATGGAAAAGAGCCAACACCTGACATTATTAATGATACTCTCCTATGCTTGCAGAAAGGAAATTATAACTGCATTCCGAGAGGCTTCATCCAGCAGTAGACAGAGGCAGATGCAGATACCCATGGCCAAACATCAGGTAGATCCTGGGCAGACTTGTGGAAGCATGGAGGATAGAAGTGAGCAAGTTGTGGGTCAAAGACACCACAAGAAGACTCACAGAGCTAATTAACATGGGATCATGAGGGCTCACAGAACCGGGGCCACCAACCAGGGAACACACAGGGGCTGTACCTAAACATTATACATTTGTAGCAAATGTACAGCTTGAACTTCATGTAGGTTCCCTAACAAGTAGCTGACTCAGGCTATATTCCCTACCATAGGATTCATTTCTCCCTAACTGGACTGACTCATAGGACCTCTGTAGGAGAAGACGTGCCTAGCCCTGCTGGGACTAGATGCCCCAGGGCAGAGTTGTATACCAAGGAGCTTCCCTTATTTGAGCAGAAGGTGAGGGGAAAATGGGGAAAGAAATTGTAAGGGTGGGACTGGGAGGAGTGGAGGGAAAGGGGTTGTAGTTGGGATGTAAATAAATGTAAGAAAACCAAAAAAGTAAAATGTGATAAACAAAATAGCCACATGTATTTGCAGGAAAAGGAGATGAGAGAGAACAGAGTAAGGAGAAGTCTTACAACTTGAGATGGTGGTCACATTGGTCTTGCATAATTGCTGTTAGTATATTAAGTTTCACACTCACAAAAAAAGATTACTCTAGCAGAATGTTTTCTTACCAAGCTGTCTCTTGATAGCACCCTTAATCTCATTATTCCTGAGGCTGTAGATGAGGGGGTTTAACATGGGATCACCACCATGTAGAACACAGACACCACCTTGTTCTGGTAGGTGGAGTATGTAGACTTGGGCATCACATAAATAAAGGTGATGGTTCCATAGTAGAGAGTGACTGCAGTGAGGTGGGAGGTGCAGGTGGAGAAGGCCTTTTGTCGACCCTCAGTGGAGCGCATCTTCAGGATGGTGATGAGAATGTAAGAATAGGAGACAGCTATGACAAACACTGTGATCACAGTAACTGAGCCTGCAGAAAATGAAATAACAACTACAGAGACACTCACATCAGAACAGGAGAGTTCCACCAAAGGAGCAAAATCACAGAAAAAATGATCGACTCTATTTGGTCCACAGAAGAGAAAAGAGAAAAAGTAAAACATGATGAGGGAAGTATTAAGAAAACCCCCTATATAAGATCCCACAACCAACTGAATACAGACTTGGGTGGACATTTTGGTGGAATAAAGCAGTGGGTTACAAACTGCCATGAAGCGATCATAAGCCATGGCAGCCAGAAGGAAGCATTCAACTGACCCAAAGAAATCAGCCAGGCTCTGCTGGATACCACATCCAAGGTAGGAAATTGTATTTCTCTCTATCAGGAAGTTGATAAGCATATTGGGTGTGACGATGATGAAAGACCCATGTCAACAGAAGCCAAGTGACTGAGAAAAAGTACATGGGGTGATGGAGCTGGGAAGAGACTCTGATAGAAGGATGGTGCTGAGGTTCCCAAACACAGTCACCAGGTAGATGCACAGATGATGGTAAAGAGGACAACTCTAAGGGCTGGGTCATCTGTTAATCCCAATAAAATGAACTCTGTCACTGCAGTGTGGTTCCCTTCCTCCAGAAAAGCCATGGGACAGTGTAGCTGCTGCTAGATCAAGGCTGTGATGGAGACAGAATAAAAAGAGATTTATAAATGTTTCACTCAATTTTATTTCATACAGACACTGAGAGCATTACATGCTAATTTATTATTCAAAAGTTGGACCAACAATCCATGTTTTACTCAGGGTTCTCATTGTTTATTCATTTTACACAATATGTTTTTCAAATTATTTAACCAAATAAGCTAGAAATGTATTACTACTAATAAATAAATTTTATTTACAGTGTTTATTATAAAACATTTTAATTCTTATTAAGTTGAAGATGTAAAATCATGAGATTTTGCCTGTGAGATGGGCTTTCACATAATGACTCCTGCATTCAAGCCTGACTGCTGACAACTAGTTTTATTCCTTTTCTGTGGTGACAGGTGAGAACTAACACCTGTATGCTGTCCTTTGATATTTACAGCTATGCTATGTTACCTGCAACATTCTCTTCACAGAAATAAGGAAATAAATTAATATAAAATAATACAAGTCTTTTCAAAATAGCAATGTTTATTAGAACAGATGATTAAAATGTAAAATCATGGGATTATATCTTGGAGACTTAATCCTTGCTAAATTTATTTGACTGCTTAGTAAATCATCATTGTATGATTGTAAAAATGTATTCATTTATATTTTTATTTTATTATATTAAATATTAAGTACTTCTTTTACTTTTTTGTGTTTTTCAAAATTGGATTTCTATGTGTAGTTTTGGTTTTCTTGCTATATAGACCATGTGGCCTTGAATTCACAGAGAACTTGCCTGCCTCTGCTTCCTGAGTGCTGACATTAAAGATCTGTGTCACCAGCCTTCAACTTGAAGTTAAGTATTTTATAACTTCCATTTATAGCAGAAAACACTTTTATTTGAGTAAAGTTATAAAGATGAAGTAAAATATTGTAGAATTTAGAGCTTGCTCTTGGCTAAATACAGTGGTTGCACTTGCAAAAGGATCTGTCTGAGTCTGATTCCCAGCATCCACTAGTTATTCGCATCAGTCTGATTGTACAGTTCTTTGGACTAATGCCTTTTTCTGGTCCTCACAGGAACCAGGCCTTCACATGGGGCAGTTTGTACAGCAGGCAACACTCATATAAACTAAATAAAAATAACAAATTTTCAAAAGAGTATTAGATATAAAAACCAGGCAATTGAATTCCATTTATTACTGTTAGTAATCACACTATTAATGAATAGTCACAATGTGATTCAAACCATACAAAGTGAGAGAAAGACAAGAAGGCAGCATTTCAGCTTTTCTGTGGTTAATACATAGAAAGGTGATTTGTTGGTGATGTTAAGAAAGTCTTTAAAATGAATAATCATCACATTAAATTTACCAATTTGACTCCAGTTGTAAACTCATTAAATACTTTAAATTCTTCTAAATAAATCATCATTCTTTAAAGTAATTTGTAAATTAATTTTATCATCAAATGAATTATAGCTATTTAGCAATTTATTAGTAATTATTTGTTTAGATACACCAACTTCTTACCTAGTGTCACAGTGTTTTCTAACTGGAGTATGTCAGAATGAATTCACATTATTTTCAACAGAGGACACTGCTCAATATTCAACCTTAGAAGTCAAGAGATTTACCGAGGTTTACCCAGCAATGAGCAGATTGACTCACATTCTATAATTGCACCCTCATTTGTTTACAGTGGTACCTGTGAGGACCATAAAACAAAGCAGGTTTTGTTAGCCTTTTGCTGAATGCTATGCATGTACAGCTTTGAAGGTCATGTTGGGATCTGTTCGTCCAAATGGCTATATAACTAAAGAATTTATGAAAACTTAGTTTTATCCCTGGTCATTCTGGATAATTCACTAATAAAATACAAGGTGAGTCTTTGAAAATTTGCTTCTCCTGCTTCCATTTTATAACTACATGATTCTACCTGACTTTTTTCTCGATGCTGTTTGTAAATACAGTACATTTCAAAAATAGAGTATCTCCATTTACCAACAAAGTCAAAAATCTTACCTCTTGAAATAAGAACTCATTTCAAAGTAAAAAGTTCAATCTTATTATGATTTTATAGCTGCAATGCTGTTTCCTATTGTAATTGTTTGTCACTGAGGATAACTCCCTACGAGGCTCCAGATTCCAGTGTGAATTCAAATCATCAGGGATCATTACCAATGTTCAAGTGAGTACTGAGCAGTTCATTTAACACAAGCACAACAAGCACAATTAATTTTTAAAAAGACTGTTAATTTCAAGCAATCTCTTATTTTCCTATTTATTGAGTACTGATGTACTGTCATTAGGTAATTATGGGATATAAACGATAACAAATAGTCTTAGGTAAAAATTCTTGCAAGATGATATTTGTTTCAGGTTAGTTCAAGTTAGTGGATAATGAACCAATCATTAAAATGGACTATTTTGGCTTCTTTCAATATGCATCAGTTTTCTTTCAGTCTTTTAGTGGTTGATACAAATGCTGTATTATGCCCTTTTGGCTGGGGTAGACATCTAGCTGGTTTGCTCTTGTGAAGACACCACATCCTGAGACATCCTAAAGGAGCCACTGCACTCAAAGCAGTAGACACCATATCCTGAGACATCCTAGAGAAACCATGAACAAGGAGGAAAACTACAACCTAGAAAAAGCAAGGAAGTAATCTTCCAACAACCCCAAAAGAAGATAGCTACACAAACATAATTCCACATCTAATAACAAAAATAACAGGAAGCAACAATCATTTTTCCTTAATATCTCTTAACATCAGTGGACTCAATTCCCCAATAAAAAGACGTAGACTATCAGACTGGATACATAAACAGACCAGAATTTTGCTGCATATAGGAAACACACCTCAGTGACAAAGACAGACACTACCTCAGAGTAAAAGGCTGGAAAACAATTTTTCAAGCAAATGGTCCCAAGAAACAAGCTGAAGTAGCCATGCTAATATCAAATAAAATTGATTTTCAACCAAAAGTAATCAAAAAAGATAAGGAAGGACACTTCATACTCATTAAAGGAAAAATCTACCAAGATGAACTCTCAATTCTGAACATCTATGCTGCTGGGAGCCAAGACTTTCTTCTTCCTGAGATCAAATGTCAGTTAAGTAGATAGCCTGAGTTAAGGAAGACCTTATCAGCCTTCCTGCCTGGGAGAGAAAATTAGCAACTTGAGCCTAACAAATGTTTCATTGCTGTCTTGCTCATGAGAAAGTGGTTGGGGCTAAGGAATGCTTGCAAAGAACTTGACAATTATAAGATGGTCCTGGACCCTACCCTTCTCCCTGCTTGTCTTTATAAGGTGACCTGAACAATAAAGTTCAAGTACTCGATCAGACAGTCAGCCTGTGCTTCTTCTTTGTGTCTCTTGCCCCATCTTTCGCCCTCTCCTTCCCTAGGGTCTCCTTGAATCTCCGGGCCAGGGCATCTTGCTGCCCGAAGTGTGCCCTTTGTGTTGGGGTCAGATTGAATGTTGCTTCTACAGGGAAGTCCTGAAAGCATAGGATCTGAGCTTCTCTGGGGGAAGAAAGTAGATCTGATTGTGAACATTGCAGACTCACTCATCTGCGAAATTGATCTGGTGAAGGTAAGATGAAGCAATGCAATTATGGAACAAGCGTTCAGCAAACATGATTTGTTCTTAAAGGGTCTCAAAGAGTCCTTCACAGCACGAGGAGTAAGGGTTAAGGAAAAGGATCTTAAAAGATTCTTTGAATTCATTGGTGATGTTTGTCCATGGTTTCCCCAAGAGGGGACTGTTGATGAGAAAGGATAGGCTAGGGTTGGAGATTGCTTAAAAGATTTTTATGAAACCTTTGGTCCTGAGAAAGTCCCTGTTCAGGCTTTTTCCTATTGGAACCTGGTGAATGATATTCTTCAAGTCTATAAACAATTTCCAGATATTCTATTCGAGAGTTAGTAAAAGAAGGGGAAAAGGTCGTACAGTGACTCTCTAGACCACCCTCTGTTTGTGAATCTGTTTCTATTCCCATGCCTGATTTAGACATCCCGGCTGTTCCCCTTGAAGCTACAACTGAGAAGGCAACTGCAAAAACCCCTCCTGCTAACATTTAACCATCCCTTGCAACTTTAAATTCCCTAGCTAAGAATGGGCCAGACAATAGCCTCTCTCCGCAGAGACATTGTCCCCAGAGAAGGAGGCAACTAAATATGGTAATCCTGACTTCGCTGTCCCTGCACTCCTTCATGTCAGGACCACCTCCATATACTATTGCTCCTCCATTTTGTGCCCTGGTTCTCGACTTGGCTGATACTAACGATTATACCACCAAAGCTAAAGCCCAACTTTCACCAAAAATGGCCTCTCTTAGAAAGTTACTAGAGGAAAAACGGGAACATTTGCAGCTAGTAAAAGAACTGAGAGCTCTTGATTTGGAATTAACCTCCCTCTCCCCAATGCCTGCTATCTCTAAGAATAAATCTAAACCAAAATCTCAAAAACCTGTACTGGCCTTGCCAGTTACCAGAAGCAAATCTGCTATCTCTCCCAATAGCAGAAATAAAAACACTGCCTCACCCTCTAAAAGGGGAAATGACTCTCCTACTCAGGAAGATAATGAGTGTGACTCTCCTACTGAGGAAAACAATAAGGATACAAAGCCTTCAGGCAGTGAAGTCTCTCATGATGAAAACAAGGCTTCAGGGACTCAGAAAGTGAGGAAGATGAAAAAAAAAAGTCAACATTATTGCAGTCTACTGTTCCATCAACTGAAAGATCTAAAAATGGAGGTAGTAAATTATGACCCAACAGCCCCCTTTACCTTATCCTTAATTGAAAATTTGAGTCATCGGTGGCTTGTTCCCAATGATTGGTATTTTTTAGCCCATGCCACCCTAGCAGGAGGCGACTATGTTCTTTGGAAGACTGACTTTGTTGAAAACTGCAGAGAAATAGCACTTCACAATTATGAAAATAAAACTTCTAAGAAGTGGACCGAAGATAAGCTTTTGGGATGGTAGCCCTTTAGATACTAATGAAAAACAGACTCGGTTCCCTCCCGGCCTTCTAAGCCCAAATCAAATGCAGGTCTTAAGGCTTGGAAATGACTCCCCCCTAAAGAATCAGCAACCACTTCCCTCGCCCAGGTCCGCCAGGGCCTGGACGGTCGTTGTGATGAAAACGAAAGTTGCCTTTCTCAAAGCACCTTGCATTCCAGAATGCAAATCCTGCTTGTCAGGCTGCAATATGACCCCACCCACTGTAGCAGTGCAGAAATTTCTGATTATATAAAACTGTGTGCAGGCATTGGTTCAGCTCATGCATAGGACTTGCCATTGGAGCTGCCCTTAAGGATTTCAAGCAGGGTGACCACCATAAAAGTTGCTTTAACTGTAAACAGCCAGGACATTTTTTTAGGAAGTGCAAAACCCCAAGGCAGAATGTTACTCCCTGCCCCTTTGTGTTCCCACTGCCAGTGAGGGTAGGCACTGGGCTTCAAAGTGCCATTCCAAGGCAAAAATACAAGTAATACCCTGCCTCAGAAATCAGGGAAACCTATGAGGGGTCAGCCCATGGCCCCGAACCCGAGACAAAACTCTGGGGCTGTCAGGTTTGTCCCTCAAACATTAACCCCTCTGAACTCAAGTATGGCCTCCCTCCAATGCAACCCCACCCAGGCAGATGGACCTCTGTTCCTCCACTACACCTGAGATGGAGACACAATACCCTACTGGGGTCTTTGCCCCTTGCTCCCCAAATACTTTGGACTTGCCTTGGTCATGCCAGCTCCACTCTAGGTTAAATATCTCCAGCCGAGTCACATAATGATTTGATTGGCAAATAAAGCCTGGCCTCATCCTCTGGCTCCTGTGCTGTTAATCAGGAAGAATCTCTCAAGTGTTTATGTCCCCTTAAACATAGATCCTAATCAATTCCTTCGAGAACTAGGGCTTCTAGCGACTGTTGTCATTGCTGTTTGTCGGTACACAACAAATTACCATGATAGAACCCTCATAAATTAAAATTAGAAGGTAAATCCTTTGAAGGCCTTGGGTACACTGACAGATAGACCCGATTTAATTAATGACAACAAAATGTCCTCCTTCCTGGCCCCTGACGGCCCATTAAACATCTAAAAGGACAAGCAAACCTCTTCATGCCCCAACAACTAAAGTCCTCAATGGAGTAGAAAGAAATTTCCCTGTAACATAAGCTTAGTTGTCCTGATTTACCTGTTAATCTATGGGGCAGAGACATACTTGGCCAGTTGAATCTTATCATGTGAGCCCTAATGAGATAGTCACTCATCAAACGTTAAAACAAGGATTTCGGCCTGGACAAGGGCTAGGAAAACATTCACAAGGAATAAAAGAGCCTATCAAAATGACTGAAAATTTAACCTCCTGGGACTTGGTGCTGAAAATTTACCCTGATGACTGTTGACATCCCTGTACCCCACACAGACAAGATTACATGAAAATCAGATGATGTGTGTGGATTAGTCAATTGCCATTAACCTCAGAAAAACTGGCTGCAGCAACAGCGTTAGTACAAGAACAGCTTGCTGCTGGCCATATCGAACCTACCACCTCCCCTTGGAACACACCTATCTTTGTTATTAAGAAAAAATCTGGCAAGTGGAGATTGTTACAAGATTTGAGAGAGATTAATAAAACTATGCTCACTATGGTGACTATGACTTGCCCACCCCTGTGGCCATTCCTGCTGGATTTTTTAAGGTAGTAATAGACCTCAAAGATTGCTTTTTCACCATTCCCTTACATCCTGAAGACAGACAGCGGTTTGCTTTTAGCCTGCCAGTAACCAACTTCAAAGGGCCTATGCCACAGTTCCAGTGGCGGGTCCTACCCCAGGGCATGGCTAACAGCCCAACATTATATCAGAAATTTGTAGCACAAGCAAGTGGTTGATCCCTTTCTTCTATTTATATTGTCCACTTCATGGATGACATTCTTCTGGCTGGACCCAATGGTACACAATTCTTTATTGTTGTTGAGAATTATCACAGAAGCTGGCAGATAGAGGACTCCAGATTGCTCCTGACAAAATTCAGCTACAAGATCCTTATTTCTATTTAGGCTTTGAGCTTTGCCATCAAAAAATTACTACCCAAAAACTCCAGCTCCAAGTAGGCCATTTAAAAACACTTAATGATTTTCAGAAGTTATTAGGTAAATATAAATTGGATCAGACCTTATCTTAAACTTACCACTGGGGAGCTTAAGCCTCTTTTCGATGTTCTTAAGGGTGATTCCAATCCTTCCTCTCCCCGTTCCTTTACCCCTGCAGCTACATGTGCCCTTGGGTTAGTGGAAAAGCCATTCAAGAACAGGGAGTTTCCTTTATCTCTTATGAAACACCACTCCTGTTTGTTATCTGTGCCACCTCGCATAACCTACAGAGTGTTTTGGCAGCATGGCCCTCTTCTCTGGGTTCACCTTTCAGCTTTCCCCCAAAAGTACTCATTCCTTATACCTCCCTGGTTGCTAAGCTTATACTTTTAGGACGAGAACAGAGTCGACAGTTTTTTGGAAAAGATCCTGATAAGATAATTATGCCATATTCTAAAAATCTACTAGATTGGCGATGCAAACCACAGATGAGTGGCCCATAGCTTGCTCTTCCTTTTTGGGAATAATTGAAAATCATTATCCTGCTGATAAATTGCTTCAATTTGCTAAGATTCATCCCTTTATTTTCCCAAAGTTTACCTCTTCTTAACCAATATCAAATACGTGTTTGGTATTTACAGATGACTCCTCTAATGGAATGGCAGTGTACATTATAAATGGTCAAGTTACTCCTATTTGTTCCCCCTTTAAATCAGCCCAACTTGTAGAAGTTTTTGCAGTAATAAAGATTTTTCAGTTACTAATAGATTGCCCTTTTAATTTGTATACGGACAGTGCCTATATTGCTCACTCTGTTCCCATTCTTGAAACAGTCCCATATATTAGACCCTTACAAATGCTGCCCCTCTTTTTTCTCAGCTTCAAAATTGATTGCCTCTAGATGTCACCCCTTCTTTGTTGGACATCTCCTTGCTCATTCAGATCTACCTGGTCTGCTCTCTAGAGGGAATGCCTGTGCAGATGCTGCCACTTGTTTGACCTTCCCAGTGTTGTTAGGTTCTGTAGAACAGGCCAGAAGAGTCATGCCTTACATCATTTAAATGCTCAGCCCCTTCACCTGCTTTTTAAGATCACTCATGAACAGGCGCACCAGATTGTTAAACAATGCCTGCCTGTGTTACACTTTTACCCACCCCCCACCTGGGCATTAACCCCAGAGGTTTGATCCCAAATGAAATATGGCAAATGGATGTCACACATAATCCTGAATTTAGTAGTCTTAAATATCTTCATGTGACCATAGACACCTTTAGTGGATTTATTTTTGCTAGTTTACATACTGGAGAGGCTTCTAAAAATGTTATAGCCCACGTTTTAAATTGTCTCTCTGTCATGGGTAAGCCTAAGATCATTAAGACTGACAATGGTCCCAGCTACACTGGAAAAGTTTTTCAAGAGTTTTGCAATCAATTACAAATCAGACATATTACTGGCATCCCTTATAATCCTCAAGGGCGAGGCATTGTTGAACGTGCCCACCAGACTATCAAAAACACTTTACATAAATTAAAAAGGGAAAGTTATACACCCAGAAGGGGTCCCCTAGAAATAGTCTTTATCATGCCTTGTTTGTTCTCAATTTTCTAAATCTGTACGCTCATGGCAAATCTGCTGCCATGATCGTCTATAGCATCCTGAGACCAATAAAAACTACACCACAGTTATGTGTCGAGACCCCTTTACATCTAAGGGAATGGGCCTGACCCCGTTCTTATTTAGGGCAGGGGTTCTGCTTGTATTTTTGACACAAAAGAAGGAGTAGTCCGATGGCTCCCTGAACACTTGGTTAAACAAATAAATAATGATAAAAATGCCTTAGATCATGATGACAGTTCCAGGGAGTAACTTTCCCTGAGACCTCTCTTTTCTTTTTCTTTATTCCTTTACAGATAATTACTGAAAATGGCCAAAACTTTCATCGCCCTTGGATGCCTCCTACACATGCTGACAACACAGACATCTACAGATTCAACATCTCCCTTCGCATGGTGATTTTATTTAGCTGAGAACTGGACAAATTATAGAAAGACTGAGTCTGGAGGGGAGATATTGGCTACTGCCGATTGCCCCCCTTCAGGGTGCCAAAACGCCATATATTTAAATTTTACAGATTTCAAATTCAGCCAGGCAAAGCAGTGCCTGCCCTTTGTTTTCTTTATGACCAATCTTACCCTCCATGTGCTACTGAATGGATAAATGAAAATGTGGGCTGCCCCTGGATTAGCTGTCGCATACATACAGCCATTCGCTTAAGAAACACAGAACTTATCAGCCAGCGGCATTATAATCAAGTTCTTCAAGACATTCATAAGATATACTTGGGTTATTTGGGACCCCTGGCATAACTGCTGGACTACTCCTGTGAGAGGAGCCATGTATATCATCAAGATAGAAAGATGGCCTAGTAGTAAAATTTATATCTGGCATTCTCTTGTTCAAGTACAGTCTGCTGTCTATTCTAACATTCTAAACAAGGAACAAGAGCTCAATAGCCAGCTTTCCCTTCCCTCTGCTACCCATCCATTTTCTTGCATCTCCCACCTGAGGGAGGGGCTAATGTTAACTAATATTACTGGACTAGGAAACCACTCCTCGTGTTTTCTTTGTGCGTGCTGGGCTGTCCACCTTTAGTGGCTGTTCCCCTTTCTTTTGCAATTAATTCTACAACAGTGAGATCCATGATGACCTCTCCTATTCCTGAGGTTGAACTCTACTGGCCACTTCCCAGACTTCCTTTTTGCTATTCAGACTCTAAAAAAGGAAGATGCAACTCAGCCTCCATCTTCCAATATATTTGCTCCAGAAGGATACTTTATTTGGTGCAATGGCATCCTCACTAAAAGGCCTGTCAAGAAACAAAGATCCCTCCAGGCTGTGCCTCCCTGTTACCTTAATCCCCCAACTTACTTTTCATACCCCTGCAGAATTTTTGATGTCCTCTGAAATTTCTAGCAGAGAAAAATGTGCAGTATTTTTACCCCTTGTAGCTGGCCTTTCCCTGACTACAGCCGTGGAGGCTGCTGGGTTGGCGGGTGGAGCAATGGGACATTCTATCTTGGCCACCAACAATTTAGCTGAACAATTTCAGTTAGCTATAGAAGCCTCTGCTGAATCACTGGCTTCTTTGCAAAGACAAATAACGCTTGCCCAGGTTACTTTACAGAATCGCCATGCCTTAGATCTTCTCACAGCAGAGAGGGGTAGTACTTGTCTTTTTCTTAATGAAGAATGTTGCTATTACATAAATGAATCTAGTCTGATAGAACTACAAGTGTATAAACTCCATAAGTTAGGTGAAGATTTACAGAGACAAAAATTGTCTAGAGCTGCCAATAATTGGTGGGAATCCTCCATTTTTCCTTCCTAATGCCTCTTGTTGGGTCCTTGATTTGTTTGCTTTTGATAGCCATTTTAGGACTCTTTATTTTAAATTAGTTAATAGGCTTTATAAAACAACAAATTGATTGCTTGGCATCTAAACCTCTACAAGTATATTATCACAGACTTGATCTGGCTGCTAGAGGCTTGACTGAGACTTGTGTTGACAAATTTCCTTTAGGAGCTGCATAGAACTCAGATCTATGCACGCTGGTTCGCATGGCATGAACACAGCATGGGTACCTGCAAGGGGTGCGTGATGAGGTACTGCAGGCAGAGGACCCAAATTGTCCTCATCTGAGTCCCCAGTGAAGCAAACCTGATTGCATACAGGTTGGTGTTGATTTCTTGTGTCTCTAAGCTGCTGACTAGGATCCTCAATATCCTACGAAGCCCATGAGACATTTAACCCTCTCCTCCCCAAAAAGACACTGTTTCTAATGATAATGGGAGAATCAGGTCAATCTTCCCCCCTCTGGTAAATGCCTGTTCATTTATCAATGAGAACTGCAAATGTCTGCTTTCTCAGACCAGTCTCTTTTTAAAATGTTAGAAAGGAAGAGATGCTGGGAGCCAAGACATTCTTCTTCCTGAGAGCAAATGTCAGTTAAGTAGATAGCCGGGTTAAGGAATGCCACTCCATCAGACATTCAGACCTGTGCTTCTTCTTTGTGTCTCTTGTCCCATTTTTTACCCTCCCCTTCCCTAGGGTCTCCTCGAATGCTCCAAATGCAAGGGCAATCATACACATAAAAAAACAAAAAAAAACAAACAAAAAACAAAAAACAAAAAAATATCTTTACTAAAGCTCAAAGCACACACTGCAATTCACACAATAATCCTGGGGGATTTCAATACCCCACTCTCAGCAATGGACAGATCATAGAAAGAGAAACTAAACAGAGACACAGTGAATTTAACAGAAGTTATGAACCAAATGGATTTAACCGATATCTATAAAACATTTCATCCTAAAACAAAAGAACATGCATGTGGAAACTGAACAATGCTCAACTCAATGATGACTTAGTCAAGGAAGAAATAAAGAAAGACATTAAAGACTTTTTAGAATTTAATGAAAATGAGGACACATCATACCAAAACTTGTAGGATTCCATGAAAGCAGTGCTAAGAGGAAAAATCATAGCTCTAAGTGCCTACAAAAAGAAACTGGAGAGAGCATACCTTAACAACTTGACAGCACACCTGAAAGCTCTAGAACAAAAAGAGATGAATACACCAAAGAGGAGTAGATGGCAGGAAATAATCAAACTCAGGACTGAAATCAACCAAATAGAAACAGAAAGAACTATACAAAATATCAACAAAACCAGGAGTTGGTTCTTTGAGAAAATCAACAAGATAGATAAACCCTTAGCCAGATTAACCAGAGGGCACAGAGACAGTACCCAAATTAATAAAATCAGAACTGAAAAGGGAGACATAACAACAGAAACTGAGGAAATTCAAAAAATCATCAGATCCTACTACAAAGACCTATACTCAACAAAACTGGAAAATCTGGATGAAATGGACAACTTTCTAGACAGATACCAGGTACCAAAGTTAAATCAGGAGCAAATAAACCATCTAAACAGTCCCATAACCCCTAACGTAATAGCACCGGTCATTAAAAGTATCCCCACCCAAAAAAGCCCAGGACCAGATGGTTTTAGCATAAAATTCTATCAGACCTTCAAGGAAGATCTAATACCAATTCTCTTCAAACTATTCCACAAAATAGAAACAGAAGGAACACTACCCAATTTGTTCTATGAAGCTACAGTCATGCTCATACCTAAACCTCACAAAGACTCAACAAAGAAAGAGAACTTCAGACCAATCTCCCTTATGAAGATCATTTCAAAAATACTTAATAAAATTCTAGCAAACTGAATCCAAGAACATATCAAAACAGTCATCCAACATGATCAAGTGGGCTTTATCCCATGAATGCAGGGATGGTTCAATATCAGAAATTCATCAATGTAATCCACTATATAAGCAAACTCAAAGAAAAAAACCACATGATCATCTCACTAGATGCTGAGAAAGGATTCGACAAAATTCAACATCCTTTCATGATAAAAGTCTTGGAAAGATCAGAAATTCAAGGACCATATCTACACATAGTAAAAGCAATATACAGGAAACCAGTAGCCAACATAAAACTAAATGGAGAGAAACTTGAAGCAATTCCACTAAGATCAGGGACTAGACAAGACTGCCCACTCTCTCCCTACCTATTTAATATAGTATTTTAAGTTCTACCTAGAGAAATTAGACAACACAAGGAAGTCAAAGGGATACAAATAGGAAAGGAATAAGTCAAAGTTTCACTATTTGCAGATGATATGATAGTATACTTAAGTGACCCTAAAACTTCCACCAGAGAACTCCTAAACCTGATAAAAACTTCAGCAAAGTGGTGGGTTATAAAATCAACTCAAACAAATCAGTAGCATTCCTCTATGTGAAAGATAAATAGGCTGAAAAAGGAATCAGGGAAATGACACCCTTCACAATAGTCACGAATAATATAAAATACCTTGATGTGAATCTAACCAAGCAAGTGAAAGAACTGTATGAAAAGAACTTCAAGTCTCTGAAAAAGAAATTGAAGAAGATCTCAGAAGATGGAAATATCTCCCATGCTCATGCATTGGCAGGATTAATATAGTAAAAATGGCCATCTTGCCAAAAGCAATCTACAGATTCAGTGCAATCCCCATTAAAATACCAACTCAATTCTTCACAGAGTTAGATAGAGCAATTTGCAAATTCATTTGGAATAACAAAAAAACCCAGGATAGTGAGAACTATTCTCAACAATAAAAGAATTTCAGGAGGAATCACCATCCCTGACCTCAAGCTGTACTACAGAGCAATAGTGATTAAAAATTGCATGGCACTACTACAGAGACAGGCAGGAAGATCGATGGAACAGAACTGAAGACCCAGAAATGAAACCCCACACCTATGATCACATGATCTTTGCCAAAGGAGCTAAAACTGTCCAGTGGAAAAAGGTCAGCATTTACAACAAATGGTGCTGGTTCAACTGGAGGACACCATGTAGAAGAATGCAAATCGATCCATTCTTATCTCCTTGTACAAAGCTCAAGTCCAAGTGGATAAAGGACCTCCACATAAAACCAGATACACTGAAACTAATAGACAAGAAGGTGGGGAAGAACCTTGAATACTTGAACACAGGGGAATAGTTCCTGAATAAAACACCAATGGCTTATGAAGTTTCTGTAAAGCAAAGGACATTGTCAATAGGACAAAATGGCAGCCAACAGATTGGGAAATGATCTTTTAATCCCACTTCCAATAGAGGGCTACTATCCAATATATACAAAGAACTCAAGAAATTAGACTCCAGACAACCAAATAACCCTGTTATAAAATGGGGTATAGAACTAAACAAATAATTCTCAACGGAGGAAACTTGAATGGCCGAGAAGCACCTAAAGAAATGTTCAGCATCCTTAGTCATCAGGGAAATGCAAATTAAAAAAACCCTGAGATTCTACCTCCCACCAGTCACAATGGCTAAGATCAAAAACTGAGGTGATAGTAGATGCTGGTGAGGATGTGGAGAAAGAGGAACACTTCTCCATTGTTGGTGGGATTGCAAGAATGGTGCAACCACTCTGGAAATCAGTCTGGATGTTCCGAAGAAAATTGGACATAATATTACCTGAGGACCCAGCTATACTACTCCTGGGCATATACCCAGAAGATGCTCCAACATATAACAAGGAAATATTCTACAATCTGTTCATAGCATCCTTATTTATAATAGCTAGAAGCTGGAAAAAAACCAGATGTCCTTTCAACAGAGGAATTTATACAAAATATGTGGTATATTTTCATAATGGAGCATTACTCAGTTATTAAAAACAATGAATTCGAGAAAATCTTAGGTAAGTGTATGGAACTAGAAAATATTATCCTGAGTGAAGTAACTCAATCACAAAAGAACACACATGGTATTCACTCACTGATTATTGGATATTAGCCCAGAAGCTTGAAATACCCGAGATTCAACTCACAGACCACATGAAATTCATGAAGAAGGAAGACCAAGTGTGGGTGCTTGAGTCATTCTTAGAAGGGGTAACAAAAAAACTCAAGGGAACAAATATGGAGATAAAATGTGGGACAGAAACTGAAGGAGGGGCCTTCTGGAGACCATTCCACTTGGTTATCCATCCCATGTGCAGTCAACCAAGGTAGATGCTGATGTGGATGTCAGGATGTACATTCTGAAAGGAGCCTGATATAGCTGTCTCCTTAGAGGTCTGCAAGAATCCTCAGAGGAGGAGGCTCACAGCTAACCATTGAACTGATCAAGGGGTTTCTAATGGAGGAGTTAGAGAGAAGACTGAAGGAGCTGAAAGGGTTTGCGGCCCCATGAGGAGAGCAACAATACTCACCAACCAGAGCTCCCAGGGTCTAAACCAGGGAGCACATAAGGAGAGACCCAAGGCTCCAGCTCTATATGTAGGGGAGAATGGCCCTGTCGGATATAGGTAGGAGAAGAGATGCTTGGTCCTGTGAAGGCTGGATGCTGAGTATGGGAGAATTTGAGGGTGGGGAGGTAGGAGTGGTGGAGTAGTTGGTGGCACCTCCTCATAGAAGCAGGAGGAGGGGGGATGGGATAGGGAGTTCCTGGGCACGGAGGATGGGGGGGATGGGGTAAGAGGATAACATCTGAAACATAAATAAAATACCCAGTAAAAATATACTGTATTACATACTTTGGTGAATATAGGTAAAGATGTGAAGTCAAATTGAATAGCAGTTATTTATTTAAAGTGTGCATATTTTTATAGGCAAGAGTTTAAAATGTTATGGTTAAATGAAAGTAGTGAGTAGAAAGAGGTATGGATAATTGCCAGGTAAGAATAAACATTTCATAAATCATACCTCAAACAAAGTAACAGTTGGTGTCAGCTTATATAATATAGTATAGAACAGAAAGCAGAGTTGATCAAAAGAGTCATATTAGTTCTCTTGCTAGTCTTAATTATATTGCTAAGATCAACAGTTGATAAATGTGACCTTATGAAACTGAAAATCTTCTGTAAGGCAAAAGACACTATCAATAGTATAAAATGGCAACCCACAAATTGGGAAATGATCTTCACTAACACTACATCCTATAGAGTGATAATATTTAAAATATATTGTTGCTGTAACTAACCAATCCAAATAAGACTGGTCAATGAAAATATAACAGTAATTATGGTTATATTCTGCAAGCCTAGATTGGGCAGATTCACCACTTCACTACTCTTATTTCCCAGCTATGAGACCCTTATAACCTGAGGGTTTTCCAGACCCTGCATTTGTCCTTCTACCTCCTGCTTTCCATTCGTCCTCCTCTGTCGTCTTCTCTCTCCTCCTTCTCTGTCTTTGTTGTCCTCCATCGTCTTCTCTTTCCTTCTTCTCCATTCCCTTCTCTGTCCTTGCTCTGCTCTCTCCCACCAAATTTTATTTCTCCACCTCCCCTTCCTCTGCCCAATCACTGGCTCCAGCCTTTATTTTACAAATTAAGATGGGCAGAAGGTTCACTAGAATTCACCTGTGTAATGACTCCTCTGTAGCCCTTCACCAGAAAGGGGAATTAGTATCAAAATCCAAGACCAGGGCTATCCACAACACATATAAATAACTCAAGAAATTAGACTCCAAAAAACCAAATAACCTAATTAGTAAATGGGGTACAGTGTTAATTGGAGAATTCTCCACAGAAGAATCTTGAATGGCCTAGAAGCACATAAGGAAATGTTCAATATCCATAATCATCAGGGAAATGCAAATCAAAACAACCCTGAGGTTCTACCTTATATCCATCAGAATGACTAAGATCCAAAACTTATGTGACACAACATGCTCCACGGATCTCAAGAAAGAGGAACACTCCTTCATTGCTAGTGGGATTGAAAACTGGTAAACTACTTTGGAAATAAATGTGGATGTTCCTTAGAAAATTGGAAATAGCTTTACCTAAAGACCAAGCTTTACACCTCCTGGGCATATACCCAAAAGATGCTCTCCCATACCACAATGACATGAGCTCCACTGTGTTCATACCAGCCTTATTTGTAATAGCCAAAAAGTGTAAGTAACCTAGATTTTCCTCAACTGAAGAATGTATAAAGAAAATGTGATTCATTTATACACTGGAATACTATTCATCTATTAAAGCTGAGGACATCATGAATTTTGCAAGCAAATGGATGGAAATAGAAATGTCATCCTGAGTGAGGTAACCCTGTCTGCAAAGGATATGTACTGATCGATAAGTGGAAATTAGCCAAAAAAGTACAGAATACCCATGATGCAACACACCGGCAATGAGAATTTTAAAATAAGGAAGGCCCAAATGAGGATTTAATCCCACTTAGAAAGGGGAACAAAATAATGATGGGAGACAGAGGAGGGAAGATACCTGGGTGGGAGGCGGATAAGAAAAGAGAAGAAGTTTCAGGAATGGGGGGAGGGGGTGGAGACAGAGAAGCCCAGAGGATCAGGAGAATGAATGGAAATATGCAGCTTCTGAAAGTGGGGGTGGGGAGAACCTCTAGAATGTCACAGAAACTTGGGATGTGAGAGGCTCTCAGGACTCAGTAGTGGTGACCTTATCCAAAATGCCCAACAAAGGGGAGATGAAACCTGAAGAGACAACCTCCAGTAAATAGACAGGCCCCTCAATGTAGGGATGGGATCACCAACCCACCTTTAAAATTTCTGACTTATAACTGTTCCTGTCTAAAAAATAACATGCAGAAACAAAAATAGAGCAGAGACTGAAGGAAAGGCCATCCAGTGACCTGCCCAACTTGGAATCCATCTCATGAGTGGGCAGTAAACCCTGACACTATTACTAATGTTAGTTTGTATTGAAGACTGGAGCCTAGCATGGCTCTCCTCTGAGAAGATATAACAACAGCTGCAACAGATGTAGAGTATTTGCAGCCAACCATTGGAAGGGGGCCAGGGACTCCTATGGAAGAGTTAGGGGAAGGATTGGAGGAGCTGAGGGAAATGGTAACATCAAAGGAAGATCAACAATGTAAGCTAACCCAGACACCTGGGGAATCACAGAGACTAAGCCACCAACCAAAGAGCATACATGGGCTGGTCTGTTGCCCCAGGTACATATGTAGCAGATGACTGCCTTGTCTGGCCTCAATGGGAGAGGATGTGCCTAATCCTGAATAGACTTGATGTCCCAAGAAAGGGGGCTGCATTGGATTGAGCTGGAAGTGGGTGGGTAGGTGAAAGTGATGGGTAGGGATCTAGGGTTGGGAGCACTCTTCAAAGTTGGTAGGGGGTGAAGAACTCTTAGAGCTGGGACCAAGAAGATTGGCAACATTTGGAATGTAAATAAATGAAACAATAAAAAATGACATCATGAAATTTGCAGGCAAATAAATGTATCCAGAAAAAGAGTTACTGTGAGTGAAGTAGCTCAGTCCCAGAGAGATAAAATGGTATGTACGTACTCATAAGTGGATATTTGCCAAAGCCTGCGGGGAATTCAATGAGACCCTAGGGAGGTGGGTGAAAGAATGAAGGGACAAGAGACACAAAGAAGAAGCACAAGTCTTGAAAGTCCTGATCAAGCATTTAAACTTTTATTTTCAAATGGCAGGTTATAAAGACACAGCAAAAAGGGAAGTTTAGACAAAGATCATTGCTTAAGGCTATCCCAGTATCATATCTTCATTGCCTAAGACCATCCCACTGTTGTAACCAGCTCCCAGGAAATACCAGGTGTTCTTCAAGTTCCTGGTACCTGAGATAGTGAACATCCTTTCTTAACCTTGTCTGACTAAGCTTTCCAGGACAGCAGGTAATTTTCATGGGTTTGGCTCCCAGCAGACATTAGCTGTTAAACAAATGATATCTAAGCTATAGCCTAGACCCAGAGGTTAGTAAAGAGCAATGTTTTAAACTGACACATGGATCTCCTGAAAAGAGAACTACAATAGGTTTTATGAATGGACTACTGGACAGCTGATTTGAATGGGATCTGAAGGATCACATGGGGGAGGAGACAATATGGTAGAGGGAGAGATTTTTATGGAGAGACAGCTGGAAGTGAAAGACATTTGAGAGATGATATAGAAACCTAGTGGAGTGGAAACTTCCTAAAATGTATGAAGGTGATATTAATGAGTTCTCCTAATAATGGAAGATACAGAATCTCAACCAGCCATCTCTTGTTCCTAAATAGAGCTTCTATAGAGGGTCTGGGTTGTATTTAATTGAGTTGTTGGTTAAGAAGTTTCCACGGAAATTCCCAAACAATGCAGAATGTTGATAAGACAAAGGGTTGCTTTCCACTAACAGACAGCAAGACACTGCTGCCAATGACAGCATGCACACAACTCATTGAAGATTAAATTGATCTGTAGCCTACATGGAGCCTTCACTCCTGTGTTCTAGTTTCTTCAGTGTAGGAAGGTACTGATCAGGCTAAAAGAAAAATAGAAGAATGAAAGAAAGAAAGAAAGAAAGAAGAAAGAAAGAAAGAAAGAAAGAAAGAAAGAAAGAAAGAAAGAAAGAGAAAAGAAAGAGAAAGAAATATAAACACCAACTCATCCGCAAAACCTTTGATTTACAATCCTTCCTGTCTACAAAATATGCTAGGGAAATTGGTAGAACAGAACTTGTGGTAGTAGCCAACCAATCTTTGGTTTCACATAAGGCCCACCCCATGAGAAGAAACCCAATATTTGACAGTTTTTTGGTAATCATGAACTAAAGGGTAGATATCCCAGAGACCTCTGGTTAAACCAAACACTACTGATCTAAAAAATTATCAATAAAATGACTCCTAAAATATTCTACTACATTAATAGATCAGTGCCATATTCAGTCCTCATCAGAGAACCTTTATTTGGTAGCAGAAAAGAAGAGAGGCAGAGAACCACAGCCAAAGAATACTTGCAGAGAGAGTCTAAATTAGAGGTCTCCCCCAAATTCCTTTATTCGGAGCTCAGGAAAAACCATAGAAGGGGAGGCAGAAAGACTGTAAGAACCAGAGGGAATGGAGGACACCAAGAGAACAAAGCCCTCTGAATCAACTAAGCAAGGTACATATGCATTTAGGTATACAAGAGAGATCTAGATGTCCCTCAACTGAAGGAACCCAGTCAATAAACACAGAGACAATATAGGTCTAAATCAGGTCATTTTAGCTTAGTATTTTATAGGAATCCTGACTATGAGAACAAGTAGAATTCTTGTGGCAGATCTTGGGACTCTACCTTCTGTTGGTTTTCTGCATCTAAGTTTGATATGATTTTTTTTTACTTTATCTTATTATATTTTATTTTGCCATGCTGTGTTGTTACTTCTTAGAAGCCTGTTCTTTTCCAATGAGAGGCAGAAAGAGTGGAACTGGAGGGGAGGTGAAGCAAGGAGGAACTGGGAACTGTTGAGTGAGGGTAAACTATTATAAGGGTAAACTCTTATAATGTATTGTATAATTGAATTTATTTTTAATAGAAGGAAACTCTTATTTCAATATATAAACTAATACACACCAGAAGTAACTAACAGGTGTGTTTTAGTTAGGGTTTTATGGCTGTGAACAGACATCATTGCCAAGGCAACTCTTAGAAGGACAACATTTAATTAGGGCTGGCTTACAGATTCAGAGGTTCAGTCCATCATCATCAAGGCTGGAGCATGGCAACATCCAGGCAAGCTTAGTGGAGGTAAGTGTTCTACACCTTCATCTGAAGGCCTCTAGGTGAAAACTGGTTTCCAGGCAGCTAGGAAAAGGGTCTTAAAACCCACTCCCTCAGTGGCACACTTCCTCCAACAAGGCCATACCTACTCCAACAAGACCACACTTCCTAATAGTGCCATTCCCTACATCAAGCATATCCAATACACCAGAGGAAGCTAGTAGATACCATGGATTTATATGTGATTTATCTGTAATTTTACCAACAGTAATTTTCAGTTAAAAAACAAGATAGAGTTTTTTTTTCTCAATGGCTTATATCCTTTATGTCATATTCTTATAAAGATCGACTTACTTTACTTTGGCAATTTATTGCAATTTGTCCTTATTGTTGAGACACAGACTATGGCAGATAATGGTTTTCCTTTTCTCTTGATATAGAAATTTTATTATTTTATATTAGAATTAAGAGTTACCTGATTCATTAACAATTAGTTTGTTCACATTCACTTGTTTTATGATGATGCATGGCATTATTATATAGATCATCCTATTCAAAGAAAGATACTAAGAGGTTGCTTTTTTTAAAGTAAAGTAATAGTAGTATTCTGTCATATATGTCTGTTTTCTAGGGTTCCATATATTGTCAGTGACAAAGCAGGTCCCTGATCAAGGCACATGTTGGTACATTTCCATGGGAAGTCTGCCTAACACATTGTAATGGCATAATGAAGCTGATATTAGATCTGACAGTATATAATATACATATATTTTTATTGGATATTGTATTTATTTCAAATGTTTTCCCCTTTTCTGGTTTCCCCTCTGGATATCCTCTATCCTATCAATGTTTCTATGAGGGTACTACCCCACCCACCCACCCACTCCCACTTCCGAGCCCTGGCATTCCCCTACACTGGGCATCGAACCTTGACAGGACCAAGGGCCTCTCCTTTCACTGATGCCCAACAAGGTCATCCTCTGCTACATATGCAGCTGGGGACATGGGTCCCTCCATGTGTATCCTTTGATTGGTGGTTTAGTCCTGGGAACTTGGGCGATCTGGTTGGTTGATGTGTTGTTCTACTTATTGGGTTGCAAACCACTTCAGCTCCTTCATTCCTTTCTCTAACTCCTCCATTTGGTACCCTATGCTCAGTCCAATGGTTGGCTACAAGCATCTGCCTCGTATTTTTCAGGCTCTGGCAGAGCCTTTCAGGAGACAGCTATATCAGGCTCCTGTCAGAAAGCACTTCTTGGCAACTGCAGCAGTGTCTGAGTTTGGTGTCTATATGAGATGGATCCCTAAGTGGGGCAGTCTCTGGATGGCCTTTCCTTCAGACTCTGCTCTGTACTTTGTTTCCATATTTCCTTTAGACAGGAGCAATTCTGAGTTAAAAGTTTGGAGATGAGTGGGTGGCAACATCCGCCAACCAGAGGGCCTTGCCTAACCTCTGGATATGGTATTTACAGGTTCTTGTTCCCTTTTATTGGGCATTTCAGCTAATCTCATCCATGTTAGGTGCTGGGAGCCACTTGCTTTCCTGGTGTCTGGGACTTGCTGGTGGTTACCCGCAGTTCCCCATCCCCCATAACTACACACCTCTGTTCAAATTCCTGACCTTCTGTATATGATCTCTGTCTCCTCTCATAGCAGATCCTGTCCCCTTTACCAATCTGTTCCTCTCTTCTTCCCAAGTCCCTCCTACCTCTACCTCTTGAGTGTATTTTGTTCCCTCCTTGTAAGAAGGACTGAAGTATCCACATTTTGGTCCGCCTTCTTCTTGAGCTTTATATGGTCTGTGAATTGAATCTTGGGTATTCCTAGTTTTTGGGCTAATATACACTTACCATGAGTGCATACCATGTGTGTTCTTTTGTAACTGGGTTACCTCACTCAGGACGATATTTTCTAGTTCCATCCATTTGCCTAAGAATTTCATGAAGTCATTGTTCTTAATAACTGAATAGTACTCCATTGTGTAAATGTACCATATTTTCTGTATCCATTTGTCTGTTGAAGGACATCTGGGTTCTTTCCAGCTTCTAGCTATTATAAATAAGGATGCTATGAACAGAGTGGAGCATGTGACTTTGTTGTAGGTTAAATCATCTATTGGAATATGACCAGGAGTGGTATAGCTGGGTTCTCAGGTAGTAGTATGTCCAATTTTCTGAGGAACTACCAGACTGATTTCCAGAGTGGTTGTCCTGCCTTACAATCCCATCAACAATGGAGGAGTCTTCCTCTTTCTCCACATCCTTGCCAGCATTTGCTGTCACGTGAGTTTTTGATCTTAGCCATTCTGACTGATATGAGGTGTATTCTCAGTGTTGTTTTGATTTGCATTTCACTGATGACTAAGGATGTTGAATATTTCTTTAGGTGCTTCTTGGCCATTCAATATTCCTCAGTTGAGAATTCTTTATTTAGCTCAGTACCCCATTTTGAATAAGGTTATTTGGTTCTCTGGAGTCTAACTTCTTGATTCGTTATATATATTGGATATTAGCCCTCTATTGGATGTAGAACTAGTAAAGATCTTTTCCCAGTCTGTTGGTTGCTGTTTTGTCCAATTGACAGTGGTCTTTGCTTTACAGAAGGTTTGAAATGTTATGGGATCCCATTTGTCACTAGAGCATGAGCCTTTGGTGTTCTCTTCAGGAAAATTTCCCCTGTGCCGATGTGTTCGAGGCTCTTCCCTGCTTTCTCTATTTGTTTCAGTGTATCTGGTTTTAGGTCCTTGTTCCACTTGGACTTGAGCTTTGTACAAGGAAATAAGAATGGATCAACTTGCAAACTTCCACAGGCTTACCGCAGTTGAACCAGCACTATTTGTTGAACATGGTGTTTTTCCCCAATGAATGATTTTAGCTCCTTTGTCAAAGATCAAGTGATCATAGGTGTGTGGGTTCATTTCTGGGTCGTCAATTCTGTTCCATTGATCAACCTGCCTGTCTCTGTACCAACATTATGCAGTTTTTATCACAATTGCTCTGTAATATAGCTTCAGGTCAGGGATGGTGATTCTCCCAGAAGTTCTTTTATTTTTGAGAGTAGTTTTCGTGACCTTGGGGTTTTTGTTTTGTTTTTGTTTTTTTTTGTTTTTTGTATTCTAAACTACAATGTTGTCTGGGTTAATTTTATATCTGGCCACTTTGCTGAAGTTGTTTATCAGGTTTAGGAGTTCTCTGGTTAATGTTTTGGGATCACTTAAGTATACTATCTTATTATCTGCAAATAGTGATATTTTGACTTCTTCCTTTCCAATTTGTATCCCTTTGACCTCCTTTTGTTGTCTTATTACTCTAGTTAGGACTTTGAGTACTATATTGACTAAATAGGGAGAGAGTTGGCAGTCTTGTCTAGTATCTGATTTTAGTGAGACTGCTTCAAGTTTATCTCCATTTAATTTGATGGCTACTGGTTTGATGTACAATTCTTTTATTATGTTTAGGTAAGAGCATTGAATTCCTGTTCTTTCCAAGACAACCATAAAGGGGTGTTGAATTTTATCAAATGCTTTTTCAGCATCTATTGAGATGATCTTGTGTTTATTTTCTTTGAGTTTGTTTATATAGTGGATTATGTTGATAAATTCCCATATATTGAACATCCCTTCATCCCTGGGGTGAAGCCTACTTAATCATGAAGGATGATCATTTTGATGTGTTCTTATATTTAGTTTGGGAGAATTTTATTGAGTATTTTTTGCATCAATATTAGTGTTCCTTCTGTCTATTTTGTGGAAGAATTTGAAGAGTATTGGTATTAGGTCTTCTTTTGGAGGTCTGATGAAATTCTGCACAAAACTCATCTGGTCCTGGGCTTTTGTTGTGAAACTTTCGATGAATATTTCTACTTCTTTAAGGGTTATGGGACTGTTTAGATAGTTTATCTGGTCCTTATTTAACTTTAATACCTAGTATCTGTCTAAAAAATTGTCCATTTCATTTAGAGTTTTCAGTTTTGTTGAGTATAAGCTTTAGTAGTAGGATCTGATGATTTTTTGTATTTTCTCAGTTTCTGTTGTTGTGTCTCTTGTTTAATATCTGATGTTGTTAATTTCGATACTACCACTGTGCCCTCTGGTTAGTTTGGCTAATGGTTAATCTACTTTGCTGACTTTCTCAAAGAACCACCTCCTGGTTTTATTCATTCTTAGTATAGTTCTTTTTGTTTCTACTTGGTTGATTTCAGCCCTGAGTTTGATTATTTCCTGCTGTGTACTCCTCTTGGGTATATTTGCTTCTTTTGGTTCTAGAGCTCTCAGGTATGCTGTCAAACTGCTAGTGTATGCTCTCTCCACTTTCTTTTTGGAGGCGCTCAGAACTCTGAGTTTTTCTCTTAGCACTGCTTTCATGTGTTACATAAGTTTGAGTATGTTGTACCTTCATTTTCATTAAGTTTTAAAAAGTTTTTAATTTCTTTCTTTATTTCTTCCTTGACCAAGTTACCATCAAGTAGAGCTTTTTGAGTTTGTTGAAGAAAGATTACTTTCTTGCTTTTTCTAGGTTGTAGTTTCCCTCCTTATGTTGTAGTTCTTCATCTATTATCCTTTATAGGGCTGGATTTGTGGGAAGATATTGTGTAAACTTGGTTTTGTCATAGATTATCTTGGTTTCTCCTTCTATAGTGATTGAGAGTTTTGCTGAGTATAGTAGTTTGGGCTGGCATTTTTGTTCCCTTAGGTTCTGTATGATATCAGACCAGGACCATTTGGCTTTTATACTTTCTCGTAAGAAGTCTGGTATAATTCTGATAGCTCTGCCTTTGTATGTTACCATTTCCTTACTGCTTTTAATATTCTTTCTTTGTTTTGTGCATTTAGTGTTTTGATTATTATATGATGGGAAGAATTTCTTCTCTGATCCAGTCTATTTGGAACTCTCTAGGCTTCTTATATGTTCATGGGCATCTCTGTCTTTAGGTTAGGGAAGTTTATTTCTATAATTTTGTTGAAGATACTTACTGACCCTTCAAGTTGAGAATCTTAGCTTTTTTCTATATCTTTCTTTAGGTTTGGTCTTCCCATTGTGTCCTGGATTTTTTTTTTTTTTTATGGATGTTTTGTGTTAGGAACTTTTTTATTTTGCATTTTCTTTGACTCTTATGTCAATGTGTTCTATGGTATCTTCAACCCCTCAGACTCTCTTTTCTATCTCTTGTATTCTGTTGGTGATACTTGCATCTATGACTCCTTATCTCTTTCCTAGGTCTTCTATCTCCACGGCTGTCTCCCTTTGTGACTTCTTTATTGTTTCTATTCACACTTTTAGATACTGGATGGTTTTGTTCAATTCCTTCATTATTATTCATACTGCATGCTTTGATCATGTTTCCTCTCATGCAACTTCTCCCAGAATATTACAACTTCCCTAACAACCTAATTTTCTCTAGTCTCCTGTCCTTCCTCCCTAAGTCTCTTCTGTTTTCTCCTTTGTATTTTGTCTTTTTAAAATTATTATTATTAAAACACTGGTCAAAGCTTCTCTATTGTCACAATAGTGGCATGACAGTTATGGGTGCAACTAACTGCTTTCCTATTGAATTTCAGGCTCACTCTACTGGTAGAAACACACATCTAGTACAATAGCCCAAGAAAAGGCCCATTGGAGAGGCTTCCCTAGATCAAAGTATGGAAACACATCATATTGTCTGTTTAGATGAAGGAGATATTACAAACTGTCACCTAAAGATTTGTATTTACTATTGTAAAGTTTTTTTTTTTTTCCTGTTGACCAATATATTATGGAGAGACTCATAACTGGTCAAGCTCTTGACAATAAGTAATTTTGCTGCTGTGCTACAGTGGTTCATCCATCTATATCTCTCCTTTCAAGATTCAGAGAACAATTTGTAAGGAGCAGAAAAATGATGTAGAAACTGTAAGGAGTGTGGAATAATGTGTAATTATTTCCTCCTAATTGAAGTATACCATCTAGGAGAAACAAAGGCTCATAAGACTTCTGAAATAACAGAATGTACCAAATATTGTGATGTAAACAAAACCTTTTTAAAATTTTTCTTTAATCTTTTTTGACAGTCCAGTGGTTATTCCCTGCAGTACACTCTTCTACAATTCCTCATCCCATTACTCTTTCCCCATTTCCAAGAAGTTGTCCCCACCTCTCAAACCCCACCAATCCTGCCCAATCCCTGGGGTCTCAAGGTTGTGGAGGGTTAGGTGCATCTTCTCTTCATTGTGGCTAGACCAGTGTGTCCTCTGTTACATATATGTCAGGGGCCTCTTACCAGCTAGTGTATGCTGTCTGATTGGTGGCTTAGTGTCTGAGAGATCTTGGGAGTCCAGGTTAGTTGAGTCTTCAGGTCTTTCTATGGGGTCACCCTCTTCCACAATTCCTTCTAGCCTTTCTCTAACTCAACAACAGAGGTATAGGGCTCGATTCATTGGTTGGGTATAATAGCTGCATCTGTCTAAGTTAGCTTCATGTTAGGCCTCTCAGAGGGCAGAGATGCGAGGCTCCTGTCTATAAGCACACCATAGCATCAGTGATAGTGTCGGACCTTGGAGCCTTCCTTTGAAATAGATCTCAATTTGGGCCAGTCATTGGACCTCCTTTCTCTCAATCTTTTAACCATTTCTGTCCCTGAAGTTCTTTTAGACAGGAACAATTCAAGGTCATAGTTTTTGACAGTAGAATGAGGACTCCGTCCTTCCATTTGATGTCTTGTCTAGAAGTGGATTCTACAAGTTCTCTCTCCACACTGTTGAGAAATTCATTTAAAGTTCCTTCCTTTGATTTCTGAGAGTCTCTCATCTTCAAAGTCTCTGGTACATTCTAGAGGGTGCCCCTACTTCTTACCTCCTAAGATTGCCTGGTTCCATTCATTCTGCTGGGCCTCAGAATGTCACTCCAATTCCCCCACTCAATATCTGACCATGTTCTCCTCTTTTGTTTCCCGCCCCTACTCCCATCCATGTTCCTCCCTCCCTCTGCTCTACATGGTTGTTTTTCTCCCTCCCAAGTATGATTGAGGCATTCTCACTTGGGCTAAGTTCTCTGGAAGCATTTTTGTTGTTGGTTATGTATACAATTATATCCTGGCAAATAGTGATAGCATGACTTCTTCTTTGCCAATTTGTGTCAGGGGCAACCCTGCTTATACACTGAAGGCTTAAAATCAGCAATAGGCCTGACATATATCTGCTAGCACCAAGTCTTGGGTCTCTGTGGAAAAACACTGAAACAGATAGCTATAAGCTATTGTAAAATGCAGCTTTGGTGGAAGGCTGCCAAGCCTGAGAAGTCATAGACCTTGTAGATAGGTAGCCTTGGTGGATAGTACCAACTTAAAGACAAGTGAATCATAGGCAGAGTCATAGTGGTCTGTCCCCTGAAACTTCACCCAGCTGACACTCTGTTCTGGAAGATATCTGTACTCCCCCTGAACACCTACACTCCTACGTCATCCCCTTCCCCACATCCTGCCTTTTTGTGTATATAGCCTGTGTGTGAAAAAGTAAAAATGGCAATCTGATCAGATTATAGACAGATCGTCACTTCTTTGCATTGCCCTGTCCACACTTTCTCTTTCAGGTGATCTCCCTGGACCCCTGTTTAATGCCCTGTTTGTCAGGACATTTTGGTGCCTGACATTGTGTGGGTTGAAGATGAGACGTTCTGCCCCCCAGCGTTCAGGGGCTCCAGGAGATCACAGAAGAGGAAGAGCTGACCCTTACAGAGGAAGGTAAGCTTACCAGTTTTTCAGGAGCATTGAGGGTGGCTGCCAGGAGTGCATGAAGGCACTTCAAATCTAAGAGCACTTTTAGAGTGACTCCCAGAGGCTTGGCTCTGGAATTTCTCAGGAGCACCCAAGAGGACGACTCCGGAGGTCTGCCTGAGAGCAGCCTCTACTCAGAAGGACACCACAGTCCACCCAACTGTGAGACGATTCTGGGGAGGATCAGAGCGGCAAGGCCCTGAGGTAGAGGGTATTGGGACAGGTATTTTGTCAGTCACTATTTGTGACAGGACTCAAGGAATGAGTCAACTCAGGACGCAAGGAATTAGGGTTAAAGACAAAGCATGGGAAAAACATTTTCTAAGCAGTTACTCTTTGTGACACGGCTCCAGGAGCCTATCTTCAGAACAAGGGGAACTAGGGTCAAGAAAAACAGATCTTTAAAAATTCTTTGCTTTTATTAGTGTTGTTCTCCCAAGAGAGGACTATTAATAAAAAATGTTATACCTCCTAAGGAGGAGATAAGAAGTTGAACCTTGAAAATGAGAGGGAGAGGAAGGGCGAAAAGGAAAGAAGTTGCCAGCTCTCTGGCATGTTAACAAAAGAAAAACAAAAAGCTTATTACAGAGCCCTCCTGAGAAGCAAGAGATGATAGGGGGACGCCCTAGTCTCTCTGGCTCTCTCTAGGAGAGATTCTGAGTTCTGCTTTCTCTGTCTATTGTCTGTCATTGGCACACCAATATTGTCTATGTGTGTCTTTTGCCTGTCTTTATCTAGTATGAATGATTGTTATCTATGTGTCATATTTAAAAGAAAAACTGGTTAAAACTGCTTGCTCAATTTTGTTTGAAACTTGCTTGAGAGGCAGTCTCAATTTACACAGCAAAAGCTGATAATTTACCCTGCTCTGTGGCTGGGAGAAGAGCACTGGCAGAAAGAACCTTGAAAAGAGTTAATTGTTTTCATAAGTGGCTCTTGGAAGGAGGCCAACAGTTTCTGTAGTAAGGGAGTTGATAGTGGTGAAAGGGTCCGTTTCTCTTAAATTCCAGTTAAAAAGGTAAGAAAATTTGTTTAGATGTACATTAATTCTTATTCTTAATTGGTTTAAAAAATATAAAGTATGCTCTATATGTCCTGGTTATATGTTATGGGTATGATTGCAAATTTATAATTTTGGTAATAAAAAACTAGATTAAAACTGGTAATTCAGAATTAGAGTCATTCAAAAATCAGATATATAAAAGAGTTTTCAGTAAGTGTTTTATCCAAGATCAAACAAAGCCCTGATGAACACCTTCTCCTGTTATACAATTGACTAATTAGTTGATCCCTCTAAAGGAGTTTTAATACAAGCCTTTGCTCTCATACAATGAGCTTTAAAAATTTTAGAGAGTGCTTGTTGCTCCAAAAAACATCCAAAAGCAATATCTTTTCAATATTTGAGACAACAGTTATAGTCCTAAATAAATTGTGACACAGAAAATTTCAAATAAGAAAAGATAGAAAGCTCATTTTAAATTATTTTCAAAGTTTCTAGGAGATGCTAATTGCTAAGATCTTATTTATTTGTATCTCAAGAGAGATACAAACCCAATTTCTTCTACAATTGGCTGATAAAAAGGAAAATAATTTCACAGAAAATAGAAAAGCCTGTTATTAATAGATATATAGATTAATTAGTTGTTGACTGTTTTATAACAGTCTTTGATAAAAGAGATTATTAATATGGATTTATATTTCTTTACTTCCATAGAGTTTTAACATCCTTATTTTTTTTTTTTAGGTTACAAGTTTCTTGTATAGCTGGTGTTAGAAATAGAACCTGTTAACTAAATCATGTTTAACTGTTTTAAAGCTTCTTTATACAAAATTTAATAGATTAAAGGTATTTTAAGAAAGAACTTAACTAAAATTTTCTTTTCCAAATAATAATATAATTTATTATAAAAAATACTGATATTTGGCTTAATACAACAATCAATTTGTTGCAACTTTTCTCTATACATGCTCTGTATTTCTTATGAATTTATAAATATAACCCATAAAAGGTGTGTTACTATATTGATAGACAGTTCATTTTATAAAAGAAATATTATAATTAGATTACATGTTTACTTTTGAGTTTCCCATACTTCAGCAAAGATAATTGAACTACGTGCTATAGCCACTATTTAAAGAAAAAATTAGACTTTTAATTGGTATATCTCAATAGCCAGTTTATGCTTATGGTTTAAATGCTTGGAATTGTTTCTTTTTTAGATATTGCTAATTTTCAAATTTTACAAATACAGCTCAATTTTTAAAAACATGTATTTTCCTTAATAATTTTAAGACATTTAACAGCTCATACTAGATTGCCTGGACCCCAAGAAAATGCCAACAACAATTTTTATATTAGATAAATTACAGACCTTACAAAAACAATTGGCATGCAATTTTGCTCTTTACATTGGGGTTACTATATAATAAAAGTTTGTCTATCTAGATTGCTGTGCCACTATAGCTGATCTGCCTTTTGTGCCTTGAGGCCAAAACTACAGTTTCTAGCACTTAGCACCTCATTTAAACAGCCAAAGATTGAATAACAGCTTTTGTTATTCCTTTGCTTCTGTCTTTTTATTGGTGATTGTGATAGTTGATGTTAGAGATATTAAAGACAATGATTGTTAGTTTCTGTTAGGTTTGTTGTTGTAGGTGGCATTATATATGTGTGATTATCAAATTGGTTATCAGTTTGGTTACACTGTGAGATGATTAACATCTTGTTTTTTCTTTTGTGTAGGTTCTCTCCTTGTTTTGAAGTTTTCCTCCTAGAATCCTCTGTAGGACTAGATTCATAGAAGGATATTGCTTATGTTTGTTTTTAATTTTTTTCCTGCAATATCTTGGTTTCTCCATCAATGATAAATGAGAGTTTTGCCATGTATACAAGACTGGGCTAGAATTTCTGTTCTCTTAGGATCTGTACGAATTCTGTCCTAACTCTTCTGGTTTTGAGTCTGTGTTGAGAATTTTGTTAAGATTATATAGATCTGCATTCATGTTTCATGGCCTTTTCCCCTTACATATTTTAAAATTATTTGTTTGTTCTGTGCAATCTACCTGGTGACTGTGTCTGGGAACCTCAGTACCATCCTTCTCATCAAGGTCTCTTGCCAGCTTCATAACCCCATGTACTTTTTTCTTAGCCACTTGGCTTCTGTTGACATAGGCTACTCATCTTCTGTCACACCCAATACACTTTTCAACTTCCTGGTGAAGAAATATACAATCTCTTATCTTAGGTGTGCCATCCATCTCAACTTAGCTGCTTTTTCAGGTACAATTGAATGCTTCCTTCTGGCCACCATGGCTTATGACCAGTTTATAGTAATCTAAAACCCACTGCTTTATTCAACTGAAATGTCCACACATGTTTGTATCCAATTCATTGTAGGATCTTATATAGGGAGTTTTCTTAATGCTTCCTTTTTTACCTTATGATTCATTTCTTTTCTCTTCTGTGGACCAAATAGCAATCTATGTGTTTCCCTGATAGATGATCTCCTGGTTAATGGTGATTTACAAAGAAATAGAACTAAGCTAGAATAGATGGTTGAAAGTTAACCAAATGTAGTGGCTCTGTCCTTTTTGGTAGAAAAATTATCTGTAGGTCACAGTATAGTTACAAATAAATGGGGTTGGGCTAGAAGGAATGTTTGAAAAATGTGGTAGGGGATAAATAAGAGAACCCTGGGTCTGCACCAAGAGATCAAATTCCAAGAAGATAAAAATGATCTGGGAAGAAGGTTGAAACCACCTAGCATCAACAGATCTAAAAGTAGTCTGGAAATGGCAGAATGGAGGAGTAGAGGGATGGCAGAGTTAGTGTACTTAGGTTTCAGCCATGTGTGGTGTCTTTGAAGTGCTTGGTAACAGTTGCCTTTGGTTCCCAAGATGTTGCAAAGGAATGAAGATGGACTAACTGAATGGCTGAAATTAGTGGTATGGAAAAAAGGGAACTCTTGGGTAGACCATGAGGCTGAGTCACCAGGTAGTGGAAGTAGACTAGGAGGAGGACAAGACGAATATTTTTATTTCCAGAAAGCTCACACTATTAAGTTAAAACACTTTCTACTATACTGTACTCTAATTTACTCTTGCCAATTTCAATAAATGTACAATGATTCTGAGTAATCCACACCAAAAGTAACTAATAAGTGCCAGTAGATCATATGTATTTATATGTAATTTATATTTTCAAAGACCTGATGAAATATCAGTGAATTTTTAATGGCTCAGTGTTAAGTCTAATATACCACAATTCCTCATAAATACATACTCAATTTACATTTGCAATTCTTGCTGTTTGTCCCTCGTGTTGAGGAATAGACCATGGAGAGTAATAATTTTCCTTTACCTTGATACAGAGATATTTGTGATTTGAAGATTGGCTAATTTTAGGCATTAATAATCACTTGTTCACATTTACTCATTTCTATTGTTAGTGTAGTATTATGTTTACCATCTTAATCGAAACAAGAATATGATCTGGTGGCACAGAAAACAAAAATATTCTGTCATATATACCAGTCTTTCAGGGTCCCATTGATTGTCAGTGACAAAGCTGGCAGCTGATCCCAGTCCTGAGTGGCTCCAAAGTATATGGAAGATTTGATTAACATATTACACTCCTGCCATAATTATGACCATATTAGCTTTGAAACTGTGTATGTATGTATATATAATGAAATATATGTATATATTTTATAATATTTTCATTAACTCTTTGAGAATTTTATATAATGTATTCTGGTCATAGTCAACCCAATTACTTCCATAGTCCCTCCCATATAAATGCATCTGTACAAATATAAGGATACACATTGGAATTTATAGCTGAATTCATGTTATTCATAATGTGGCTTGTATTATAGAAGAAATTCATAAGTGATATGTTTAAGTGTGTATATTAGCAATGAGAAGGGGAGAAGATTTAAACACACATATATGTCATAAAGATAGAAATGGTATCAAATAGGAATAAGAAAATAACTAATAAGAGAGCACAGGAGAGAGTAAAGGAGGTGACTATGCTAAAGATAAGCTGCACTAAAATGAATTCTTCCTAGGAAACCAGTGGCTTACTATTATGGATTCGCAGTAACATGACTTTTGTGGTTGATGACTTGACAGTGGTCATTTTATTTTTGGTACAACATATTTTGATAATATATTCCTCTCCCCAACTCCTCCTGGAACCTCCCAACCTACTGGCTCAACCAAATTTCTTTCCTCTCTTCTTCCTTTCCCTACTGTCTTTCTGGTTTTTTATTTTTCTTCTTCCTTTTTTTTTTTGTCTCTCTCTATGCATTTTTTTAACCAACACATCAGTTCAAACTATACTATTGACCCAATAGTATCATGATTGTTGTGGCTACAACCACATATTTTCTTTATGGATTTCATGTTCTTTTCACTATGGAAACTAATTTAGTCCAGTAAACAAAACATACAAATAAACAAAAAAGGTGGAAAGGCCATTGGCAAAAGTAGTGAAACAAATCATATTGTCTGGTTAAATGGATACAATTACCATCTATACATTTGTATTTACTAAAAAATATTACTACCATAATTTTCTTTATCATTTGAGCATTATGCTGCAGAAACTCACAACTGATCAAGCTCCTCCTTAGACAAGTGATTTCTTTTGTGTCACTGTGGCTCACTGCTCAGCCTGATATGAAGAAATACTTCCATCAATATCACTATCTTCAAGACTCAAGGAATATTCTGTAAGGGACATAAAAATGTAAAGTCTAGAAGGAGGGTTGGAATGTTGTTTATTTATCTTTCCAATTGTACTATATCATCTAGGGGGAACAAAGGTTCCTTACACCTGGAAAATAATACAATGCTTCATAGATTGGGATATATACAAAATTATAAGTCTCAGGAAGCTCAAACACTAAGATCATATGACCCTTTACCAAAGTTGTACAGGCAGTATTATTTACATGGGAGAGAAGACTGGCTTGTCAAACAATGTTTGAGCTATATAGGGAATAACAGGACTTGACCTTTCCTGAGTCATTCTATATGCTGGGGTGTGCTTTTAGTAATGCAGCTTTGATTCAGGCAACCTCTTTTAATCAACTACCCACCAATGCTCATGTAAGTAGCCCCAATAAAATCACTAAGTAATAGAAGGATGGAATAGTTTCTTTGTCACTTGTCAGTGCCATATTTTGGATGAATAGGTATATTGTCATTATTATCCACAAGTCACACAACAGTGTGTCTGTGACCGATATGATATTGATATATTCTGCAATAATTAATAAGAGCATCATATCACATCATAATTTAATTAAAAATCAATGAAGCTTCTTTGAACATAAATCTACAACTGGCTAAAATTCAGAGAGTAACTGTGCATAGGTCATTAATTCCCACTTAATCTTCAATTTAACTGCTACACATAATGTTCAAGGAACATCACAGAAGAGGGGACAGTAGAATATAAGAGCCAAACAACTAGTATGCTTGGTGCTAGATTGTGTCTTCTAGACATAATAGGAAAATGACACCCATGAAATATAAACAGTTTGACAGAATAAACTAAAACTGAATAATGTCAATAACAGTTGACGTGACAGCATGGAGGGAAGAAATATAAGGCCCTAGTCCTAGTTGAAGAACTATAGTCAATTAATGGGATACTAACGGAGAAGAATCAGTCTTCTCCAGGGCTAAACCCATGATAGGTTATCTAATCTCAAGTGGCCTTCCTTAATTACATACACATATCAGCAGCACTAAATGAATTCAGTGGTGTGTGTGTATGCAAAACAATAGTTTTAAAAATTATAAATTTGAGATAGGATTAGGATGTAAAGTGAGGAGGTGGTAGAAGAGTGGAGTAGAAATAATATGAATAGTTTATCCATATATGAATCCACCAAATTTTAATTAAAAATTATAGCTATAAGTGGGACTCCATGAGATTCTCCTTTCTACTTTTGCATGACTATTGGTATTATTACTGTTCAGATCTTATCTAAACTGGTACTTTTGAGTTGATATTATGGGTACAGATTCTCCATCATTTCTGGAGGATACTTTTGTACAGCTGACTTCGAAGTCCTTTGAATTTTACAATATTTCTATTCCCTCTTTCAAGATGTTCACTTAGCCTTCAGTGCACAATTTTGTTACAGACATATTCATTGAGCTAGGTGCTCTACAAAATTTGATCTCTGTATTTTAATCAGTTGTGGTTTTCTATGATAGTCTCATGTTACAAAGAGAATTCTTTGATAAGGAATGACAGCTTCACGATTTGTAGGTACAAGATATGCTTTAAAATGCCTTTAGGAATTATGTTAATCTACTAAAGAGACAGTAGGAGATTCATAACCTCATATAGTATGAAATGATTATCGTAACTCATCCAGGATACCTGTATAGATTGCTAATATCAGGTATGATCTCCCATGTGTTGAACATGCTGCTGCTAGTCTGTTGCTAGAGGCCAAATAAGTCATTTCCAAAAATGAGCTCTCTAATTTACTATCAAATGCAAAATGTTCAACATTGAAATCATATACACAAAAGAAATATTAACCAATATGCATAGGTTATGTCTACACCTTCCTCAATTCAAATATGTCTAGTCAGAAAAAGCAAAGAGAAAAAGTCATCTTGAGAAGGAGTAGAAAGGCATGGAAGGAGGATATAAAAAAGAAGGAAGTGATATAATTACATTTTAATTAAAATATGCTTGGAAATATGACATACAATATGAGATTAATGATAAATAAGGCAGTAGGTGCAGCTTCCACCTAAAACTTAAAGGCAACTGTTAGGAGAATGTGGAGCAGAAGTCTTGCTTCTATACTTCACGTGACATCAAATCAAAGGGACTGTGCTTAATGAGAATCAATATGTCTGTTCTTGGTTTTAATAGTATGATGTTGCAGTCAGTATTGGTGCTGGGATGGCATGGTATCTGGGTCTCCTGAGTAAAGTGTCAATCTTGGGAATGTTTCTTCCATACCTTTTGCCATATTCTATATTTAATAGGTACATTTATGGTCTAGTGACTTCACTGATGTCTAAATTTCCTAAATGTTTTACATTCATTAACCTATCTTCAGTGTTTATCCAGTTAATATGACTACAACAACTATTGAACACTTATTTTTGAGAGAAAAGATGAAGCAACAATTCCCCCATATGTGGCTGAGTAACCTCATTGAAGGCAGTCATATAAATTATACCCTATTATCTAATCTGACTTGAATCATAAACTTACATTGATTCTGACTTGACCCAAGAATACATTTAGAAATTATTAAAAATTCAACCTCTTCTAACTCACATTTGCAAAAAAGTGATCATGTGTGTGCATGTGTTTGTGTGTGTGTGTATACAAGCATGTGTGCATGAGTATGTGTGTGTGTGTTATGTGTAAATGTATGATGTATGTCTGATATCATGTTAGTTCAGGTGGCTACATATCATAGTACGCATAAGAAGATAATGTCCTGACTTTCTACCATTTTTAAAGCTGTAACTTTCTTGTCTTTCACCAGTCCAAACTTCAGACTAGTGGACCAGGAAGATTTCAGTAATGATTATGTCTCTGTCTCTTTTCTGACAGCAGGGAAGGAGAAACTTTGGAGAAAGTTGACTATGTTCTGTGTTCAACCACTTTTATCATGTTATATCAAGGATACAGTGTTGAACTTAATGAAAGTAAGATTCAGGAGAGGTGATCTGACTGTGGAGATTCACTGTGCCTTCCGCACACCTTACAGCATGTAAGCTGAGACCAGCTGCCACATGTTTGAGAGATGAATTATAAATTGTTAATTCTTACTGATAAATATCCATACCTCTTTCTATATACTATTTTCTAGGTAGCAATTATTTTTATATTCTTGCCTATAAAAAGTGTGTGTGCCTCAAATAATTATTCAACTTAGCATTTCATCATTCCCTTTAATCACCAAAGTATCTAAAATCTGTTAATGAGTGTATGTTACATCGACAACTATCATACTAAAAGAAAAACTGGTACACATGAATTAAAGAAACAAAAAGTCCATTTTACCTAAAATAATTTGTTTTAATGTACTTTTAATAATTAGCAAGTAAAAGTACACCAATTTTCAACTAAAGAGGAAAACAAGAGATTGAAATTGACAGTCTCATTGAAAATTAGTTGTGGTTGTGTAAATGAACTGTTTAGTAGTCATTGGGAATGAGATAATGATCCCTGGTGCTTTAAATTCACACTGGAATCCAGTGCCTGTGCTGGGACTTATTTTCAGAAACAAACAATGATAATGGAAACATCTTTGCAGCTATAAAAGTATAATAACTTCAAGCTTATTACTTCACAATGAATTCTTGATTGAAGAGGTAAGTTTTGAGATGTGAATTTTGAAATTAAGTTTTAAAATTTGTGAATTATGATAGAGAAACAAGTCACATGGAATCAAAGAATTCTATAAAAGAACAAAGCAATAATCTTATAGAATCTCCATGTATTTCATAGGCAAATTATCCAAACTGATCAGGCATAAAAGTAAGTTTTCAAAGACTTATTGTTTATTCATCCATTGGTAGGACCAGAAACTAACATGACCTTCAAGTATCTAATCATGTAGCATTTATCCAATAGACTAAAATGTGCAGTAGCCTTGAAATATTTTGGTGGCTTACATTTAGGGAATATCATGTGCAAAGTCCTACTTTGTCTATTGACTGAATATTCTAGCATAACAGGCGATACTCTGGACAAATGAAGATATAAATATAGAATTTTGGGGATGAGAGAGATCAGTCCCTTGTTAGGTGAACCTTCTAAACCTATTAATGTCTTAGTTTGGATATTTATTGAACAGTGAGTTCTGTTGAAAATTATATAAATTTATTCCATCACACAACAATTAGAAAATACTATGACACTGGGAAAGGGAATGTTTATTGATGAAAAGTATATCATAATGTTCTAAATAGTATTTAAATTTGATAAATGCATTTATTATTTCAAATTACTTTAAAGAGTGGTGACCTACTTGGATTCATTTAAAATATTTAATGAGCTTACAATAGGAAGTTGCATGTTATTTAGTGTGATCTTTATTCAGCTTCTCAGTTCTAATAAGAAAATTTACCATTTTTTAAAAATGTAATCAAGACAGAACCTTACTTGCAGAAAGGATAGACTTTTGATCAGTATCACCAACATAGAGTCTCTCTCTATGTATGAATTGTTAGAAAGTTGCAATGCTACAATGCTACATGTCCATGATTTGTATATATTCTCAACTGCATTGCCACCTTTGATTTGTAGTGTGCTAACTATAATAGACATAGTCTGCCTTTTGTTTATATAAAATTCTCTTTTTGGAGACTTTATATTTTAATTTGTGTGTGAGTCTCCTCTACATGTACATATATATGAAAACACATGCATGACTAGTACTTTTGAAGATCAGAATAGTGCATTGGTTCCCCAGAACTGAAACTACAGATTTCTATGTGAAACTATATGAGTGCTGTTCCCTACAAGTTGAAACATATTCTTTTTATTTCTTTTAAAAATTTTTATTGGTTATTTTATTTATTTACATTTCAAATGTTATTCCCTTTGTTAGTTTTCCCTCAGAAAACTCCCTATCCTACCACAGCTGCTTTTATGAGGGTGCTCCCATACCCACCTATCCACTCCCACCTCACAAGCCTAGCATTCCCTATGGTGGGGCATCAAGCCTCTATAGGACCAAGGGCCTCTCTTCTTATTGTAACATTTCTTGAGCCCCATTATTCTGTTACTTCTTATTATGTTCCTTAACTTAAAACTGATTTCTACTTCAAAATAAAAACAGTAACGGATATTAATGGATGATAGAAATTTTTTAAAAAATAGAAATAAGTACAAAATTTTAAATCCTGTTCTGGTGATGTAGAAAATATACAATAAATCTTAGCAAAGACTTAAGTCTTCTCTGAATAATTCTATGCTTTTGCACTTTAATTCTTTTTTAAGCTTATAGCAAATACATGTAATTAAGACTCATATTTATAGTATATTTATCTATTCATTTGTGTGAAGCAAATGGTGCTGGAAACATACCATATGTGTGCATACCAAAGAACAACAATCAGAAGGTGTTTCTCATATCCTATCATCTGAGTTCCAGAAATTGAACTCTGGCTGTCAGGAGTCAGGTTTGGTGGAGAAAACCCTTATGTGAAAAGCCATTTCAACAGGCAAAGTCTAATAATTTTAAGTCTACAACTTTAATGATAATTACATATGTTTTATTATAAATAATTGCAAATAAAAGGTAAATTTTATCACATATTTCTAAGATTTCTGCCTAAATAATTTTGGAGATCTTATTTCATAAAAAATATATAAACAGTAAAAGTACTGAATAAAATAATCATTTTTTGCACAATTTTTTGAATAATATATATTAGCTTCTGGTGTTCTTTGTGAATGTATTAAATGAAATCAAGTGAACTATTTATAAATACCTTCCTGTTCTGTCTCCATCATAGCCTTGATCTGGCAGCAGCTACACTTCCTATGGCTTTTCTGGAGGATGGGAACAACACTGCAGTGACAGAATTCATTTTATTGGGATTAACAGATGACCCATCCTTAGAGTTGTCCTCTTCGCTATCATCCTGTGCATCTACCTGGTGACTGTGTCTGGAACCTCAGCACCATCCTTCTTATCAGAGTCTCTTCCAGCTCCATCAACCCATGTACTTTTTTCTTAGCCACTTGGCTACTACCGATACAGGCTACTCATCTACTGTCACACCCAATATGCTTGTCAACTTCCTGGTGGAGAAAAGCACAATATCCTACACTGGATGTTGTATACAGTTTAGCTCAGCTGCTTTCTTTGGAACAGTTGAATGCTTCCTTCTGGCCACCATGGCTTATGATCGCTTCGTAGCAATCTGCAGCCCACTGCTTTATTCCACAAAAATGTCCACACAAACCTGTGCCCTGTTGGTTGTAGGATCTTATTTAGGGGGGTTTCTTAATGCTTCCTTTGCCATAGTTTCTTTTTTTACTTTTCTCTTCTGTGGGCCAAATAGAATCAATCACTTTTACTGTGATTTTGCTCCTTTGGTGGAACCCTCTTGTTCTGATATCAGTGTCTCTGTAATTGCTACCTCAGTATTTTCTGCCTTAGTTACTATTATTACAGTGTTTGTCATAGCCATCTCCTACACCTACATTCTCATTACCATTCTGAAGATGCACACCACTGAGGGCCACCACAAGGCCATCTCCACTTGCACCTCCCACCTCACTGCAGTCACTCTGTTCTATGGAACTGCTATATTCATTTATGGAATGCCCAAGTCAAGCTACTCCACAGACCAGAACAAGGTGGCATCATTGTTTTACATAGTGGTAATCCCCATGTTGAACCCCCTCATCTACTGCCTCAGGAATAATGAGATTAAGGGTGCTCTCAAGAGACAGGTTGGTAAGAAAAGCTTTTCTTAGAGTAATCTATTATGCTGTAATAAATTAATTATGTACACACACAAACACACACACACACACACACACACACACACACAGAGAGAGAGAGAGTGAGAGAGAGGAAGTCACCCAGGAGTGATGAGACACCCATCTCATTTTTGGTTATTATCCTTCTTGTTAATCTTTATACCTGTCATTTTGTTTTCCTCCTAGTATATACAGATGTTTTATGTTATTTCTATTTCTGTATTTTACATATGTCTTTGAGAATCTTATATGTTTTATTTTCATAATGACCCACCCTCTCCCCAACTCCTCTCAGTCCTATCACTCCTCTCCTACATTCCCAATTTCATGTTCTTTTGTTTTATCAATAATATTTGTGCTATCTGCATACACATAGTTGTGTAGGAATCCCCTGAATCAAAATTAGCCTTTCAGAGGCTAATTTTTCTTCATCTGGCAGATAGTACTTTCCAATAACTCTTCACCTGCAGATGGGATTTGTAGACATTTCTTCTGCCCATTCTTATATTTTACCTGGTTTGAACTTGTAGACCCTAACAGAGCTACCATGAGTTCATATCTACAATATTCTGTTGTCTCCTCAAAAGTAAGTATTTGCAGTCAAGTACCAACTTTGGCCCTTCCAATCTTTCCACACACTCTTTCATAATGATTATTGAGTTTGGAGAGAAAAGAATCTGAATTAGATGCTCCATTAGAGCTGAACATTCCACAGCTTCCAATTCTCTGAGAATGGATAGGTTGTACATTAATCACCATCTACTTCAAAATGAAGCTATCCTAATGATGATTGGGAAATGTACTCATCTATAAGTATAATGATAAGCCATTTTAATTGGTTTAATACTATGTCCAGTTAGCAGGATAATGATTGTAGATTTTTCCTTAGGACATTTGACCTCTCTAGAACAGGTTTAGTCTCTAACATTCTGTTAGATGTGTGTTTTATCTTATTGAATTAGCCTTAGTCTGAGTCAGAAAGTAGTTGATTATTCCCATGACATTTGTGCCCCTATAACAGTGGTAGGGATGTCTTGTCACATTGATTAGTTTATAGAAGTCACATGACAAATTTCCTATATTACACATGATATTTAAAATTATTGTCATAAGAGCCTATTCCTAATTTATCATTTTAATTCATTCCATCAACTTCAAAATAGAATCCAGAGATACTCTTCTATCTTCCCAGTTCCTTCTTGAATTACTCTTACTTGCTTTTTTTCTTGAAATTATCAGGATCAGTGCTATTATCCATCTGGCCATGTGTTGACCATTCTCCATATATACAAGACCTTGTTAGTTTTCTACTCACATATCACTTGCATCATAGTGCTTTCTTTGATAGCTTACTCAAGCTAATGTATTCCTTCTCCACTACATTGCTACAACTACCTTTACCACCTCATATCAGTTCTATTTTTTCTTCTCTACCACATTTCTAAGTTTTAAAAGTTTAATTCTTTTCTAGTGTAATATCTGTTGCAGTATCAATTTCATCAGAATTATTTTATTCAGTAACATCTTTAGCATTGGTTCTACAATATAATAAATACTCAATATCTAGATAAAATGCTTTAATGGTTATCCTGTATCTACAAATAAATCAATTCCAATCTCCACCACAATATTTCTGAAAGAATTTGAATTCATGAAGGCAGATACCACTGGTTTTTGGTACCTTTTCCCTTCCTTCTTCCTAAACTATCTTCAAACATGTCAAAAAAAGAACTATAACTTTTCAAATAAATAAATTATTGTTTTATATTAGTCATTAACTTATTATGTCTCAATTATCAAAGCTCAGATAATGCAATATTCAGAAAATACTTGAACCTTCCATTGAACCTCAGACATACAGATATACTGTTAATTGGAAAGTTAATATTTATTAACTTCAGGTATTTGGAGTTTACTCCAATTACTGAGGTTCTAAGGTCTCATGTAGTCAGAAGCATCTTAAAATTTAGCCAATATTTTGAGGTGTTTGTCAAGTGATAAAGACTAGGAACAAGCTTTCAGGAGAGATACATATACAAGAGTTGTTAAGATGGAGAAGTGTCTCAGTGGGAAAAGTCAATGTCGCCTTGCCTAATAATCTGGTTTTGACCTTTTGACCTACACGGTCAAAGGAAAAATAATAAGTCACACAATTGCTCTCTCTCTCTCTCTCTCTCCTCTCTCTCTCTCTCTGCCTTTCTCTTTCTCTCTTTCTCTCTCTTTCACACACACACACACACACACACACACACACACACACACACTTTGTAAAGGAAAAAATTAAAGAAGTAGACTAAACAGACAAAAATTAAAAGGGAATAGAATTAAGAGTAGACTGGGAGATTGGATGGACTGGACTGGAGATACAGCTCAGTGATTAAGAGCACATTCTCCTGCTGCAGAATTCCTGGGTTCAGTGTCCTGAACCTATGTTCTGGCTTACAACCATCTACAATTCCAAAACATGGGGATTCAGCACATTCTCTGCCTTCTTCATGAAACAGGCATTCACATAAAAAGTAAACATTATTCTTAAAGAATGGAAAAAAAGGACAGTCATTGAAGAGAACTGGTCTATGGCAATTTAAAGAATCACTCTTCTTTTTACCCTGGTCTTGAATCTCACAGTGTCTGTTCCTTATAAAAACAATGGCCATAATATCAGTAACAAAATTTACTGATAAATAATTAGCCTCTGCTTTCCTACTTTATGTGAGAATCTCAACGGTAGAATTGTATATATCATAGCGTCCATTCACCACATCTGGACCATGGAATTTGTGATGTCCCCTTTCTTTTTTTGTTTGTTTGTTTCCTGTTGTTTTCCGTTTTTCATGTCCTCTTTTGTTTTTTTGTTTTTGTTAACCCTTTTTAATTTTTCTGAATCTTCTTTTATACCATTTTAATTACATGCAACTATTAAGGTCAAACCTAGGTTGAGGAACTAGCAATACAATAGATGAAAATAGTCAAGGAACAAGAAAGACAATAAACACAAATAGTCAAAGAACAAGCAAGGAAATAAACAAAGTTCCCTATCACTCCCTATGATCACTGTTTCTAAGGGCTTATCAGGATGACCAAAATATCTGAGCCTATTTCCCTGTCCTAGCCCAAAGTTATTTTCATGCCTGAAGCCTACTTCTTTGTTCTAGCCTAAGATTTAAATTCCTGCCTGAAATCACTTCTTTGTTCTAGCCTAATGTCAGATTCCTTCCTGAAGCCCATTTCCTTCTCCTTGGCCAATTTTCAGTCCCTTAATATTTTTCTATTTGTAATTTTCTCATTTTATAACTTCTCTACATAATCTAAATGGTCTGATTTACATGATCTCTGATTTCTGGTGACACAGAGTTTGCTTCCTAGTCAATCTACTGGAATTATAAGTGTTAACATTTACTAATGCAACTAACCATTTTATTACCTTACATAGATCCTTTTAGTACTTCTGAATGGATAAATATATCTTCACATATAATTTATAACTTCTGAATGCCTATATTCAGTGAACAACATTTGTCACCACTTCCCATCTTCAATCTAATTCTCATCTTATATTTTTTTCATTATTGAATAGAGATTCACAAAATGGCTCTAGTTTTGACAATCACAGGAATGCTTATAACACACTGAGAAAATGCTACCCCTTTTACCCCCATCACCTCATACTTAATGCTTCACAAAGATCCGCCACATACCCAGTTTTTCTTATATGCTATCTCTAATGTTGTTGCTTATACATTTCCTAATCTTGCTTTTATCTATTCCTATTCTAATATTTTTTTGTTTGCAATATTTTCTAAAAAGTGCTATGATACAAATCTGGTGGAGAAAAATGTACCTCCTTGGGTTTACTACTTTCATGTTAAATTTAAATACATGTTACATTTAAGTACCAAAATATTTCTAGAAAAGGAAACACATGAGTTTATACTATATTGAAATACTTTGAAGTCATATGAAGACTTGGACATTTTATTTTTCACACAATTCCTGTTGCTCAATAAATTCTCAATAAGGAGGCAAAATGAATTGAAGTATCTCAAACTACATTGTTTCTTATTGATGTGCAAGATGCTTTGGGAGAGAGAGAGAAAGAGAGAGAGAAACAGCCTATCTTTCCAGGTCACATACTTGTATTAGACTAATGCTCTCCTCTCCATGGCTAAGAAGTGGAATTTATGCCGTTAGTCTAAAGCAGAAATTCAAAAATTTGTACTCTGTTCCTTGAGGCAGATGTGGAATTTGCACCTGATATGTGTCAATTCTTTCCTTATATTTTTCTGTTTCCTTATGTTTTTCAATTTAAGTGTGTGTGTGTGTGTGTGTGTGTGTGTGTGTGTGTGTGTGTGCATGTGAATTCAGGTCATCACGCTTGGTGATCATTTTATACAGTGAGCCATCCTGATAGCCTACAATTTTTTTTTCAATTTTTCTATATTTGAAATAAGCATTAAACTGAGAAATTAAAAGCATAACATGCCTATTCAGAAACTTTTACTTCTGTGAATTTAATATACTTTGCTTCTTTTCACCGGTGCATACCATCTTTCATTAAAAAATATACTGCATGTTACACTTAATAGTGAAATATGAATAACTTCCTTTTGGATAGATTATGATTTCAAAACCCAATTATCTAAAAATAAAATAGATATAGTAATTGGAATAAATCAAGTTTTTCAAGATTTATACTTCTCCAAATGTTGGTACAACATAGACTGTCTTTGCACATAGTCTCTCCAAAGATTGACACAGAATAATATTGAGCAAGACCTTAACAGTAAAAGCACAATGCATGGATGATGGAATCAAAATATTTGAATCCACACTGATTTGGACAAACTCTTGGATCTATGTAAGATCATTCTCTTACTGAAATTTATCATCTGTGAATTAGAGGAAAGTTTTAATGTCAAGTCAATAGACGTATTGTGTAAATTAATTGTAGAAATAGAGTTTGTTAAAGTAGTTTCTCTGGTAAATATTAATCTTATAAATACTTAAGAACATGAGTATGAAAATGTGATTACATCACTGCATCAGCTATTTGTAAAATAAAACTAATGATATTCACCAAGTTGTTGTGTTTGCATATAGAATGTATTTAAAATGTTTCTGGCACATAGCAAGAGCAAATTCTTGTTTGGTACATGATTTGTAAGAGAATAATTTCTTGATATCTGTGGAAAATCAAAACTTTATATAAAATTTATTTTAAAGACTTCCAGATAGCATCCAAATTAACACAAGATTAAAAGTAAGATTTAGAATAGAGAAATACAATGTTAACTTATGCATCACAGATTCTTCAAAGAACAGATTCTATAGATATATTCTGATAATTGCCTTCCTCAGGGCCTCCTTTACATTTCTGTTCATCAAACTATAGATGAGGGGGTTCAACATGGGGATCACCACTGTGTAGAACAAGGATAGCACTGTGTTCTGCTTAGCTGAGTAGCTGGACTTGGGCATCACGTAAATGAAGGTAATGATTCATTAATAGAGAGTGACTTAAGTGAAGTGGGAAGTGCAGGTGGAGAAGGCCTTGTGGCAGCCCTCAGTGGAATGCATTTTCAGGATGGTGATATGAAAGTAGATGTAGGAGACATCTGTGACAAACACTGTCACTACAATAATCGATCCAGCAGAGATGGAGGTGATGATTCCAATAATGGAGACATCAGAGCAGGAAAGTTTCAAAAAGGAAAGAAATCACAGAAGTGATCTATCATATTTGAATGGAACAGACTTAACAAACAACCAGTAAATGTCCATGCATTCACACAGCCACCCACATAAGATGCTCCAACTAAGAGGAGGCAGATTTGGGAAGACATATGTGTAGAGTAAGGGTGAACAGATAGTTACATATCTGTCATAGGCCATGGCAGCCAGCAAGAAGTATTCAGCTGTCCCAAAAGTCACAACAGAACAGACTTGTGCTTCACAGGCATGCACAGGGAGGGCTGTTCCATGTACAATGAAACCTATCAGCTTTATAGGTGTAACTTATGTGGAATAGCCAATGTCCACAAAAGCCAGATGGCTAAGAAACATGTACATGGGGGTTTGTAGCTGGGGACAGCTTCTTACTAAATTTATTATGCTGATATTTACTACTAAGGTGACAATTATTCCAAGAAAAAACTCAAAGAAGATGGCAGAGAGTGTAGGATCATCTGTTAACCCTAAAAGGATGAACTCTGTCACTGTAGTGTGGTTTCCAGGTTCCATCTCTTGTATGAATTGTCTCTGTGGAGGAAATTAATGAAGTCATTTGTTTAATGTTCTCATTCTATATAATCCTTGCTGTATATAGTTATTTAGAAACTCAATCAAGTATTCTTTATACCAAAATGTACTTACCAGGGTTCTTCAGTATTGTGGGTTTTAACACTGTGCATACCATGAGAATGGTTGAGCCTCATCCTCTGACATGCCATGTGATTTCTGTTGAAGGTACTTCTTCAGCCTTCGAATAAGTCAGATATGTTTCCTAAAGTTCAGATCAAGTTTCAGAGTGGTACTAGGATTACCATTTTGCTCAATGATACACTAAATCCAAAACATACCTTGCAGCCAGTTTTTTCATTCATCCTTCTCTTCAACCACTCTTCCTCTAATTTATACTTACAGGAATAGCACTCCAAACACGCAGTCTGCTGTTTCTGCTTTATGACAGACTTCCTGGCTTATATTAAAGTTAGAAATACGTTTCTTTCCAAGATCTGTTCCTTGTAAATATTTAAATCGCATTAGCACATTTTAAGTAAACAATTTGATAGTAGCATTTTAACTTTACATTTTCATATAAAAATTGTGTTACATCATAATTTATTGCAAACAGGTTTTAAGAATGATATGATGAAACACTAAATTGACTAATCTCATGATTTAATTTAATTACTGGATGCTAATTTAAAGGAATCTTAATTAGTTTCTTTTGGATAATAATCTTTTGAATATTCCTTTTGGATACTCTCCTATACTTTTAGGACTAGCAACATTATTACATAAAACAAGCCTTAGGAGAAAATAAGTTAAAGAATGATCAACTTAAATAATACTATTATTTTCACTTACTTTTTTAAGGCAATAATTCAAAAGAAGTACGTCTGTGTTCAAAGATTAGTTTATCCTGGTGTCATGGAATCATGAAAAAACTAAACCAATTTGTTCCCTATTGCTCACTAACTATTCTGTGTGTGTACATTGATGCATTTTTATTAAGAAGTTTGTGCCTTCTGTGTTTAGCCACTTCATTGTGACAAACACAAAGTTCTTATGCTTTGAAGCAGTTCTAAAATAGCAGAAATAATGTGAAGTAATAGTTATCATTAGTTATAAAATGAAAAGTATTACAGCAGGTATACTGAAAGTTCAGTGAAAATTAAGAAGTGTCATAGTATTCATTTGAACAGTCACAGAATGAAAATTTATTCAAAAGGATTTCTGTCAAATATATTACTCAGTGGCTAAGAACAATTTGTTATTTTTTCAGAGGACCTGGGTTACATTCCCAGGAACCACATGGCTCAAAACCATCCATAACTCCAGTTCTAAAGCTCCAAGTCTTTTTCTGAACTCATGTGATATACAAATACACATGTAGAAATATTCTCATGCACATAAACTAATGTAAATATTTACACTTGTAAATTATTTTATTAATTTTTTCAGTGTCAGAATTTTTATTTATTCACATGTTATTACAATTACTCTGTCAGGGGCAGCCCTGCTTATACACTGAAGGCCTAAAATCAGCCATAGGCCTAAAATCAGCAATAGGCCTGACATACATGCCTGCTAACACAAAGTCTTGGGTCTCTGTGGAAAAACACTGAAACAGATGAGTAGAAGCTATTGTAAACAAGCAGCTTCAGTGGAAGGTTGTCAAGCCTGAGTAGTCATAGACCTTGTAGATTGGTAGCCTTGGTGTATAGTACCAACTTAGATAAGGACAAGTGAATCATAGGCAGAGTCATAGTGATCTGTCCCCTGAACCTTCACCCAGCTGACACTCTATTCTGGAAGATATCTGTTCTCCCCTGAACGCCTATGCTCCTGCATCAGCCCCTTCCCCACATCCTGCCTCTATGTGCATATAACCCCAGAGGGAGAGGATGAGCCTACACTTGTAAAGACTTTATGCACCATGGAAGAGGATGTGGGGGGATGGTGGTGAAGTGTGGAGTGGTAAGGGGTAAGAGTGAATGAAGGGGTGTGGGGTAGATGAAGTGGTTGGATAGGGTGGGTTGAGCATATTCTTTTAGAGGCAAAGGGGAAGGTGGAGATGATGAAGAACTCTTGGGTCAGGGTGACCAGGAATGCAGGCAAGATTTGGAATATAAATAAATAAATAAATAAATAAATAAATAAATAAATAAATACTAAACCTGGAAACTTTCCTTGTTCTGATGTTACATAGTTGTATTTGAAAACAACTGTAAAAAGTTCCACGTTTATGTGCTTGATAAATGTGTTCAGTTTGTTTAAAACTTTTCATATAGAAAAATAAATAAATATAAAGAACTTTTGCAAAAAACTTTTGTAGCAACAACACAATATACTACTGAAATTATTCTACACTCTATAACTACAATGGTTCTCCATATGATTTTTTTCTATAAATTAATCCTTTTTCCCAAGATAAAATCCCACTTTTATGTTGAAAGACATGTTTGATGTCATTATGTTATTTTTTACTGACTGTTATGTTACACAGAGAAGAACAGTTTGGACTACTTTGTTTAACCAAAACTTTCTACATCTAGCAACATGCTAAACATAAACAGAGATTAAAATTGTATATGGTCTAACTTTTCCACACACTTTGTTCTATAAAAATGCTAGCCTTAAAAAAAAAAAAAAAAAGAAAATGCTAGCCTTAAAATATTGAGTCACTTTATGTGATATTCATGAGGTATTGATAAATTATAACTAACTAGTCCACAACTGCTGAGCTCCCAGATTCAAACCACAGGACATGAAAACTCCTTAAATATGAATCACTGCATAGAAAATTTATTACTACTGTTATGACAGGATCTGTATAGAAAAATTCTAACAATCTTTTGTCCTAGTTTTCAAGACACCCTGGATGGGGGGGGCGGGGTTGGAGGGGAAACCAGTAAGGGAGACAACATTTGAAATGTAAATAAATAAAATAACCAATAAAAAAAAATAACAAATAAAATAGTTAAAAAATTTTATTTCATACAATCTGTACTATCTTCTGTAGAGTTTAGAGAGAAGAAAATAGTCTATATTGAGAAGATAATTAGACTATGGATAAAATACATACTTCACCCAATATTTATAAGTGGAAATATCAGTTGCTATGCTTAATATTTTTATAATGAAAATAATTTTTGTTACATTTAATGTTTATTATCCTAGGGAGGAATCACAGCATAGAGGTAGAATTCCAAGGACAAGTCAGCACTCTCCTTCTACCACATGAAACCAAGCATTGAACTCAAGTTAAAAGGCTTGATTAAAAGTCCCTTTATCAATTTTGCTGTCTTTCTAACCCAAGTAAATTATTTTTTCATAATAGAGTGTATCAGTACTAGGAGGATCAGACATATAACACCAAGCTTTATGCCACTTACTTTACTAGCACTAATTTCTGATTTCTATAACTAATTACTGATTTCTATACTAAACAATCCTTGAAGGGACCTTGAAAACACATACGGTGTATTTTAAAACACAACTCTATTTCTGAGGGATACAAGATTTCTAAGTAAGTTTTTCCTGCCCTCAACCACAGATATGTCTGCTGTATTCACTGCATAGTAAAGTATGCAGTTTGTTCTTTTATATACTATCTGTCCTTCTCCTTTTCCTCCTGCCCCCTCTTCTCCTCCTCTCCTCCTCATCCTATTTCTCCTCCTCCTCTTTCTGTCTTCCTTAATAATGAAGGAATTTATTTTTTCTTACAGTTCCGCCAGACAGTCCATCAGGGCAATAAAAATGGTATACTACCATATTATCTGCCAGTTGTGATACTTTTATTTCTTCATTGTCAATATGTATCCCCTTGATCTCTTTTAGTTGACTTATTGTTCTAGCTAGCATTTAAAGTACTATAGTGAATAGATATGTGGAGAGTGGGCATCTTTGTCTTGTCCCTGATTTTGGTGGAATTATGTATCCATTTAATTTGATATTGGCTGTTGGTTTGCAGTAAATTGCTTTTATTATGTTTAAGTATGAGCCTTGAATTCCTGATCACTCCAATACTTTTAATATTTATTAAGTGCTTTTTCTGCATCAAAGTAGACAATCATATGATTTTTTTAGTTTTGTTTATATACTGCATTATTACATTATGATTTTCATATATTGAACCAACATTACATTCCTGGGATGAAGCCTACTTGAATGTGTTGAATGATGGGTTTCTTAAAATCTTATTAGTTTCCTGCTTAAATATTATGATTTCCAACTTTGTGTTCTTGTGAGGGTGTGTGTGTGTGTGTTGTGTGTAAGTTTCTATGATCTCAATTCCTTTCTTTTTAAATTTTATTTTATACTTGTTTCTTTATTATTTTATATGCCTTTTTTTTTTAAGGCAGAGAGAGAAAAAGAAAACAAGTGGTTGCAATGATAGGAAGATTGGGAGGATCTGAGAGGAAATTAAGGATGTGAAAATGCAGGATATATTTATGAAAATAATTTTCCTTTTTAATAAAGTAAAATGACATAAGAAAATACAGAAGTGATTTGGTTATCAGCCCTAAGAAATATAAGCATGCCGGCAGAGCCTGGTCCTTTTGGTGGGGCAGACACTGAACTGGTCTGCTCCTGTGGAAACACCTTATCCTGAGCCATCCTAGAGGAGATGCTGCAGTCAGAACAGCAGGATTTCAGGATCCTAGAGGCAGCCTGAGTCCCAGGAAGTTCTTCCACCCAGGAACTTAGGATCACAGGAACACAGAGACATCTGGACTCTGAGGAGTTCTGACACAAGCAAGATAACTGGAAAGACAGACTCCAGTCAGACAGAGAGAGTGCAGGTAACACTAGAGTCAACCAGAAGGCAAGCACAAGAACACAAGCAACAGAAAACAAAGTTACTTGGCATCATCAGAACCCAGTTCTCCCACCATAGCAAGCCCTGGATACCTCATCACACAGGAAAAACATGATTCAGAATTAAAATCACTTCTCATGATGATGATAGAGGATTTTAAGAAGAACATAAGTAACTCCTTTAAAGAAGTACAGGAGAACGCCGGTAAACAGGTAGAAGCACTTAAAGAGGAAACACAAAAATCCATTAAAGAATTGCAAAAAAACACAACCAAACAGGGGAAAGAATTGAACAAAACCATCCAGGATCTAAAAATGGATATAGAAACAATAAAGAAATCTCAAAGGGAGACTTCCCTGGGATAGAAAATGTAGGAAAGAGATCAGGAGTCATAGACGCAAGCATCACCAACACAATACAAGAGATAGAAGAGAGAATCTCATGTGCAGAAGATACTATGGAAAACATTGATGCAACTGTCCAAAAAAAAATGCAAAATGCAAAACCTCCTAACCCAGAATATCCAGGAAATCCAATACACAATGAGAAGACCAAACCTTAGGATAATAGGTATAGATGAGAGTGAAGATTCCCAATTTAAAGGGCCAGTAAATATCTTCAACAAAATTATAGAGGAAATTTCCCTAACCTAAAGAACAAGATGCTCATAAACATACAAGAAGCCTACAGAACACCAAACAGACTAGACCAGAAAAGAAATACCTCCCATCACATAATAATCAAAACATCAAATGCACAAAACAAAGAAAAAATGCTAAAAGCAGTAAGGGAAAAATGTCAAGTAACATATAAAGGCAGACCTATAAGAATTACACCAACTTTTCACCAGAGACTATAAAAGCCAGAAGATCCTGGTCTGATATCATACAGACCCTAAGGGAACACAAATGCCAGCCCAGATTGCTATACCCAGCAAAACTCTCAATCACTATAGATGGAGAAACCAAAATATTCCATGACAAAACCAAATTTGCGCAATATCTTCCCACAAACCCAGCACTTCAAAGGATAATTGATGGAAAACGTCAACACAAGGAAGGAACTACAACCTAGAAAAAGCAAGGAAGTAATCTCCAAGAACCACAAAAGAATATAGCTACAAAAACATAATTCCACCTCTAATAACAAAAATAATAGGAAGCAACAATCATTTTTCCTTAATATTTTTTTTTTTTTTTTTGGTTTTTTGAGACAGGGTTTCTCTGGTATCGGGCTGTCGAACTGCCGGTAGCCAGGCTGGCCTCGAACTCAGAATCCCTGCCTCTCTCCCAAGTGCTAGGATTAAGGCGTGCGCAACGCCGTCTTATATTCTTACATAGACTCAATTCCCAAAAGACATAGACTATCAGATGATACATAAACAGGACCCAGAATTTTGCTGCAAACAGGAAATGCACCTCAGTGACAAAGACAGACACTACCTCAGAGTAAAAGGATGGAAAACAATTTTCCAAGCAAATGGTCCCAAGAAACAAGCTGGAGTAGCCATGCTAATATCAAATAAAATGACTTTCAACCAAAAGTAAACAAAAAAGATAAGGAAGGACACTTCATACTCATCAAAGGAAAAATCTACCAAGATGAACTCTCAATTCTGAACTTCTATGCTCCAAATGCAAGGGCACTCCATACATAAAAGAAACTTTACTAAAGCTGAAAGCACACATTGCACCTCACATAATAATAGTGGGGGATTTTAACACCCACTTTCTGCAATGGACAGATCATGGAAACAGAAACTAAACAAAGACACATTGAAATTAACAGAATTATGAACCAAATGGATTTAACAGATATCTATAGAACATTTCATCCTAAAGCAAAAGAATATACCTTTTCCTCAGCACCACATGGTGCTTTCTCCAAAATAGACCATATAATTGGTCACAAAACAGAATCCTCAACAGATACAAAAAGATTGAAATAATCCTTGCATCCTTTCAGATCACCACGGAATAAGGCTGATCTTTAATAATGATGAAACCAATGGAAAACCCACATGCATGTGGAAACTGAACAATGCTCTACTCAATGATGACTTAGTCAAGGAAGAAATAAAGAAAGAAATTAAAGACTTTTTAGAATTTAATGAAAATGAGGAAATATCATACCAAAACTTGTGGGACTCCATGAAAGCAGTGCTAAGAGGAAAACTCATAGCTCTAAGTGCCTATAAAAGAAATTGGAGAGAGCACACATTAACAACTTGACAGCACACCTGAAAGTTCTAGAACAAAAGGAAGCAAATAAACCCAAAAGGAATAGACATCAGGAAACAATCAAACTCCGGGCTGAAATCAACCAAATAGAAACAGAAAGAACTATACAAAATATCAACAAAACCAGGAGTTGGTTCTTTGAGAAAATCAACAAGATAGATAAACCCTTAGCCAGATTAACAGAGGGCACAAAGACAGTATCCAAATTAATAAAATCAGATCTGAAAAGGGAGACATAACAACAGAAACTGAGGAAATTAAAAAATCATTAAATCCTACTACAAAGGCTATATCAACAAAATGGAAAATCTGGATGAAATGGACAATTTTCTAGACAGATACCAGGTACCAAAGTTAAATCAGGAGCAAATAAACCATCTAAACAGTCCATAACCCCTAAAGAAATAGCAGCAGTCATTAAAAGTCTCCCCACCAAAAAAAGCCCAGGACCAGATGGTTTTACTGCAGAATTCTATCAGACCATCAAGGAAGACCTAATACCAATTCTCTTCAAACTATCCACAAAATAGAAACAGAAGGAACACTACCCAATTCGTTCTATGAAGCTACAATCACACTCATACCTAAACCTCACAAAGACCCAACAAAAAGAGAACTTCAGACCAATCTCCCTTATGAATATCGATGCAAAAATACTTAATAAAATTCTAGCAAACTGTATCCAAGAACACATCAAAACAATCATCCATCATGATCAAGTGGGCTTTAACCCAGGAATGCAGGGATGGTTCAGTATTCAGAAATCCATCAATGTAATCCACTATATAAGCAAACTCAAAGAAAAAAAACAAACACCACACATGATTATCTCCCTAGATGCTGTGAAAGCATTTGACAAAATTCAACATCTCTTCATGGTAAAAGTCTTGGAAAGATCAGGAATTCAAGGCCCATACCTAAACATAGTAAAAGCAATATACAGCAAACCAGTAGCCATACATCAAAATAAATGGAGAGAAACTTGAAGCATTCCCACTAAGATCAGGGACTAGACAAGGCTGCCCACTCTCTCCCTACCTATTCAATATAGTAGTAGAAGTCCTAGCCAGAGCAATTAGACAACAAAAGAAGTCAAAGGAATACAAATAGGAAAGGAAGAAGTCAAAATATCACTATTCACAGATGATATGATAGTATACTTAAGTGATCCCAGAACTTCCAACAGAGAACTCCTAAACCTGATTAAAAAAAAAAATAACAACTTCATCAAAGTGGCAGGTTATAAAATCAACTCAAAAATCAGTAGCCTTCCTCTACATGAAATGTAAACAGGCTAAAAAATAAATTAGGGAAATGACACCCTTCACAATAGTCACAAATAATATAAAATACCTCGGTGTGAATCTCACCAAGCAAGTGAAAGATCTGTAAGACACAAATTTCAAGTCTCTGAAGAAAGAAATTGAAGAAGATCTCAGGAAATGGAAGATCTCCCATGCTCATGGATCGGCAGGATTAATATAGTAAAAATGTCCATCTTGCCAAAAGCAATCTACAGATTCAATGCAATCCCCATTAAAATACCATCTCAATTCTTCACAGAGTTAGAAAGAGAAATTCTCAAATTTATTTGGAATAACAGAAAACCCAGGAGAGCGAAAACTATTTTCAACTATAAAAGAACTTCTGGTGGAATCACCATCCCTGACCTCAAGCTGTACTACAGAACAATGGTGATAAAAAGTGCATGGTATTGGTACAGAGACAGGCAGGAAGATAGTGGAATAGAGTTGAAGACCAGAAATGAACCCACACACCTATGGTCATTTGATCTTTGACAAAGGAGCTAAAACCATCCAGTGGAACAAGACAGCACTTTCAACAAATGGTGCTGGTTTAACTGGAGAACAACATGTAGAAGAATGCAAATTGATCCATTCTTATCTCTTGTACAAAGCTCAAGTCCAAGTGAATAAAGGACCTTCACATAAAACCAGACAGGCAGAAATTAATAGAAGAGAAAGTCCAGAAGAGCCTCGAATACCTAAGCACAGGGGAAAAGTTCCTGAACAGAACACCAATGGCTTATGCTCTAAGATCAAGAATTGACAAATGGGACCTCATAAAATTGCAAAGTTTCTGTAAGGCAAAGGACACTGTCAATAGACAAAACATCAACCAACTGATTGGGAAAAGATCATTACCAATCCTATATCTGATAGAGGGCTAATATCCAATATATACAAAGAACTCAAGAAATTAGGCTCTAGACAACCAAATAACCCTATTAAAAAATGGGGTATGGAGCTAAACAAAGAATTCTCAACTGAGGAAATACAAATGGCCAAGAAGCACCTAAGGAAATGTTCAGATCCCTAGTCATCAGGGAAATGCAAATCAAAACAACCCTGAGATTCCACCTCACACCAGTCAGAATGGCTAAGATCAAAAACTCAGGTGATAGTAGATGCTGGCAAGGACGTGAAGAAAGAGGAACACTCCTCCATTGTTGGTGGGATTGCAAGATGGTGCAACCACTCTGGAAAACAGTCTGGCAGTTCCTCAGAAAATTGGACATATCACTACTGAGGACCCAGCTATACCACTCCTGGGCATATACCTAGAAGATGCTCTAACACATAACAAGGACATGTGCTCCACTATGTTCATAGCAGCTTTATTTATGATAGCCAGAAACTGGAAAGAACCCAGATGCCCTTCAACAGAGGAATGGATACAAAAAATGTGGTACATTTACACAATGGAATATTACTCAGCTATTAAAAACAATGAATTCGATAAATTCTTATATAAATGGATGGAACTAGAAAATATCATCCTGAATGAGGTAACCCAATCACAAAAGAACATACATGGTATTCACTCACTGATTATTGGTCTTTAGCCCAGAACCTTGAAACACCCAAGATTCAACTCACAGACCACATAAAGCTCATGAAGAATGAAGACCAAGTGTAGGGAGAGGGCTACAGTCCCTCTTAGAAGAAGTAACAAAATACTCAAGGGAGCAAATATGGATGCAAAGTGCAGGACAGAAACTGAAGGAGGGGCCGTCTGCAGACCATTCCACCTGGGTATCCATCCCATGTGCAGTCACCAAAGGTAGATGATGACGTGGGTGTCAGGAGGTGCATGCTGACAGGAGCCTAACATAACTGTCTCCTTAGATGTCTGCAAGAGTCTGACATATTCAGAGGCGGATGCTCACAGCTAACCATTAAACTGATCATGGTGTTCCCAACAGAGAAGATAGAGTGAAGACTGAAGGAGTAGAAAGGTTACGGGACCCCATGAGGAGAGCAACAATACCAACCAGCCAGAGCCTCCAGGGTCTAAACCACCAGCCTGGGAGTGCTAGGGAGGGATCCATGGCTCCAGCTATATATGCATGGGAGCTATATATAAGTGGGAGAAGAGATTCTTGGTCCCATGAAGGCTGGACATCGTGGGGGTGGTATTTGAGGGTGGGAAGTGAGGTTCTGGGGAGGGTGGGTGTGGGTACACCATCATAGAGGCAGGAGGAGGGGGGAAGGGATAGGGAGTTCCTGGGAGGGAGCAGGGAAGGGGGTAAGGGGAAAACACCTGAAATGTAAATAAAAGTTCCAATAAAAAAAAAAAGAAGTAGATAGGGATCCTATTTGTCATTCTATATGCCTCAGAAATCATTGTCCAAGCAAATTCTAGATAGGCAACCAATTGTTTAAAACTGAGCTGCCCTGGGGCCTTAAGAACATGATACAATCACAAATCAGAGATGGTAAGTTTAACCTTCAACATCTCTACAGTGAGAGATAGTCCTGTAAGGTAGTTATGCAAAAAGGAAGGACTAGAATCTAACAAACTGAAAAGGGAAGGTTGCAAAAATCTCACCTCTGACAGAAAAGTACACAACCACCCTTGATGGTCTGAATTAAATCTCATCAATTAAGTCTGAAGTCAACAGGTAG